>JAWHQI010000491.1:600000-1106388 GCA_033032865.1 Dactylorhiza incarnata
TACTATCCGAAAGGATGCTGAGGTCTTCTCAAAAAAGTGCCAAAAGTGCCAGCTCTTCGCCCCCCTTCAGTTGCAGCCAGCCCAGCAGCTCCGATCGATCATCTCCCCATGGCCGTTCGCCATCTGGGGGATGGACCTGATCGGCCCTTTCCCTCAAGCAAGCGGTCAGAGAAAGTTCGTTCTCGTCATGATCGACTACTTCTCCAAATGGATCGAAGCCAAAGCTTTGGCCAAGACCACCTCTCAAGTCGTGAAGAACTTCATCTGGGGAGAGATCGTCTGCAGATTCGGGATCCCTCTCGCCATCATCACCGACAACGGTCCCCAGTTTGCCAGCTTGGAGCTAGAAGATTTTTGCAGGCAGCTAGGAACTGATCTTCGATTCGCCTCCGTACATCACCCAAGGAGCAATGGCCAGGTAGAGGCCGCCAACAAGCTGATCATCAACCTACTGAAGAAGAAGGTGGAGAACCTAAGAGGTAACTGGGCAGACCAGCTCCCCTCGGTCCTGTGGGCTTTGAGGACCACTCCTAGCTCAGCCACAGGGGAAACGCCGTTCAAACTCTCTCACGGGTCGGAAGCTCTCATCCCAGTAGAGTTCGAAGTCAGAAGCCCAAGGGTGGTAGCCGCGGAAGACGGAACCGAAGAATGGCGACTAGAGAACGAAGAGGTTCAGAAGCTATCTCTCGACTACATCGAGGAACTCCGAGATTTAGCTTCAGTCAGGCAAGAGGAAATCAAGCGCCGAATGGCGAAACATTTTGACAAAAATGTCCGCCTCAAGCACTTCCAAGCAGGTGACCTAGTCCTGAAGAAGGTGGACGCAGCAGGAAGGTCCGCCGCCGTCGGGAAACTCAATCCGAATTGGGAAGGACCTTTCATCATCCGGGAGGCGCTCCTGACAGGAGGGTACCATTTGCAAAACCAGGAGGGCGAACTGCTTGGGAGCACCTGGAACGGCGATGACCTAAAAAGGTTTTATCCCTAAGGGGAGATGTATATATCCCATCCTTGTAAATTCATTTCTTTTGAATAAAATTTACGTCGCCCTGAAACATGGGACGAGGAAGCTTCCTTCGCATCAACAAAACCTCAAAATAAGGAAGTCAGGTGAAGTCAATCTCCACGCCAGGTTGGGAAACAGGCCTCCGACTTAACCCTCGTAAAAACTCAGAACGGATGATGGGACAGTGCCTCGGGTGTGCGTTCCCTTAAGACCAAGCCTCTGCAATGACGGCCGAGATCAGCTCCCCCCTTGCATGTTGGCCGCGGTTCCCACCGACTGCATTTCTCGTCCGACTGTAGAGATTACCGGGAAGAAGTCTGGACGCCGACCTTCCGATTCGGCGAAGAGATGATCGATTTCACTAACTCAGGGGACCCTTGAAAAAAGGCGTCATGTACCCTCGAAAGCTGAAAAGCTCGCAGCAAAGCATTTCATTTTCTAAAGTTACTGTGTTAGATCATATGAGTTATTGTGCCTAAAGTGTGCTTAACTCCCTGCTAAACTCCCTGAGCAACAGGAAGCAGGTCCGATCCACATTCAGCATCCAAGTAGGATGGAGGCCTCGGGATGGTGTGTCCCCTTGGATCTCCCCGACTGCCACTCCCTGCTTGACGTCGTCCTACATCAACAATCACCATCGCGAGTTGGAACACGATATTCCGGCTTAACCCTCGTAAAAACTCAGAACGGATGATGGGACAGTGCCTCGGGTGTGCGATCCCTTAAGACCAAGCCTCTGCAATGACGACCGAGATCAGCTCCTCCCTTGCATGTTGGTCGCGGTTCCCACCGACTGCATTTCTCGTCCGACTGAAGAGATTGCCAGGGGAAAGCCTGGAAGTCGACGTTCCAACGATGAAAAGGACAGGACCGATTTGAACAACTAAAAGAAAGGAGATCTTCCGGCATCCAAGTAGGATGAAGGCCTCGGGAAGATGTGTCCCTCCAGGCCTCCCCAACTGCCGTTCCCTATCTCTTTTCCCTAAAAAATTCATTATTGTTAACTCTTCACCAGGTACCAGGCAAGACCTTGAGAGCACGTGTCCCTCTAAACCCTCTGAGTAGCCTCCACAGTTCAACTCCCTCAAGGGAAACATTGCAGAAGGCGAGCATGCATGTGCGAGTACCTAGGCGAGTATACATGTGCGAGCATGGAGGTGCGAGTATATAAGTACGAGTATAGAGGTACACGCAACCTCGCCGTAATCCTAAGAGCCTAGCGAGCACTCAATCTCGCCTCGAGCCTAGGAGCCTAAGCGGCATTCAGAAAAAGAAGCAATGACCAAGGAGACAGGCGAGCGAAACATTTGTCCTTTTCATATGTAAATATTTGATGAATATTACAAAAGAATCTTCAAGATGTTTACAAAAGGTCGCCGGGCGAGCAAAAGGGAGCCCAGGCGACTAGGCGACGTCCTCGCCCAAAATATCTACATCTAGCTCGTCGCCCCCATCATCGTCGCCATCATCAGCATCATCGTCTTCATCCTCCTCAGAGTCGTCATACTCGGCATCACTGGACGGCGGCGAGGATGCTCGCAAAGGGGAGGTGGACTCCTCGGCGAGCAGCGCCGGGATGATGTCCTCCACCCTCAACTCCATTGCAGCCGGCTTCAGGAGATCATCCGCCTTCAGTTGACTCAGGATGACGGTCCCCGTAGCTCGTGCGATCTCTCGGCGAACTCGTGGCATGTCGTCGCCATGCATCCGAATCTGCTTACCGACCCTAGAGGGGCCCGCCACCGCTGGCCGTTGCTCGGCAGGCCGAGTTTCCAGCTCAGCGATTCGCACCTGGGCGGCCTCCAAGGTTTGCCGAGTATCCTCCAGCTCCTTCTCCAGCTGGGACATCTTTGTCGCCATCGCCACCTCGGCGACCTTCAAAAGCAAGAAGACGCAAAGTCAGTAAGTTATTCGGCAAAGGGGCGACTATCCCGGAGGCGAGTATCAAAGAGAAGCGAGTACCTCATGCTCCTTCGCCTTGAGCCCCATGGCGATCATTTTCTTTGTACTGATCCGGATGGTCTCCTCGTACTCCAGCAACCTCCTCGCCGTCGAATGAGCCAGCTCGGCAGATCGCAGCAGGGATCGCGAGGTTTGGTGCGCCAGATACTCGGAGGATTCCTCCCGCAGCCTCTCCGCGTCCTCGCGACCATAGACGGCGTGGAGCACGTCAAAAGCCTCGCCTTGATCCTCCCAGTCCTCTGACCAGGGCGGGAGGTTGGAGCTCAGGGACACCACATGGTCGCCCTCCGACCAGGCGACTAGGCGGCGTCCATAGGCATCCTCGCCACGAACACCCAAGTTGAAGTTTGGGTGGGTATAGGGCTCGCCGGCCTCAGAAGGGTCCGCCTTCTTGCCAAGGTCCCGGTGAGCGACCTCCTTCTTCTTCCTCGAGGGCTCGGAGGGCTCGCCCCTCTCCTTCCGCTTCTTCGACAGCCTGGAGCCTTCGCCGCCGACCAGGGTCTCATCACCTCCCGGCGACAAGTCGATGGGCGAGTAGGCCCCATCCCCGCGAGCAGAGGTCCCTGTGCCTCCCTGGGTGGAAGTAGTCGTCTTCACCACCGCGGGAAGAAGCTCGCGCGGCAGGACGTGGACTGCTGCAGGAAGAGAAGTGATAAATCCAGTTAGTCGCCAAGTGGAAGACGAAGAACGAGTATTGCGAATACTCGCACAGTAGATTACCTTCGCCTACGAAAATCTCGGCGAGCTCATCTACTCGCCTCCTCCAGTGCACCACATCAAGACGGCGATTCTTGAAGGACTCGAGCAGCTTCACGCCACCCTCGCTTAGGAAGGAAGTCCCGAAGACGCTCTCCGGTGGCTGGAAGGATTTGTCGGGGATCGCTTGAAAGTCGCCAGAAATGACGACTAATCGCTCTCCCCAGCGATGATTCTTGTTCGCGGTGCCGACCAGTGTGCAGACATGGCTGCAGAAGAAGATGACGCCCTCGCCTGTCGCCATGAAGTTGAATACTCGCCGAAAGACAGAAAGGTCGAAGGCGATCCCCTGGTCGCGCAAATAGCAGAGGAAGCCCACGATCATCGCCACCCCGTTAGGGTTGATCTGGGCGGGGACTATCCCAAAGTAGCGGAGTATCTGAGAGAACTCCGTCCACAGTGGTAGTCGCAGGCCCACCTCGAAGTGGCGAGTAGGGAGTACTCGCCCATCACCCAGAATGGAATTTAGTCGCTCTCCCTGGCGAGGAAGCCTAGCGATGTACCCTGGCGGGAGGTACTTCGCCCTGACGACCTCCAACTCCTTCTCAGTCGTGATCGACTTCTTGAAGGTGGTCGCCGCAAAGTTCTGGGCGTGATTGGCACGCCGGATGGTCGCCTCATCGGCCATCTTTTGAAGGAAGGGAAGAAAGGCGAGTATCCAGGAAAGCACGAAGAGGAAAGGGAGACGGAAGATACTCGCACGAGAGCTCAGAAGGTCGCCAAAAGCGTATTTAAGACTCACCCACCCCCCCTATTTATAGTGGTCGGGTAGCTTGGCGTATCGAGCACGACGGCGCGATTAGGAATAAGGGGGTGGCGAGTATTACGTTGTAATCGCCAACTCAGCAACGCGCGTCAGCAAGAAGTCGACCTCCCAAGCGAGAAGACCTGCAAGGAAAGGCGCGGAAAAAGCTCGCTATGCATAAGGCGAGGAACAGATAGCTACTCGCCAAAATAAAAGAAGATAGAGAAAAACTCAAGATAAAATCCATCACAGAAAGAAGAAGGCAGAACAAGTAGTAAACGACGAGTTTTCTAATACTCGCCGAAGTAATATTACATCAAATCAGGCAATAGTTCAGCAGTACAGAGCTACTCGCCAAAAGGCGACATAGCGTAGAAAAAAGAAAAATGGAGAAGAAGCAGCGTCTAGGGAGGTGCTTGGAGATTCGCTTGAAAATCCGGAGGCTGAGGATGTCGCCCAACGAAGCCCATGCTGCGAGCACGCTTGAAGTGCTCAAAGGCCAGAGACATCGCGTCCTCGCCCTGACGCAGTTGGTCTTCGATCCTCGCCAGCCGACCAACCGAGCCCATGCTCGCGCGCATCCCCACCAACTCGTCATGATGCAGCTGTTGGCGATGCTCGATCCTCGCCAGTCTGCGCTCCAGGTCGCCAACCGTATGAAGGCGAGATTCTGCACCAGCCAGGCGAGTATCGAACTCTTCCAGCCGCGATACTCGCACCTCCAGCTCGGTCAAACGACGATGAGCGTCAGAGCTCGCCAGGCGCTCAACTCGCGATTCAACCTCGGACAGGCGGCGATGAGGCTCACAAATCGCCAGGCGCTCCAGCTTGGACTCCAGCTCCAGAATTGCGCGAGTAGCCCTCTCCTGGTACTCGCGAGAAGGAAGCCCGACCGCGTCGATCAAGGCTCCAATGGGGGTATGGGCGCGAGCTGCCAAAAAAGGTAAGAGTGTTAGAACTTAGATGACGAAGCAAAAAGCGAAGTGAAGACAGTAGCGACTATTGAAAATAACGACCAAATACCTGGCCTAGGACTGCGTGAACGACGGCGAGGAGAGACCCTTGCCCGGCGAGGAGATGTGCTGCGATGATGGTCGTCTCGCCGCGAAGAGCCCCCAATCGCCGGATCCCGGCTGGGAGGCGCGTTCCCCCGACCGCGATTATCACCTGGTCGCCCTCCCCCTCTGGGAGCGAAGAAGCCCGAAGAGCCCCCAGTCCCGCCACGGCGCGAGGATTCGCCCTGGTAAGTCGAAGGTGCAGTAGAAGTCGAAGGGCGCTGATCGCCCTGAAGGGTAGCAGAAGGAGGAAACGGAGGAGGTGGCGGAAGTCCACCTGCGGGCAGCTGCGAGCTGCTCGCCGTCTCTACAGATTGAAAAGGCGGTGGAGGCGGAGGCACGATGCTCGCCAAAGGAGCATGTTGCTCGCTCATCGGCCTCTTCTCCAGCGAGGAGCTGTGAAGAACTCGCCCTGAGCGACCTCCACCCCGAGGCGAGACCATGGGCGACGACCTCAGAGGAGCTACGTCCAGAGGATCCTCCTGAGCGCCAAGGGTAGACGACTCTGTTACAACAGAAAAGGGGCGATTAACTCTGCAAAGCAAGACGAAAGAAATCAAAACTTGACAATGGCGAGTATATTACTCGCACCTCGCACAGGAGCAAGACTCTCCGGCAGATTATGGGCCGAGGTCTCGGGAATGCTCGCCCCCTCGACGACCTTAGAAGCAGGAGGTTCCGTGACCGGCGAGTCGCCCTCATTGGAAAGTCCCAGATCGTCCAGCAGCTGTTGGCGTTGGTCGCCCAAGGGAGCGGCGACCTCCTCCTCGGCGGCTTTCTTCTTTTCCTTCTTCTTCTTCTTCTGGGCGAGCCTCTTCCTCTTCTTAGAAGATGGAAGGTCGCCGGATGTAAGATCTGGGTGAGGAGGGAGCGAAATACCATCAAACAAGCCGACAAGACCAGCCATGGCCGCCTTAGCCTCAGCAGCATAGTCGCGCACCATCTTGAGCGAGTTCAGAAAGGTCGTGCCGTCAGAGACCCTTGCCCCTCTATTTATAGAGTTCGAACGTCGACTAGCGAGAAATCGATTATCAGCTAATACTCGCTCATAAGGCTGCTCGTCGAATAAGGGTTGGATGATTCTTTCCGAGCAACTGCGTTACTCGCAAAGAGCGGGGATTGTGTACAACCCTCATTCTCCGAGGGTGGACCCCCCCAAGGCCACGTAGGCAGAAGTCAAAGTCAAAGAGGTCAACACAAAGACCGGCAGTTCAAGGCAGAAGTAGAGAAGACCTCGGCGAGTAAACCGCCAATACTCGCCAGGCTGGCGAGCGTGGAACAGAAGACCTAGCGAGTATTGGCCCGGCGTGTGCGAGCAGTCCCCAATACTCGCCAGATGGGCGACTATGGCATGGTACTCGCCGAGTAACCCATAGTCGCCGGGTCGAGGGGTGGGCTATAAACCCCCCCCCCCCCCCCTACCCCTTGGTTGCCTATAAATAGGACCCCAGGGGTACTTGGATTGGCACCTGTGCTTGAGCTTCTGGAACCCCATTTCCGAACTCTTGAGCCCGCCACCCCTGCTTGCTAGCCAAGTCGGTGCCTTCCTCGTACCTTGCTCGGCCATTCTTTGGTCTTGGAGGGGAAGTCTCTTCGGAGCTTCTGGGTACGTGGTGGGACCTCCCTGCCGCAGCACCTGGGGTCCTGTTTGTTGCTCTTCTAGCTTCTTCGTCGTTGCCAGCCAAGCCATCTCGTCGGGCTGCTGGGCGAGTAGCCTCCGGCTGCATCGGTCCGAATCTTGAGGTCAGGATTTTCCTGGCGTCAACACTTATACTCAAGAAAGATACATTCAAGCTCGAGAAAAGTCATCGTAACATTTTAATTTATTGAAACTTATTTTTGAATATGATGACGATGAATGAACCATCTTTTAATAGGGATCGAGAAAAATAAGACCTTGACCCATATCAAAGAACTAGGGTGATAACGCTGCATTTCAATGAAAAAAATTGGTCATGTAAGAAATCATTATACACAACATGCATGAAAGAAGAAGTTTAAAGATTCGACGTGGTTAATGGTTTGTTTGATGATACTAAGAATGTCATGCTCATAGTCTCCCTAGCTTAATGAAGTGACTTATATAGATATTAGATCCTTGGAACTTAGAATATACCTGACTTTGCTCCGCTGATATTTGCATGTCAAATCAACTTTAATAAAGTTAACGAGTTTAATTGTAGCTCATCGAAAATACCGCTAATATGTCTAATGACAACCTACCATAGTAGTTATAGAACGAAGTTCTACTAATTTTTTTGTCGATTTTATGAATTTTTATCGTTACTTTTAATTTGGGGATAGAGCTTAATTACTTGAATAAATATTGTATTTTAATTTTTTTGAAATAAATTGTAATATATATTAAATCATTAGATCAAAACCAACTTTTGATATTAATAGAAAAAACTTGTATTTAGTGAAACATTCAAAAATGTCAAATATACATGTTGAAACCCGGGTACCAGTTCAAATATGTTCGAGATTTAAGGAGTAACTTGAGTTACTTCTTTCTTCGTTCGGTCCCTACACCTGAGTATTTCGAGCTGAGAGCTGCCCCTCACAGTACGATGGAGAATTGCCTAAGAACAGACCCACTGGCTGTAGCGAGGAGGTCCCGCCACTAATCCGAAAATCTTACCTGACTTCCCCTTCGAAAACCAAATGCTGAGCCTGTATCTCAGATAATTAACACAAATGTGAAAGCTCAGGCTCTCTTGGGGGGATGGATCTGTGCTGATCTGAGAAATAATGTGTCATATTTATGGGCAAATCTTTTTGAGGGCAAAATAGTCATACTGACCTGCGGATAACTCCCCCGCCTTAACCAAATTACTATATGCAGACCCATGTGGTCTGCAAACAGCTCCTCACGCCTTTTCGTAAATACTAATTGCAGCCCCCGTTGGTCCGCAGATAGTGAGGGAGAATTGATGAGTCGGGTTGATCCGAGCTCGCCTCGCTCCCTCCTTGGGCGAGTGCGTCTGAGGCGACTAGGCTCATACCCTACTCGTCGGCGGCGAGTTGCGTTCTCTAGAGGCGAGTTCGTTTGAGGCAGGCTCGCCTGAGGCCAGGTCAGACTCGCTTCGCCCTAGGCGAGAAGGAGTTTTGTCGTCGAGACTAGCTGTTCACATCGTCTAGATGAATCACACTCATAACGTCGAGAAGAGAAATTATGTCGTTGAGACGAGATCATGTCGTCGAGAGAAGATTATGTCGTCGAGAAGGGTAAGGGGGCGTACTCGCCTCACCTTGCCCTGGGCGAGTTAGGTCGATACTGAGCCTACTCGCCGAATACGGGTTGTACAATACCCATATTGTCATTCAAAAATTAATAACTTATATTATATGTAATCTATTTAATTTTTTTTTAAATACAATGTTCATTCAAATAATTACATCTCATCCCTAAATTAATAGTAATGATGTAAATCCATAAAATCAAAAAAGATTTTAGTCGAGCTCTCATACCTACTATGGTAGGTGGTCATTAAGCATGTTATCAATATTTTCGAGAAATAATGTTATTATGCATGTCAACAGTATTTTCGAGAAGCTACCTTTAAACTTATCAATTTTATTAAAGTTGACATGACATTAACTAATTGCGATGAATATTTTTTTTAAATAATATATAATTATTTTTCGCATTAATTAATTGTTAGTCTCTCTTTTTTTCGTGATACTATTGTGGTTGGCCGCTACTGTTGGAACCGAGAATCGGCCCAACGAGGAGTTCGCACCCCTAAAGAGGAGTCAGCTTGCAGCTACTTGGCCCGTGAAGAACTTAACTGGAAACTTAAAGCTAAACACTGACTCTTGGCTGCAGCGCGGAAGTCCCACCACACACCCGAAAGATCTTTGAGCGCTTCCTCTCCCAAGCCAAAACTGAAGCTGAGCACCTTGGAGAACCTTGGACATTATTCAGTTGTCCAGAGGAGAATGAAGCACCAAAAATTGCCTCTCCAAAGGTGCCCTTCGGGTCCATTTATAGTTTTATCAACTAGGTCTGCTAATAACGTAAATCCGCCTTTTGGTTTTGCTAAATGCACCCCAAAATAGTCTGTCAACACCCAAACTCCGATGTTCTGATTGACCACTGACAGACAGACTTAAATAAATGTGAATAAAATACTGCACCAAAGATCCCGGGGTCTGGCGAAGCCGGTACTCGCCTCATCCCTAACGATCTACCTAGGCGAGTGCGAGTGTGCTCCTGAGTTGCTCAACGCAGAGCGGCGAGCCCCGCTCGCCTCGCCGTTGCTAAGCGCACCCCGAAGCGGTGAGCACCCCCTAGCCTCGCCCTAGCGACCCATTCTTCGCGAGCCAGCGGGCGCTCGCTTGCTCCGCCTATGCCCGTGTCCCAATTTATCCCTCGACGAACACATGGTTGTACAACTACGAAGCCCCGTGAGGC
Organism: Dactylorhiza incarnata; assembly: GCA_033032865.1. NCBI lineage: Eukaryota > Viridiplantae > Streptophyta > Magnoliopsida > Asparagales > Orchidaceae > Dactylorhiza > Dactylorhiza incarnata. The sequence goes on from JAWHQI010000491.1 coordinate 609,942, forward strand.
CGTGACTCCCAGGTGTGTGTGTGTATATATGTATAGTATATAATTGATTATTTTTTATGGAAAATGTAAAAAGAAAAGAGCTATACTTAGGTGCGCAACTCTCACCTAGAAATAGGTGGAGGAAAAATACAGCCGTATGATCTTTGATCCGACGGTAGAGAAAATACTGACATTATTTATTATTCATAAATACTGCAATATTTAGAGCTATCAATGACTGAAATGCACTCCTCTCACCTTGATCGCGGTGCGAGATACGCACCTAAATATTTTTCAAAAGAAAAACACAATGGAAAAGTTTGAGCAGGGTGGGCCCACCGCTCAGCCGACCATTTATGATGCAGCAGAGAGACAGATATCGCTTCGACATTATTTCTGACGCTCATCAATAATAAATGTATATAGTCATATGCCTTTCATTTAATGCGATGGTAACAAATCACGAACCGTCCAAAATATAATTAAAGCAATCATTTCCAGAATATGTATTTATACTATATATATGAGAAATAAATTTAAAATTGTTAAATATAGTCTCATTCTTGATTCTTTTACTCAAATGACTTAGATATATATTAGGAAAAAAATTAAAATTTTATAGAAAAAAACAATTATAAAATATTAATTAAAATTTTTGTACGGTCATTTTGAGTCATATGTATATATCGTGGCGCAACCGACTTGATGCGGGCGCAATTCGGAGCGTCGCGCGAAGCCCCGTACTATCGCGCTTGGCCGGGAGCGGGTGAAGTCCGCCCGCACGAAGCCCGTCGAGAGCGGGCAAAGCCCACCGTCGCCGGCTGGCGTCTGGTACTCTCGCGCTTAAATAAAATTAAATCTTAAATCTTATTCTCCAAAAATATTTCAATAAATAAAATTATGCCCAATTTACTCTTATTATGCCCGCTGGACACCCCGGCCGGTGTGGGCCTTTGTTGAGCGGTCCGGTCCAATTCTGTTTGGCTCAAATGGGCTCACGTTTTCAAAAGTTTACTCCGTTGGAATCTTCTTAATCAAGCCATTATGCTGTAAATTACATATATATGTCATTCTATCTGTGTTATAAATAATAATTTAAATAAGGGTCTCTTTGGAAAGGCTTTTTAGCTTCTTTTCGTTTTCTGAAAAACGTCACCGCACCTACAAAACTGTTTGGATTGTCTACCGGTGGAAAAAGCTACCGCGGAAAACTCCTTTTTCCCCTCTTTTTGAAAAGTCACTTGACCCCTACTTTTCATCCTTTTCGAAAAGCACTTCCTCATCCTGATACAAGGTTAGGTCATTTTCCGCCTGAGCGCAAATTTTTCTCCCGTGCAAATATTTTTCTGCCCGGGAGAGCATTTCTTTGCCGATGGGCCCATTTTAGGCCCGGACACGAATTTTTCGCTCGGTCGCGCATTTTTTCACGCTCGCGCATTCTTCGCCCGGGCGCGCATTGTTTTGCACGGGCGCACATTTTTTGCCTGGGCGCATTTTTCGCCCGGGCGTGTATTTTTCGCATGAGCGCTAATTTTTCGTACGGGCACTCATTTTTCGCCCGCGCGCACATTTTTCCCCCGACGGACATTTTTCGCCCGGGCGCACTTTTTTTCGTCGGGGCGGGAAGTTTCCGCGCGAGCGCACTTTTTGCACGCATTTTTCTTTCAGGAGTGTTTTTTTTTCGTCCGGGAGCACATTTTTCGTCCGAGCGTGTATTTTTCGCCCGGACGCGCATTTTTGCTCGACGACCCATTTTTTCGCCCGGGCGCTCATTTTTCGCCCGGACGAGTATTTTTCGCTCGGGCGCGCATTTTTCTCCTGGACGCCCATTTTTCTCCCGGGCGCGCAGTTTTTGCCCGAACGCCTATTTTTTGCCCGGGCATGCAATTTTTTGCCAGGGCTCACAATTTTTCGCTCATGTGCGCATTTTTCACACGGACGCCCATTTTTCGCCTGGACGCCCATTTTTCGCCCGGGCTCGCAGTTTTCGCCTGAACACCCATTTTTCGCCCGGGTGCGCATTTTTTGCACGAGCGGGCATTTTTCGCCCGGGCGCACATTTTTCGACCGAACGCCCATTTTTCGCCCGGGCACGCATTTTTTCGCCCGGGCGCGCATTTTTCGTCCGAGCGAGAAGTTTTCGCCCGGAAGCGATTTTTTTCGCCCGTGCGCTCTTTTTTCTCCCGGGCGCGCATTTTTCTCCCTGGCGAAAAAAGCGCATTTGGGTGAAAATGCGCGCCCGGGCGAAAAATGCGCGCACGGAAGAAAAAATACGCGCCTGAGCGATAAAATGCGAGCCCTGGCGAAAAATGGGCCTTCGAGTGAAAAATGCGCGTCCAGGCGAAAAATGCGCGCCCGAGCGAAAAATGCACGCACTGGCGAGAAATGATACCACGGTCGAAAAATGCGCGCCCGAGGCGAAAAAAGCGCGCCCGGGACAAAAAAATGCGTACCCCGGAGAAAATACGGGCCCGAGAGAAAAATGCTCGCGCGGGTGAAAATAGCACGTCCGAGTAAAAAATTCGTGCTCGGGCACGCATTTTTCTGCCCCGGCTTGCATTTTTAATTAAAAAGTCACCGCAACGAAGATTTGTCAAACAGTTTATAACGTGCTTCTCATTTTTGAAAATTTCTGCAAAAGAAGTTCACCCAAACAGATCTCCTTTTGCAATAGACATTTTCGAAAAGCACATTTTCCTACCATTCTTTTGCCACCATCCTTCTCCTTTCTGAAAAGCCCTCCCAAACAAGCCCTAAGGCTCTGTTTGGTTGGGCTGTTGCTGATGGAAAGCTGCTGATGGGCTGTTGCTGATAGGAAAAGTGCTGATTCTGGAAAACGGAGTTTTGTTAAAAAACTGTTTGGGTGAAATGGAGTTTGTAAAATGGAGTTTTGAAAAAGTTGTTTGGAAACAAAACGGAGTTTTGAGCGAATTTTTTTTTTACCGAATATTAAAAATATATATATATTTTCCATCATATATTGCCAAACACACAAAAATAATGTCCACATTAACCATATATCATGATATCTCCTATGATCTAGATTCATACAACTGATCTGCTATACTATCACGTAGCGCGATCATCTCCTCCACACCACCTGCAGTGTCAGGGCATATATCTTGTCGCTCTTGTGTGACCAGTCCATCATCTCTACCCCTCTGCTCGGACTCACTGAAATCAAAATCCACGCGCGAAGGGTGGCGACGAATGAAATTATGTAAAGTCATCGTGGCCATGACAATATGTGCCTGTTTGTCGAAGCGATAGCTTGGCATGTCCCGTAGTATGACCCACTTCTTCTTCCAAACGCCGAATGATCGTTCTATCACACTTCTAAGCGACGAGTGCGCATGATTGAATATCTCTCGACGCCCTTCTGCGCGACGTCCACCACGGACAAAGTCAGGCAGATGATACCTTGTATCTTGATATGGTTTTAAATATCCTTTCTGTAGAGGATAACCAGAATCAACCAAGTAATATTTTCCTGAAACATATTAAAAAATGTTTAACAACGGAAAATATTTAAAGTAATAATTAGATGAGCTGATTTTTAATTATTTACCTTGAGGCGGATGAGGGAACGTATAACGAGGATCAGTTATGGCATAATTGAAAATGCGACTATCGTGCGCCGATCCCTCCCAACCTGCCATAACAAAAGTGAAACACATGTTGAAATCACAGGCCGCCATGACATTTTGTGTCGGTCTGCCCTTTCTCCCAATATATGGAACTTGACTTCCTACTGGTATGCACGCATCGACATGTGTTCCATCTATTGCTCCAACACAATCTTTAAAAAAAGGCATATAACGTCTGTCATACATAATCTCTGGCGGAGTGCAGCCGAAAGACCTATCTGATGGCTGTATCACTTCCTCGGCCAACTGCAACAAAGCGCGAATACCACGAGCAAAAAATCTGCTAGTTGTCTCTGTTGAGTGCTGAAACTGCTCGCGTGTTTTTCTCATTGATTCATTATGAGACAATATATATATAGTCAATGCTAGGACTTCTCTGGCTGCAGTTCTTCTTGTTCCCTTAAAGCCACACTTCTCTTCGAGAGCATGCAATAAATCTATAAAAATTTCTTGACTCATCATGAACGAGTCATGAAATCTAACTCGAGTCCCACGAAGTAGCTCTCCGACCCATTTATCGCCTGTTTGCTTTGAAGTCATGGATGGAACAGGATGGTTTAACATCGAGGTGTGTTCGGAGATATAACATATTGCTGCCACCACATTTTGATGATGGCCAATAACACAATTTCTTCTAAAGATGGCGTGCTTCTCGTGCTCTGCTCTGGTATTTTCCGATTCATCACTAGACATTTTCTGTTAGAAAAATAAAGAAATTAACAGTATCATAAAGTAAATAAAATTATAACCACTAGAGTAAGTAAATAAAGAAATTAACATTATCACAGAACTCAAGCAAATTTCTAATAATGTTCATAATGTCTACATTTAAACAACATAATAGAATATCCATAATGTTCACAAACATAACAAAACAAAACAACACGCATAGTCTCTCTACTACGTCCCACGAGTATAACGGTTTTTCAACCACTTGATGTTCATGCCTTCTGGAAGGCACATGAAAGTCTCTCTATGTTTTGTTTCCATCAAGTATGTGATGGCAAAATCATAGAAGTCTTCATCAGACTGCACTTCTGAGTACGTGCCTAATTTTTCTAGTGCATGTGCAATAGTGAAAGAAGATGATGTAATCTTGGGTGGCTCCTGGATGCATCGACTTATGATCTTCGAGGACTCGGCCAAATCTTCTAACACCGAGCTGCTAGCTTTCTTCTTTCTTTTGCTCCTTATTTTGCTTGTTTTAGATATATTTGCGGTCTCAGCTGGTTGAGGAGCTCCGATAACCTCAAGGTCGTCATGTTCATCCGCTGACATTTCTCTTTCATCAATAGACTCCGTACCAAGATTTGCGGTGTGAGGGGTGCAAGAATGATGTCCTGTAGCGACAACCGAACTAAACATCAAGTTCAGTTTATCCTCTAACTCTGGGGGGATTCCGGCATACCGAAATTTCTTTGCCGTCGGAACAACCTACAGAATAAAGTATTTTAAAATTAGACATTGAGGAATTTTAAGTTAAGAAATTTCTTTGCAAATGAATTTAAGTAAAACATACCTTCAATCTTTCGTCCCACCACTCGTCTGAGGCGTCTATAGTCTTTCTTGATGCATTCCAACCCAAATCGGTCTCACCACGCTTCAACTCTGTCCATAATTTCCACTCTTTCTTCAAATGATCCCATTTATTCTTAAGTTGGACTTTATCATATTTTTTCCCGGTTTGCATTTCAAATTTATTCATAACATTAATCCACCCCTGTTTACTAAAATGCGTGGTGGGTCGATTCCCAAGCTCTATCTCTTTTATGCATATATCACAGAATAACAGGACATCATTGTTGTCCCACATAGCGGCCACCCCACCATCTTTCGTTTTGCCCATCCTTAAAAAAAATATACAAGATTTAACCTAAACATCATTTTAAGATTAAAACACACACACATAAACACACATATACATACACACATCTACAAACACATACATATATACAGCTCACACACATATACACACATATACACACATCTCACATACACACACACAACACATACACACACACAACAACATACAACACACACACAACAACATACAACACACACACATATACACACACACACATACACCACAACAACATACAAACACACACACATACACACACAACAACATACACATATACAAACAAAAACCTACACCACCACAACATACACACAACACACATACATGAACACACAGCACACTCATGAACACACACACACACACACACAGCACACTCATGAACACACACACACACACACACACACACAGCACACTCATGAACACACACACACACACACACACACACACACAACACACATGTATGAACACACACACATGAACACACACACACACACACACACACAGCACACATGAACACACACACATCTCAACACACACACATATATCTCAACACACACACACCACAACATACATGAACACACACACACACACACAGCACACATGAACACACACACACACACATATATCTCAACACACATATCACACACACACACACACAACACACATGAACACACACACATCTCAACACACACACATATATCTCAACACACACACACCACAACATACATGAACACACACACACACAGCACACATGAACACACACACACATATATCTCAACACACATATCACACACACACACACAGCACACATGAACACACACACACACACACACACATATATCTCAACACACACACACCACAACATACATGAACACACACACACACAGCACACATGAACACACACACAATAAAAAAGAACAAACACACATAACACACACACATACACATAAAAAAGAACACACACACACATACAAAAGAACACACACACACAATAAAAAAGAACAAACACACATAACACACACACACATACACATAAAAAAGAACACACACACAAAAACAACACACACATACACATAAAAAAGAACAAATACACACACATAACACACACACACATAACACACACATACAAAAGAACACACACACAAATACACACACAATAAAAAAGAACACACACACATACTCTTAAAAAAGAACACACACACACACACACACACAAAAACAACACACACACATAACACACACACACATAACACACACACAGCACACATGTATGAACACACACACATGAACACACACACACACACACACACACACACACACAGCACACATGAACACACACACATCTCAACACACACACATATATCTCAACACACACACACCACAACATACATGAACACACACACACACAGCACACATGAACACACACACACACATATATCTCAACACACATATCACACACACACACACACACACAGCACACATGAACACACACACACACACACACACACACACATCTCAACACACACACATATATCTCAACACACACACACCACAACATACATGAACACACACACACACAGCACACATGAACACACACACAATAAAAAAGAACAAACACACATAACACACACACATACACATAAAAAAGAACACACACACAAAAACAACACACACATATAACACACACATACACATAAAAAAGAACAAACACACACACATAACACACACACATAACACACACATACAAAAGAACACACACACAAATACACACACAATAAAAAAGAACGCACACACATACTCTTAAAAAAGAACACACACACACACACACACACAAAAACAACACACACACATAACACACACACACAGCACACATGTATGAACACACACACATGAACACACACACACATGAACACACACACACACACACACAGCACACATGAACACACACACATCTCAACACACACACATATATCTCAACACACACACACCACAACATACATGAACACACACACACACACAGCACACATGAACACACACACACATATATCTCAACACACATATCACACACACACACACACAGCACACATGAACACACACACACACATCTCAACACACACACATATATCTCAACACACACACACCACAACATACATGAACACACACACACACAGCACACATGAACACACACACAATAAAAAAGAACAAACACACATAACACACACACATACACATAAAAAAGAACACACACACACATACAAAAGAACACACACACACACAATAAAAAAGAACAAACACACATAACACACACACACACACATACACATAAAAAAGAACACACACACAAAAACAACACACACATATAACACACACATACACATAAAAAAGAACAAACACACACACATAACACACACACATAACACACACATACAAAAGAACACACACACAAATACACACACAATAAAAAAGAACACACACACATACTCTTAAAAAAGAACACACACACACAAAAACAACACACACACATAACACACACACACATAACACACACACATGAACACACACACAGCACAACACCCATTCCTAAACCAACATACACATACACAGCAACAACACACACATCACACCAACAACACACACATCACACCAACAGCAACACCAACATACACATACACACACACACACATCAACATCCCAAATACACACACACACATCAACAGCCCACACACACACACATCAACAAATACACACAGCACAAACATACATATCACATACACATACACAGCACCAACATACAAATACACAGCAACAACACACACACATCAACAGCCCACCCACACACACACACATCAACAGCCCAAATACACACACACACACATCAACAGCCCCCCCACACACACATCAACAAATACACACAACACAAATACATACACATAACACACACACACACACACCAACAGCACACATACACACACCAACAGCACACAAGCAGCAAGCACACAACAATAGGCATAATAAGGAGGAGGAGAAGAAGAGCTTACAATGAAGATCTGGAGCCCGAAGAGGAGAACAGGGGTGGATCAGCGCAAATATCTGGAGCCCGAACCCTAACACCTGCAAGATAAAGAACAAACAATCGGAAAATGGAACCCTAGTAGATCTTCGAGACCAGGGAAAAGGCGAAAAAACTGAACCCTAGATACTTACCAACGGCTGGGAAATCGTAGAATCGAAAAACGCCGCTCTGAAATGGCCGCTGGGAAGGGGGAGGAAGGGAAATCGACGGCTGGTTTGGGGGAGGAAGGAGAAATCGCCGCTGCTGGGACGGGGAAGAAGAGGAACACGGGGAGAAATCGCCGCTGGGAAGAAGAAGCGCGATGCTTTTGCGGACAGACGCGAATAAAAGCCGCGGTCGGCCCATAATAGAAAACCACGGAAACTAATAAACGGCTTTTTCGAAATAAGCCGCGCCAAACGCCGCTTACGCACAAAACAACGGTGCGTTTTCACCGCACAGCAGCCCATAAGCCGCGCCAAATTCGCGCTCGGGCACGCAATTTTCTGCCCCGGCTTGCATTTTTAATTAAAAAGTCACCGCAACGGAGATTTGTCAAACAATTTATAACGTGCTTCTCATTTTTGAAAAATTCTGCAAAAGAAGTTCACCCAAACAGATCTTCTTTTGCAATAGACATTTTCGAAAAGCACATTTTCCTACCATTCTTTTGCCACCATCCTTCTCCTTTCTGAAAAGCCCTCCCAAACAAGCCCTAAGTCTGTAGTGTTAATTATTGTGCACTACCATTTTATCATTTGTATTAATTCATTTTAAGTAATATCAGGCTAGGCTATGCAGTTCTTTCTATTCAAAAAGTTCTATTCTAATCATAAAAGTTATTTTATGCTTGTTTTAATCATAAGTTCTTTTAAAAAAGTTTTATTTAAGAAATTGTTTTGAAGGTTTTTTGAGTAGTGGTTATTGAATACGTAACAATATTTCTGTTATAAAATAAAACATTTTTCAACGGCTGTCCTAACAAATAATTTAAATAAGATATCTCTATTCGATGAGCTGTACTTGATCAACAACCAAACAGTCTAAAACATTCTCATCAACGCTTTAATCACAGCTCTATTCTCACGACAACTTTCTCATCAACATTAGCCGCTCCAAACAGACCTTTAATTAAAATCTTAATTTAAGTTATCTAATTTAGATCTTAATTATGCTGGACCTAAGTTGACTCTGAACCTATAGAAAATGAGGTCATGGGAGTTAATTTGTAGACTAATGATTTTTTAGAAGAATTTATTGAAGCTGTAAAAAAAAAAAATTCAATTTTCATTCTCCTAAAATCTTCAGAAATAAGATATGAGTAGTCTTTATACGAAAGTGAATGTGTTCTACTTGCTGGTTATTCAACGTTTATCAGCGGATATACTATTGATGCTGGCCTTATCGGTGGAGATAACTGCTGAGAAATCCAAGAAAGAACCAAACTATTGCATCGATCCCAAGCCTCAAATAAAGAATTACTGGGATTAGGTTCTGGAAATTGTCCATCAATGAATTGCAGTTTGTTCTTTAATTTGTTTTGATGACCATGTACATTGCGCGGGACCAAGATTGGTAATTATCACCTGTGAGTAATGAAGAAACAAGTTGTGCACTCGGATTCTCTGCGGGATGAACATAATAGGGACAGGAAGAGTCGATGACTGGAGTCGTAAAAGATTGGGAAGAAGCAGTGTCTGGTGGAGAAGCACGGTTTGCTAAATTCGACATTAAGAGGAGTATCAAGATTTTTTCCTGTCCCTGAACTATGATAAAATTGATTCTAAAAAGAATACACGATAGATCTGAGAGGTTCGAGAACAAGTAAAGAAGCGCAAAAGAAGTTTTTCATTAAGATTTTTGAATATCTAAATGCTCTGTCAAACGGAGCTAGCCTTAATATGCCTTGTACATCTTGATTAGCCACTTGATTTTTATCAAACTCCTTGCAATTTTCTCATTGATTCTTAATTCTTAGGTTATTTGCTCATCCTTACCTTAATCCTAGCCGTTGATTTTTTGACCATATCTACATTTACTAATTTAAGCCATTGATTTTCTATTTTGTTGGTTCAGTCTCACCTCTTGTTTAAGCCATTGATTGTCTACTTTGTTGGTTCAGTCTCACCTCTTGTCTATAGCTTTCACTAATGGAATCCACCTAGAAGAATTTCATAATAATTTTATTTGACATGTTTTACCATGAACTTGAACTTGTAGCTTTAAATTTCATGAATTTGTTCATCAAACTATCAATAATTCACTGTTGTGTCGAATCCAGTCATAATTCTTAACCCCCAATAATTCTCATAATTTATCATGGATAAATCAAATAAGGTTCAAATAATTTGTACTAAATAAGTTCTAATTAAACATACACCGCTACCACTGCTACATCACATAGACTTGACTTTCACTCCGATGCCTCTAGCAGAGTGAAGAACAACTCTGCATCCTTCCGACCGGCTTTCACTATCCGAAGAGATTTGATGATTTGTACACGAGCTGCCGTAAAAGCTCATACACCCAAAAATGAACTTCAGCGAAAAAAGGACTATAAACAAATATTTCAAATAATCGTAAACTACCACCACAATATTTCCTAGCACAATTTGACACTGTAACAGTTAAAATTAGGCGATTGTTAACCGCACTACAGTTTTGGTTATCCACACTCTTTTTGTATGTGTTATTACTCGTCTTTTGGAAATACGTTTTGTGCGTGTATTTTTAGGAAAAGTGATCAACACAAAAGTTGTTGATCGAGATCTACAACTTTCGTGTTCATCACTTTTCCTAAAAATGCACGCACAAGACATATTGTCGCTCTGATTGAAACATGTGCGTAACTATAACGAATTTTTGGAAATACGCCTTGTACATGCATTTTTAGGAAACGTGTTCAACACGAAAGTTGTAGATTTCGACGAGATCTACAACTTTTAAACACTTGTCCTAAAAATACATCAACAAGACGTATTTCCAAAAGGCACGTAATAACTCATACAAAAAAAGTGCGGATAGCCAAAACTGCAGTGCGGATAACAATTGCCTAAAATTGTACAGATCGATCGGCTGCGTTGACTCGAAGATAGCAATAAAAATTCGACATATAAATATAGTATTGACTTGGGCCTTTAAATGGTAAGGCCCATATCGATCTAGTTCGGCCCATTAATGCTGCTACAACCCATCAGTGCACGAGCCCCTTTTCAAGCGCAAGTTACGCTTCCTCCGCTGGGCTGGCTCAAGAATTAGATCAATTCAAATGAAGGATTATGCCTCCTTTGTAGATTTTCGAAGGGGCGCTTACGAAATCTCGCTTTTCTAATTATTCTGCGGTCAAATAAGAATGCTTAGTTTGGGTCCCGTAGACAACTTTGCACCCTGATAAGACCCGGGTAGCTTGATCAGTTTCGTGGAGTCGGGGCGGTTGGCGGTGGCGGTCGCTCGCCTAAAAAATTAAAGTTCCCGTACATTTTCGGGATGCTTTGTCTCGTTGCAACGAGTCCGCTGTCGATGAAGATTTTTGATCGCCACCCAGCTAAATCTCCATAAAAAATTTTATTGAAGGATGTATCTTATATTTTTCTGAGAGGAGTCCAATGCCACATTAAGATTGAAGTTTCCCCGAGTGTTTGCGGAGATAAATGATTCTAAAATTTTCCAGATCAAAAGTCTATGAAAGGAGATTTGGGGGTTGGAGGTGAAAGAAGGACGAATAAAGTGCTCGCTTAGCGCCAAAAGAGACTGGCGGCGGCGGGGCTGCCGTCCCCTCTATTCTCTCAAGGTCACGTTTAGGGTGAAAGCCCTAACAAAAGGAAGTCTGCGGTTCAACTTATGCGCACTCACATTTTGTGGTCTGTTTGGAAGTTCAAACGACTCGAGTTACATTTAATTAATAATACAAAACAAAAAATCAATTGTAATTATCATGCTGAAGTATGCTTACTAATTCATATATCATGCTAAAACAAAAAAAACATTTAAAAGATAACCAAATCGAACTTATAAATCAATATACAAAAGAAAATGGATTTGATATTCTCGAACTTCAAATTATTTATAGGGATGGTTTGGCGGGGATTATAAATCCCGCAGTTTTCATCCGCGTCACGCCATCGCGACCACGGTTCTCGCGGCGCAGATGAAAATCGCGAGATTCACACTGTTTTATAGGGCGACGCCATAATTTACAAATTATCATTTATTAAAGAAGAGGCATTTAAAAGAGAACAAAAAAACCTACGGCAAAAATCTTAAACGATCACCAATGAAATTTTTGAAATTTTTTTTGTTGAGAAAAAAATAAGGCTATTGTTATCCGCACTATAGTTTTGGCTATTCACACTTTTTTGTATGATTTATTACGCGCCTTTTGGAAATACTTCTTGTACATGTATTTTTAAGAAAAGTGTACAACACGAAAGTTGTAGATCTCGTCGAGATCTATAATTTTCGTGTTGAACACTTTTCCTAAAAATGCATATACAAGACGTATTTCCAAAAAATCGTTATAGTTACGCATATGTTTCAATTAGGGCGGCAATACGTCATGTGCGTACAATTTTAGGAAAAGTGATCATCACGAAAGTTGTAGATGAGATCTACAACTCTCGATGAGATCTACAACTTTCGTGTTGCTCACTTTTCCTAAAAATGCACGCACAAAACGTATTTCCAAATAGCGCGTAATAACTAATACAAAAAAAATACGAATAGTTAAAACTGTAGTAAATAACATGGTATTTGTCGTTACTACTCCAAGTGGAGAATGAAATTTATGTATTGATGTGTATGGATAAGGCAAATTTAATGGTAATTAATGTGATTGGTTAACTTTGGATGAATGATGGAACATCGTCCATTGCATATTATGATTTATTAATTTATATAATTGATAGAAATTTCCCTTCAACCACAAAATTAGACGGGTCAACCTTGTGGGAAATAAAAACACACACATATTACATTTTAAATTTTTTGACATATTGTATTTGTACTCCAAATGCTTGATCAACGACCCTTTTTAAAAGAAAAAAACAATTTTTTTTCATTCTTAAAAATAAAAATCATTTATTCTTCGCTTGGTTATGATTTTTGTGTTTCCATTTACGCGCAACTACGACATTTTCGGTCTCCTATAACAATTGATAATTGTTACGTAAGAGCTAAGACTATGCCAATATATAAATAAATATTCTGAAAATATGTTTCCTATACACAACTATTGTTTATATTCAAGTAGATACAAGAGTTCTTCCGTAAAACTATTGCAACATTTCTGATATATTGCCTTGAACAATGGCATAATGGTGGACTCAGAATGATTTTTTTGTGTGGGCGTTCAATAACGTAATAATAAATTTTTTTAATAAATATAAAAAAAATTATATTTTTATCAAAATGGTCAAAATTTGGACATTTTAAATGAACAAAATTACTAAATAACTGAAACATTGCTAACGATTCGTGTTTTCGTGCATTAACTGAAACATTAATTTGAAGCATTGCTGAAGCTGAAATCAAATGGAGTATCCAACCGTTTGCTAACCAATCACATACAATTTGCGGTTCAAAACTGAAACGGATTGAAATCGGAAGGATATCATCGAGTGAAAACGAAAAACCAATGAATCAAATCCACTGAAAACAAGCATGTAATCCCTCTATAAGACTGAAACGGGAATGATCAGATCGAATGAAAAACGATAATGAATCTAGAGTTCAAAAATCGAATGAAAAACGGTAATGAAATACCTAAAATCGAATGAATTTGGAGTTCTGGACAGCTGGACCTTTGGCCTTTGTTTCCTGTTGGTGAGGACAAGGGCGACTACCGACTAGGCTATGATGGAGAGCAGTAGAAGCAGAACCCAAAGGGCAGAGAGGAGAAGAACATATTTGAATTCGTCTGAGCGAGGAGAGTCGTGTTCGTCTTCGTCCAACGAGAAGCGGAAGCATGGAGCACGGTTCGTCTTCGTCCAGCGAGGAGGCGGTGGCACCGAGCACGGGAGAAATAGGGTTCGTCTGGGTTGCGCGCAGGAGGAAATATAATACAAGTTCCGCGATTTATTTTAGTGTGGAAGGTTGCCCACGCTCGACCCTTAATATGTCCGCATTACAACTAAAAAATGTTTGAAATAAGTATAAAGATCAAAGACAACACTTAAAAATTTAGAGATATACTTTATGCAACACTTTAAAATCAAATATGTAATAATAATTTGTCTAAATAATCTGCAAATAGAATTCTTGATAGCACTTATTTTTGTTATGCTTCGTTATTGACATCTAATATAAAGAGAGCATGTACACCATTTAATATAGAGCAATGTTATAAGCACATCAATTTTTGCTAATGATAGTCAAATTTTATTGACACAACAATTTTTTTATTTTCACACTAACCCGTTATTGACACACCAAATTTTCTGTGGAAGTAAATATAAAACAAACAAGCTGGACATTCAGGGAAAAAGAAAGAAGTCGCAATGCGATGTCCTCAATCTTATTTTGCATTCAATAGCTTATCTTCTATAAAACTCTTTCATAAACATTTATTCCTTTGATTGCAGCTTACGTAAAAAATCCTGAAAAACATCCAGAAAATAAACAACAATACCTTAAGATAATCAATAATCATGGATGATTTAAAGTTCTGTGATTCGGAGCTAGTAATACTTGAATTTGATTCCTAAACAAGCTTATGGAGGAGTTTGAGTGCTTCATGATGCATTTCATTGCTTTTATAGAGTTTTAACGAAAAATGTATTCAGTGATGACGGAAATTAAGGTTCTTGGTGTGCTTACACAAAGGAAGCCGGCGAACTCTATGCAAGAAGGCGATTTTGGTGTGCTTATAACATTGCTCTTAATATATATGTACATGTAAATACAAAATTGATTAATCGTGTGCTCATTGCTCCCAGGCATCGCCCGTGCTCTACACGACTGTCGCCTCTCGCACTCCCCCCAAGTGTGATAAGTGGTCGAGCGACTGATGAACCGCTCAAAGGCAACTCCGCGAACAAGAACTCGTGATTGCCAGCCAACCGTTGTTGATAGCCTGAAATCTCAATCCCCTTTCTTTAGAGCTCTTCCTTGCATGGTCAAGCGCTTCCTCGGTCCCTTTAGTATTGCTAATGCCATATCAAAGGTATGCTGGTTTTCTTAAGCAAATTGTGATCTATGTAGTCAGCTTAAATTATTTTACCATCCTTTGACCTATGTAGTCAGCTTAAATTGTGATCTATGTAGTCAACTCTGAAATTGTTTTAGCTTGAATTCGATGAAAAAAGATTTAAATCCTTGCAACATCCTTCAAGCAATGTAGTAAGCTTTGTTATATGTGATCTTCTATTTGCCTAGAGAACTTTAAATTTATTTGTTGAACTTTTATATGCACATCTACTGTGTTTAACAAGCTTGAAAAACATCATTCAATCCCTATTTAGCAAGCCTCAAAAGCAGTGGTGGAATTAGAAATTTTATTCAGTCCGTGCACAATCTAAACAAAAAACGTAATGCTTAAATAATATTATATTAGTGTAGACATAAATAAAGTTTTATTAACCAAAAACTACCTTACATACTGTTCAACAAGCCACTTTTCGTAGACATATTTTGAAATTACGTAATGATATGATAGTACCATTACTAATAGTGTCAACAACAATTTTTTCAGTATAAACTATCATGTAGTCATTCATCCATTCATCTCTCATTCTGTTCCGAAAATGATTATTTATAATTTTTCATTGCAGAGATCATTCTTTCAACAGTGACATTAAGCTAAAGCAGAAAACTAATCCAATTTCTACTCAACATTTCCCCTAAGTCAATTCTTTCTGACCAAACAAACATCAAAAATAAAAAATGCCAAAAAATTGGAGCATTCCATACTTCAAGCACAAATTCTATTTGATTTTGCAACAAATAATAACCACATCATAATGTTGTTGAGTATTTAATTGTCGATCAAAATAATTAACTAAACAATAAAACTACATCAGCAAGTAAATGTAAAGCTATATAATGAGAAGCGATTTGTTGGATTCAGTTGTCATCCCATCTATCACCAGCGGTAGAAGTTACCGCTCCGCGGTAGCTTTAAATTCAGAGCTCCATGATCATTCTGCATCGCTCTTTTTAGGAGTATAGTTCATGTACACTATAAACACACGACAAGCAAGATCAAATACATTGTGAAATTTGTTATTCTCAAACTAAGAGATGTGGAACTCAAGCTCCAACACGATTAGCTAAAATAACTGAACACTATCACAATACCATCGATAAACTAAAATAATTCAAAATAATATGAAAGTATGAATTAAAAATGAAAGAGGAAGGAATAACTATGAGCGTACAGAAATGGAGGAAGAACCTAAGAGTCTCTGACAGAAATGGAGGAAGCAGAGTCATCTAGCGGAAATGGAGGAAGAAGAAAGCCTCTGACCTAGATTAATTAGGAGGAGGAAGCTCGGAAGATCTCTGACGGGCTCTGAGCGGCGAAGAAGAGAAGAACGGAGGAGTCGCAGCTGTTGCGCGGGTGCCTGTGAAGGAAATCACGAGTCGCGGTTTAAAGGGCTTCACAATTTCCGTGAAAATTAATACCCGGGCATGCACGTGCCCGGGTGTTTCTTAAGGTGGGTCCGTCCATGCTTAAAAGTATGTTCGGTGTAGGTTTAGCAATCTTGGATTTATGAATGATTTTTTTTAATTCCTAAAATTAAATTTTGCAGCTCATTTAATGTTAGACTACTATTATTTAAGTTTAATTTCTACACAAATATGCTAGGTGAACAAAAATAGAGGAGATGAGGATAGTCGTCCGCTTGAAATGCAAATGTTGTTATGCTATTCCACGGCAAGTTGTTAAGAAATAGAAGTAGGCAAAATGTCAGCATACTCGCTAATTTAAAGAAGATTGGAGCAACTTAACGACGAAATTTCAATGCTGCTCTAAGAATAAAAAAGATCACGCTCAGTTGAAAAATAAATGAGATCGAATAAAAAAAATCATGAAAGCTATCAAGAGAGCTTAAACATGGTGAGTGAGGGCTTGGATGGAAGCTCATTTAAAAACACTGTAGATGCATCAGAAGAATGGCGGGTAGAGAAACTACATGTTGTATCAACAAACTTAATATATATTATGCAAATTCAATTTGTTTATTATGATGTACATATGTCAATTTTCTTGGTCATGCATGTAACAAAAAATGTCATCATGCAAGAATGCGCCCTAAATTAGAGGAAAAATTAGATTAAATGTTCAGTCAAGTAGTGGCTTGCTGGAACGATGTGTGGATGTTAAGCTTGGAGTATTCCGCTTGAATCGGTTGATGAGCGAATAAGATCAAATGAGGAAGATAACAATGGTAGCTAGAGAATTGACATACCCAATTAAGAAATTAGGAATGATGATGTTGGTGGTAGCTAGTGGACTTGGAAATAAATCTCCAGGAGAATCATCAACAAATAGAAAGAGAACAACAACAACAACAACAACACTAAAGCCTTTATCCCACTATAATGGGGTCAGCTATATGGATTTTTTGTCGCCATTGTGCACTAAAGACAATAGTGAAGGTTCTAACGAGCTCACTGGTTTCTGAAGTATTTGATGATTTAGAATTCTATAACTTCACAACTGAATTCCTACGTGACAACTCCTCAAGAGAAGCTTTCATGGGTTGTGATAGAAAATTATGGTTTTTTTTAGAGTGTTGTTAGAAGCAGATCGGTTTGTTTTGGTTGTACGCATGCCATAAATTCCGATTAAAATTTTCTTTTTCTTAAGATATATGCACGTCGTAGATATACGAGGAATCGACTCTACAACAGCGCCCAAGCCATACGAGATGTAGCCGTCCTTGACTCTCCGACAGGCTGCCCGCCGTCTCCACCATCCTGAACGAGGTCTACCGTGCCAACAATTAAGGACTTCCCCTTCGAACGATTTTGCTGGATTCGAAGACGGGGAGCAACCTCCTCACATGGCCGGTGGAGGAGGTGGATTTTCTTCGCACCAGAAGCTATCAATTCTCCTCCGTGAAGGAACCTTCACGCCAGGCTCCATCGTCCCCCTCAACATCCCGGCTACGACACAGATTGACATCGAGGTGGAGTTTTGGGTGGAGCAGGCGGCGGTCGAATCAACTTTGGATGCCGACGTCGGCTACAATTGCAGTACCAGCGGTGGCGCAGCATGTCTCGTACTCGCTGATAAAGACAACCACATACTTCCCCAGTGTTTTTGTGTGATAATTTATGTTATCATGACCCTCTTTGAATTGTTAGTGCTCAGCATTCTTATTTTCTGTTATTGATGTTATAATTAAATATATTTTTTTATGTTAATGTCATTTTTTGTCATGTTTTTAATAATTTTTACTGAGTTTTTATTTTTTCGGTAATATAAACAGTCGAAGACGGTATAATTTATTGTAACGATGAGTCTGAAGATTCATCCAATAGCTCAACCTAATATTCTAAGTTATTATGTGCATGATTTCTAGTCCCTCAATGAAGATAAGGGCTCCATTTGACACAATTTTTTTTGCTCCGGTGTGTTTGTACAAAAACTCCACAATCATAGAATAGAATGTATGTTTGGCATGACAACGGTTACAACCAATCGACCACCACCAAGAAAATAAAACTAGTTTTAAAAGGGACAGCCTGGTGCACAAAGCATCCCCGCGCAGCGAGGGTCCGGGGAAGGGTCCCACCACAAGGGTGAAATGTAGGCAAACCTTACCTTGCATTTTTGCAAGAGGTTGCTTCCAGGACTCTCGAATGCGTTCACGAACGACAGTTCATAACCACCGCATTCATGACCGCCACCGCCGTGCCAAACGGAACCAAGTTCTTATCCAGGCATGAAATAAATTGACAAGGAAGTTATTAGGTGAGCAACCTGTTAGGTTTATCTAAGAACTAGATACAATAAGTTTTAAAGATCATATTGTATATTTTTATAATAAGTACTGAATAAGAATCACAAGTGAGCCACTTTGAAATCTTGGCCATGTATAGCGGCCTCTTATCTTGTCAACATAATATTTGGTGCAACATTAAACTCCTCGCAGACCCTCTTCATCTTTCCTCTTTTATTGCTAAAAAATCCTTCTGTTGGAACACTATTATGTGCGGTACTCAGTCTCAACAATTTATATACCTGTCCTATATGATCATCGTCTACAACACATGTTCAGAGAGGGTAACATCTTCAGAGAGGGCAACTCGAGGTTGCCGATAGATTGGCCGACTACCAACGTCATTATTGAACTCTCACACAATTCACTAATAGCAATTTATTGAATAGCCCCTTTATGTTGGATAAAATGGGTACACATGCTTTAAAGAGTAGGGGTGCAAAAAAGGTCTGTTCGGCTTTTTTTGCTGTTAGGCCCAAGTTGGGTCCTGCTCCCGAGACATGCTCGGGCCTCACTAAAATAAGGAGGTTTGCTTGGGCCCTTCAGACTGAGCCCAAGCAGGCCCCCAAATGACCAAAAGCTAGCTGCTGCGGTTTGGCAGCAGAATTGTTGGGCGGCCACGAACATTAAGGTGGCGTTTGGCGCGGCTTATAGTGTGCGGTGCGGTGGAGGAGCACCGCAAATAAGGCGGAAAGCTGAGTTTGGCGCGGCTTCTTTCCAAAGCGCCGTTTAATTACCTCCGCTATTTCCTTCTTCCCCCCAACCGCAGGGTTTTATCGCGTCTGACCGCAAAAGCGCCGCGCGATTCCTTCTTCTTCCCCTAACCTATCCTCGACGGCGATTCCCGATTCTTCTCCCCTAACCTACTAGCGGCGATTCTCGACGGCAAGCAACCACCGCTCCTCCTCGTTGCCTCTCGTCTCCTGTTCCGTCGATCCCAAGCTTCCTTCTGACGCAAACCAGGCGAGTCTCTCCTTCCATTCCGACGGCCACGACCTTTTTTTTGAGCTGCTGCTTTCCTTATATTTCTGATCTCGTTTTTATTTTCAGATAGGAGATCTCTCGCCGTTCTCTCCTCCATCCGCATTTTTGTTGTGCGCACATCCCTCTCGCTAAAGATCTCTTGTCGTTAGGTACCCCCTTCTCCTTCTCTCCAGTTTTTTTTACCGTTTGATGGATTATTGTCTTCGATTTGTGCATGGTTGCTCTTGCAATGGATCCATTGCTCTTGCAATGGATTATTATCTTCGATTTGTGATTGAATCAAGTTTTTTTTTCAGTTTTTTTCCCAAAAATGAGGAGTATGTATGTGTATGGGTGTGAGTGTATTTGTATGTGTGTGAAATGAGGAGCATGTTCTGTATGGGTGTTGTGTATATGTGTGTGTGTGTTGTGTATGTTCTGTATGTGTGTGTGGGTGGGTGTGTTTATGTGTGTGTGTGTATGTTGTGGTGTGTGTATGTTGTGGTGTGTATGTGTTGTGGTGGTGGTGTGTGTATGTTGTGGTGTGTATGTGTTGTGGTGGTGGTGGTGTGTGTGTATGTGAATGTATGTGTGTATGTGAATGTGTGTATGTGTGTGTGTGTTGGTGTATGTTTTTTGTGGCTGTTTTTGTGTGTTTGTATGTGCTGTGTGTAGTGTGTGTTTATGTGTGATGTGTGTATGTGTTGTGTGTGTGTATTTGTATGTTGTGGTGTGTTTATGTTGTGTTGTGCTGTGTAGTGTGTATGTTGTGGTATGTGTGTGTGTGTGTGTGTGTGTGTGTGTGTGTATGTTGTGGTGTGTGTGTGTGTGTATGTTGTGGTGTGTGTGCTGTGTGTGTGTTGTGAGTGTGTTTATGTGTGATGTGTGTATGGTGTGTGTGTGTGTTGATATGTACATATGTGCTGTGTGTGTGTTCATATACATGTGTGTGTGTTCATATACATGTATATGTGTGCTGTGTGTGTGTTCATATACATGTGTGTGTGTGTTCATATATGTATGTGTGTGTGTGTGTTCATATACATGTGTGCTGTGTGTATCTCCGAACACACCTCGATGTTAAACCATCCGGTTCCATCCATGACTTCAAAGCAAACAGGCGATAAATGGGTCGGAGAGCTACTTCGTGGGACTCGAGTTAGATTTCATGACTCGTTCATGATGAGTCAAGAAATTTTTATAGATCTATTGCATGCTCTCGAAGAGAAGTGTGATTTTAAGGGAACAAGAAGAACTGCAGCCAGAGAAGTCCTAGCATTGACTATATATATATTGTCTCATAATGAATCAATGAGAAAAACACGCGAGCGGTTTCAGCACTCAACATAGATAACTAGCAGATTTTTTGCTCGTGGTATTCGCGCTTTGTTGCAGTTGGCCGAGGAAGTGATACAACCATCAGATAGGTCTTTCGGCTGCACTCCGCCAGAGATTATGTATGACAGGCGTTATATGCCTTTTTTTAAAGATTGTGTTGGAGCAATAGATGGAACACATGTCGATGCATGCATACCAGTAGGAAGTCAAGTTCCATATATGGGGAGAAAGGGCAGACCGACACAAAATGTCATGGCGGCCTGTGATTTCAACATGTGTTTCACTTTTGTTATGGCAGGTTGGGAGGGATCAGCGCACGATAGTCGCATTTTCAATTATGCCATAGCTGATCCTCGTTATAAGTTCCCTCATCCGCCTCAAGGTAAATAATAAAAAATCAGTTCATCTAATTATTACTTTAAATATTTTCCGTTATTAAACATTTTTTAATATGTTTCAGGAAAATATTACTTGGTTGATTCTGGTTATCCTCTACAGAAAGGATATTTAAAACCATATCAAGATACAAGGTATCATCTGCCTGACTTTGTCCGTGGTGGACGTCGCGCAGAAGGGCGTCGAGAGATATTCAATCATGCGCACTCGTCGCTTAGAAGTGTGATAGAACGATCATTCGGCGTTTGGAAGAAGAAGTGGGTCATACTACTGGACATGCCAAGCTATCGCTTCGACAAACAGGCACATATTGTCATGGCCACGATGACTTTACATAATTTCATTCGTCGCCACCCTTCGCGCGTGGATTTTGATTTCAGTGAGTCCGAGCAGAGGGGTAGAGATGATGGACTGGTCACACAAGAGCGACAAGATACATGCACTGACACTGCAGGTGGTGTGGAGGAGATGATCGCGCTACGTGATAGTATAGCAGATCAGTTGTATGAATCTAGATCGTAGGAGATATCATGATATATGGTTAATGTGGACATTATTTTTGTGTGTTTGGTATTATATTATGGAAAATATATATCTTTTTCTGATATTTGGTGAGAAAAAAAAATTCGCTCAAAACTCTGTTTTGTTTCCAAACAACTTTTTCAAAACTCCGTTTTACAAACTCCATTTCACCCAAACAGTTTTTTAACAAAACTCCGTTTTCCAGAATCAGCAATTTTCCTATCAGCAGCTTTTCATCAGCAGCTTTCCATCAGCAACATCCCAACCAAACAGAGCCTAAATGATGGGCGCGGGCCAAATAAGGGGGCCTAGTGAGCCCCCTTAGGCGCTGCCCGGGCCTGGCCCGGGCCTAACCGGGCTCAGACCATGACTCAGGTCAAATTTGCATCTCTAAAAGGAGATATGACACTAAACCCTAATATTTTATTGGGTGGTGGTCTTGTCAATTTGAGAGCATCTGCTTTATTATTGGTGCTCACATCCATAGTATTTATGTTGAGCTCGTGATACTACACTTTTTGAGGCCATTTTTTTCTCCGTTGCTTTATATTTGACCTTAAATAATTCTCTTTGGCCCTGTTTGGGACAGCTCTGGCGGATTGAGAAGTGATTTTTCAACCGCCAGAGCTGTTATTTAGGTGTTTGAAAGAGCTCTCCTAAAGTGCTCTTTGGGAAGCACTTATTTTAAATAGCTCTCCTAAAGGGCTGAATGAAAAGCTTGCTCGTGGTAGATTCTGCGGTTCAGGGATCGCTCCCGCAGAACAGATCCCGCACAGCTCCCGTTCCCGTCCCGATTCCGCGCAGATCCTCCTTCGTCCGTCTCGATCCCGCCCTTCCGGTGCCCCCTCCGGCGAAGTGCTCCTTCCTCCTCCTTCCTCCGGCGAAGATTCTCCTTCCTCCGGCCCTTCCGGCGCAGATCCCACCCTTCCCGATCCCGCCCTTCCCAATCCCGCCCTTCCAGCGCAGATCTTCCTTCCTTCGGCGAAGTGCTCCTTCCTCCTCCGCCCGTCTCTCCTCCCTCCGGCGTGCCCGATCCCGCCCAGATCCTCCTTCCCGAGCCCTATCCTCCACCATACCCTATACTCAAAGGTAGATCCTCCTTCCTGAGCTGAGTGATTTATGTTTTTCCTGGATTTGTGGATATGTGTTTGTGTGTGTATGTATATATGTGTGTGGGGGTGAATATGTATGCTTGTATATATATATATATATATATGTGTGTGTGTGTGTGTATATATGAATGTGTATTTTGTATGTATATATGTATTTGTGTGTGTATGTATATAAGTGTGTGTGTGTGGGGGGGGGGGGGGGGTGAATATGTATGCTTGTATATATGTGTTTGTATGTATATATGAATGTGTATTTTGTATGTATATATGTGTTTGTGTGTGTATGTATATATGTGTGTGAGGGTGAATATGCATGCTTGTATATGTGTGTGTGTGTATATTTGAATGTGTAGTTTGTATGTATATATGTGCATGTTTGTATGTATATATTGTTAATGTATATTTGGTCAAATAACGGGTTCGAAGGTATAACGGGTCAGTTGGGTACACGGATACCCATCCCCGTAGGTACTCCTAGGGTTTTCCCTATATATACCCGCTAGGGGCAATGGAGAGTTGATTCCACCTTGATCCTCCTCCGGATGCTTAGAGCAAACCTCTCACAATCTCGAAGTTTGCCCGAGCTCCCGTCCGTCCGGTTCCTGCGCTCGCGTGAAGGAGGAGGTCGCGATCTGCCGCTGCCGCTCGCCGTTCGCCAAGCTGCTCTTCTTCCCGTCGCTCGCAAGCAGGAAGATCAGGATCTGCGCGATAGAAGGAGATCGTTGTTCCCTCACGCCGTCTCCGTTCGCTGGACTTCCTCCTTGCCGAAGTCGTCGCCGCTCGTTCGCGTGCCTCTCGTCGCCGCTCGCGACAAGGAAGGAGAAGGTTGCTTCAGTCGCTCCTCGCCGCCGAAGCCCCCGTTCGCTGCTGTTACTCCTTTCGCCGCTGCTGGTTCGCTCCCGCCGCCGTCTGTGAAGGAGTTCTCGCGGATCTGCCGCCGTTCTCCATTCCTCGCGTGGAGCCTTCTCCTGCATCTCCAGTTGGAGATCTGGGATCCATATCTGCCGCCGCCATCTGTGAAGGAGTTCTCGCGGATCTGCTTCCGTTCTCCATTCCTCGCGTGGAGCCTTCTCCTGCATCTCCAGTTGGAGATCTGGGATCCAGATCTGCCGTCGCCGTGATCCAGGTCTGCCGTGTGCCCTCTGCCGTGTGCAGTCGCAGGATTCGCCGGATCCAAAGTCTCCCGCCTCAGATCCGCCGCCTCTTTCGTCCAGATCTGCCGCAGCGCCGCCGCCTCCGCCTCCAGATCCCCCTCAGCCGCCATCCGCCTGATCCCGCTGCCGCCGTCTCCAAGCCCAAGGAAGTGCAACCCTAAGCGCTACCGCCAGCGCTACCTCCTAGCGCCTGGCGCTAGCAGCCGAACAGGCTACCGCCCAGGCTACCGACGGCGCTAGCTACAGAGTTTTGAATCCTCTGTCTGGTGGCTTGTTCTCGTCTGTCGGGCGCACAATGATGAAGGGGAACAACATGGCATCACCCGTTCCGATGATAAAGCTGGAGAAGTTCACGGCGACTGAGTTCAACGACTGGAAGTTGAATACTCAGTTCGGGATGAAGTTTCTGAATGTGTTCTACACTGTTCAGTCCGATGGTGTTGAGGTCGTAGGGACTGCTGAAGAGGCTCAGTGGGTTTCTGATGAAGACTTCTGCAGAGACTACCTGCTGAACTGCCTGTCTTCCAATCTGGCGAAGACGTACATGAAGCTGAAGACAGCTAAGGCCATCTGGGATGCTTTGCAGGAGCACTTCAGGCAGGAAGAGGACCTGTCCAAGGCGCACTTGGTGGACAAGTTCCACTCGTTCACCTTCGACGAGGAGAAGGCCATTCTCCCTCAGGTATCAAATTTTGAAGTTTTAGTTGATTCCTTGCATAGCGAGAACATTGCGTTGCCAGATAGCTTTGTTGCTGGCACAATTGTGTATAAATTGCCTTCTACGTGGTACAATTTCAAAACTTAAATGTACCGCAAGAAGATGCAGGTGGGTTTGAACAAACTCAAGCGTTTTATACGCATTGAGGACAAAAATACGACTCGACGCGCTCTAGAAGTCGTTAGCAAGCAGAAGGCTGCTACTAACATGATTTCAAACTTTAGGCGCGTGCCGAACCCTAGGAAGTCAAAACCCAACCCGAGTAGCTCCCAGGTTGCAGGCCCAAGTAAACAAATCAAAAAGTTTAAGGGCAAGTGCTATAACTGCAACAAGTGGGGACACAACGCATCTAATTGCAGGCTTCCTCGTAAGGAGAAGGGCAAGACACCACAGGAAGGCAACCATGCTAACATGGTTAGTCTCACTGAGCCATCCGACTTTGTTGCCATGGTCGGAAACGGAAAGGCCAGTACATAGTGGTTCCTTGACTCGGGGGCAACGTGCCATGTTTGCAACAACCCTACTCCGATGATAGGTCTTACTGATGCAAGAGAATCTGTGACCGTTGCCAACGGTGAGACAGCTGACGTGCTGAAGGTGGGGAACGCAACTTTGTTGCTATCCTCAGGTAAGACTTTAATTTTAAAGAATGTTAAGTTTATTCCTTCTTTAGCTGCTAACTTAGTGTCTATTAGCTTACTATGTGATGATGATATGTCTTTTACTTTCTGTAGTGGTAGAGTAACACTGTCAGTTAACTCACACTATTTTGGATGTGCATACGTCCAAAATAGGATGTACAGACTAAGTCTAGCAAACGAAATAGTTCAACAAGTTCAAACAAACTTAGTTAGCCCTAAGACTCTACATGAGAGACTAAGACACGTAAACTATAGAAAAATGTTCCAAATTGCTAGAACTCACCAGATAGCTTTAGACACTACAGTCAAAACTGATAATGTGAAGTGTGTGCTCAGACTAAGATCACTAGGAAACCTTTTAGTGCGGTTACTAGGAGCACAACGCCTTTAGAACTAATACATTCCGATATATGTGACTTCAAAAGTTTTGTCACTAGAGGAGGCAGGAAGTATTTGATCACCTTTATAGATGATTGTTCTAGGTTTTGTCACATTTATCTCCTTAAAGCTAAAGATGAAGCGTTTGAAAAATTTTGTATTTTCAAAACCAGGGTAGAAAACCAATTAGGCATGAAAATCAAAAGATTTAGAAGTGATAGAGGAGGAGAATATATGTCCAGTGAGTTCAAATGTTTTCTTGCCCAACATGGAATCATTGCAGAAACCACTACTCCTTACTCGCCCCAGTCTAATGGCATAGCTGAGCGTAAAAATCGCACGTTAACAGAAATGTTAAACTCTATGCTCCTGACTGCAGGCATGCCTTCCGCTTATTGGGTAGAAGCAATCTTAACTACAAATCACATTTTGAATAAAGTTCCTCATGCCAAGTTAGAGGTTACACCTTACGAGCTTTGGTTTAAGAGACCCCCGTCTTTTACTAGACTTAAGACATGGGGCTGCATAGCCTATGTCAGGGTTCCTGACCCTAGACGATCTAAGATTGGACCTAGGACCAACACATGTGTCTACCTAGGTTGTGTTGAGGATAGTGCTGCAGATAGATTCTTAGATATTTCTAATAACATTGTTATAGAATCTAGAGATGCAGTGTTCTTTGAAGATAAGTTCCTCAAGGATAAGAACCTGTCTCTCCCAGGTATGCAAGTAACTATTACTGAAGATGATCCTACTTCAGTACCGAGCACCTCCTATTCTGTTCCGGTAGATAACTCTGGCCTAGAGTCTAGGAGAACTTTTCTAAGAGAGCGAATTCCCAGAACCTTCGGTAGTGACTTTGTCACTTGCCACGTTGAGGCTGATCCATCCACCTATAAGGACGCGATGAGATCCAGGGATTCCCTACTCTGGAAAGAAGCTATTGATGAAGAGATGAATTCTCTACTTCAGAATAACACCTGGACGTTGGTTGATAAGCCAAAAGGGGCTAAAACCGTAGGGTGTAAGTGGATTCTAAAAAAGAAACTAAATCCTGATGGTAGCGTAGCTAAGTATAAAGCACACCTGGTGGCTAAAGGTTTCACAAAAGTAAGCGGAGCAGATTATTTTGATGTCTACTCACCCGTGTGTCACTTAGCAACCATTAGGGCCCTCCTTGCTATTGCATCTATAAAGAACTTTATTGTTCATCAAATGGATGTTAAGACTGCGTTCTTGAACGGAGATCTGACCGAAGAGATCTACATGAGTCAACCTGAAGGTTTCATTGTAGACGGTCACGAAACGAAAGTCTGTAAATTACTTAAATCTTTATACGGACTAAAGCAAACACCGAAATTATGGCATGAGAAGTTTGACTATAGTGTAAAGAACATGGGATTCATGTCGAGTCTCTCAGATAAATATCTTACGTAATAGATCGGATAAAATCGCCATAATATGCTTGTACGTAGATGATATGCTCATTCTAGGGTCTGATCAATCCGAAGTGGATGACGTTAAGTCATACCTAATAAAAGAATTTAGCATAAAAGACCTAGGTGTAGCTAACACTATGCTAGACATGCAAGTGAGCTTTGGGCAGACTGATATCACCCTAAGTCAAAGCCACTATATGTTGGGTTTTTCTACAACCATACATCGTATGTAGGCGCAGCGAAAATAAAGAGAAACAACACAAAAAGATCCGGATCGGCCATGAACATTGAATCAAGAAGTAATGAAAACTACTAGGCATAAATTACCTTAGTGGAGTTGGATCGAATCCAACCTAGGTGCTCCAAGAAGAAGAATCCTGTCAGCGGCTATGCGAGAGTCCTCACGTAGAATGATGTCTACGTCTCTACAGTGATCCACACGAGCCGGGAGAAGAACGACTGCACCTTGCACTTCCACGAACTGCTAGGTTTGCTCCAGGAAGAACAATCACGGCGACGATCGCCGGAAGGAGGTCTGCGTAGACGAGCAAAACGGCGGAACACTTCCGTCGACTAGGGTTCGTGAGGCGGAACTCTTCCGTCGGGTCTTCTTCCAGGAGGCGTAAGAAGAACATGCTGAACCCTTAAAACAGGTCCTATTTATACCCGAAGTATAAAAAGACCTAGACAAATCGCTATCCGCAGTCCATACAGAAGAACTTGAGGTTTCTGTCAGCATTCGTCGAGTTTGCACGGAACAATCCGACGAATCATATCAGACGGCAACATTTGTCGATTTAATGATCTCTGTAACAATTTGTCGAGTTTCCACGGAACAATCCGACGAATCCGACGAATCATATCAGATGGCAACATTTGCCGAGTTAAGGGTCTCTGTGATAATTCGTCGAGTTTCCACGGAATGATCCGACGAATTCCGACGAATCCGACGAATCATATCCGACGAATTCCGACAGCAACATTTGTTTTACCTCCCCGATTCTATTTGGTGATTGGTAACCTTTACCAACACAGTCAATCTTCCAACTTCTCCACATGCTCTTATGTGCGACCCTGCAGGCTCATATCGCGTTGGCAGCGAGATTACATGTTTGACCACTTCTAGATCACAATGGTAACTCCAACACTATATACAGTCCATGTTGGACACGTGGGGATACAGTGACAGTAGAGCATCTGAGACACCATACGACTACACTAACCGCCTAAAGCCCAATGAAGGAGCTATGGTTAGACAGATAGATTATTCTAAACTGCTTGGTAGCCTCATGTACGCAATGGTCTGCACTAGACCTGACATAGCCTTTACGGTCGGCATGTTGTGCAGATTCATTAGTAATCCTGGCCAAGACCATTGGAACGCCTTAGATAGGCTAATGAGATACTTAAATCACACTCAAAAGTATGCTTTAGTTTACACTGGTCATCCTTCAATTCTTGAAGGTTATTCTGATGCATCATGGTGCTCGGAATTGTCCTTCAGTTCTTGAAGGTTATTCTGATGCATCATGTTGCTCGGAATTAAACGACAGCAAGTCCACTAGTGGGTTTGTCTTCACACTAGGAGGAGCAGCTGTAGCCTGGAAGTCCAAGAGGCAATCCTGTATTGCACTCTCTTCTATGGAATCCGAACTCAACGCTCTTGCTGCAGCAGGCGAAGAATTAGAGTGGTTAAGAGATTTGGTGATGGACATTCCTTTGTCGAGCCTGAAAATGAGTTCTGTTGCAGTTTACTGCGACAATCAGGCTACTAAAACGATTGCTACGAACACTTTGTTCAATGGCAAAAGAAGGCACCTCAGGCTGAAACAATCCTGGTTGACCTCACTCACAAGTCAAGGGATTATGACCCTGATTGATGTGAGATTTAAAGACAATGTTGCAGACGCCTTGACCAAAGGCTTGAATAGAGCTCTCACAATAAAAACATCGGGGGAGATGAGACTAAAGTTCATAGATGTATGAAACTTCCCTCCGTTGTTTATGTTTTCATAGTGAGAACCTATAGTCGCAACATTCAAGCATCTAAAAAATAGACTGAAAACCCCAAATAATTTCTTGATGAAAACCCAAGATGGTTAGATGCATGTTATTCCACATTTGATAACTAAACATCTTTCTCATTGTAAGTTGATTCGAAAATTATTCAACTGGGAATAGAAAGTCGTTGTAGTCGGTTATCTAGCATTGATGATCATAGCACATTATTCCACACTTGATAATGTTGCAAACGTTGTTGTGTCATATCATTCAACTTTTGTTGATGAGGCACATAATGATCACTAATGGATAAGATAACAGTTGATTTACAAAATTAACACTAGACTGGTTCCTGCTAGACCAGATAGAGATGCTGACAGTGTTACTTCACCATTGCTACAGGTTCTAAGCTCACTTATGTAAGAGCTAGTTCTCTTTCTACGTTACTGCATATGTTCATGAATTCATAGAGTTTTCTAACTCATGAAATTCCTTGCAGGCTATGGTGGAGATAGAGGAGAGAAAGTAGTATTTGACATGGATGTTGATGATCTACTAGACGAGTAGAATTATCATATGTTTTATCCTTGTCATTTTTGTTTTCAGACTATTTGTTGAGTATCACTTTTTATTCTGGATATTTTGTGTAAAATCCTGCTGTTACTTATTTAGCTAACTCTCTTGTTTATGTTAAGTCAAAAACTCCTTTTTTGCTTTTACTACTTTCTGCACTTCGAAACGTATACGTTATTTGTCACAAATATAGGAGGAGATTGTTGATGTATATTTGGTCAAATAACGAGTTCGAAGGTATAACGGGTCAGTTGGGTACACGGATACACATCCTCGTAGGTACTTGATACGCCCGAAAATGGTTGTGTATTTTAAACGCAAGTGCACGTGTCGGGTCAAGTAATAAAGAGTGAATAAGATCGTTCCCACGGAGAAATGTTTAATTCAGTGTTTGCAATTACTAGTTGAGCCTTTTCTTTAAATCCAAGTAAATTAAACGATATGATTTTGAACAGTAAAAGAAGAAAACTAAATAAAGATTTAAAACTAAATAGACTATAATACCTTAGAGAAATACTTTCTGATCAGCTTTTAAGGAAAAATCTTGTATCATGATTTCCTTAGTCGAGTGTGATGAACCAATAAATGTGACTTTGTGGTAAATGTGTAGTGAAATGCCTTGTAACGATTTTAAAATAGAAATCCGTATCTCTCGATATCGGAACTCCCTAATTCCTTATTTCCCTTGTCATCTCTAACTCAGGTGAAATAAAGAACCGCATTGAGAATAAAAACCAAAGTTACTAACACTATGAGGAAATCTCTTTCACCCTTTAAATGCTATATCAAATCGATGACGCACTTACGCAACTTATCTCTCGAATTATGGAGCGTAGTAAAAAGATAAAACCTTGGCCAAAAGTTTCACAATAAAGATCATAAATTCAATAAAGTGCATTCACCAAACAAACACAAAGATAAATCTAGAAAATATTCATCACACAAGCCTAAGTGTTGAAACCAGTTTCCCGGTCTCAGCGTTCGAAAGGGGGTTGCGACTAACCCTTACTTGTTCTAAGCCTAGACCCTTGACCGATCACTAAGAACCGAAAGACTTGGACTTGTTGAACTCTTGAATCCACAAATGGACCCCTTAAGCTGCAGCGCGGAGGTCCCACCACGTACCCGGAAGATCTTAGAGCGCTTCCCCTCCCAAGCCAATGCTGAGCCTGGGCACCTTGGAGGGCACTAAGGAACACCTCACCGACCACCTTCAACGTCAAGGGGAGGGGAGGGATAGTGCTTGCTCACACGCGAGAGAGGGGGTAGGAACCAACCCTTCCCAAGGTGCCCATGGGGGTCTATTTATAGACTTTCCCAAAAATGGACTGCGGATAGCAAAAATCCTGCTATTCGCAGTCCAACGGTGACCACCATCGATCACGCATGAGGGGGGCGAGTGGGACTCAAAGTGACCACTTCCCCCCTCACGGGAGGTCATTCCGACCTCCCCACCTATGCCGGGCGAGTGGGAGGATCCCTCCCACTCGCCCGAAGGGGGCGGCGAGTGGGAGGGCCTCTCCCACTCGCCCGGCGAGTGGGAGGGCCCCTCCCACTCGCCCGGCGAGTGGGAGGGCCCCTCCCACTCGCCCGGGTGAGTGGGAGGGTCTCTCCCACTCGCCTAAGGGTGATCGGCGAGTGGGAGGCCCCTCCCACTCGCCCGAAGAGAGTCGGGGGAGCGGGTGCTCCCCCCCGCCTTCCCCGCGGACTCTCTGTGCCTTAGATCGGTCTCCACCACTCATGCGCGGACGTTTGGCTTGTCTCGACCACCTTTACTGTCTTGGTCTCATCCGGGTCGGGTCACACCGACTCGGGAAATATGAGGGTTGTACACTAAGTACTCTCACAATACAAGATTAGGGGGATTTAGTTCATAGCAATGGAGGAAACACACAAATCGTTTGGAGAGATCTTACAAAACATGATGGTTTAATGTATATTCGCTGCAGGAATCCCTTCAAAACGTTGACCGTTCGAAGTCGTCAAAAACTGCGTCAATTTTGAATTTAAAGATTCTGAAATTCGCCCAGAATGCGTTGCAACCTAGTTTTCTGAGGTTGCAACCTATTTTCCCGTTCATGAGATTTGGGCAGATTCCTTTCTCCAGGTCGATTTCTTTGATGTTTCTGGCAATATAATATTGGAAAAAGATTGAATTAGTCATAAATAAAATGAATATTAATTTGCAAGCATTCCTACTTCATTTAAACTCATTTCCCCACTTTATGTGGAATATTTAATCCAAACAAACGGGTTAAATAACTTCCTTTTGAGAAGTTATCAGTACTCCTAGGGTTTTCCCTATATATACCCGCTAGGGGCAACGGAGAGTTGATTCCACCTTGATCCTCCTCCGGATGCTTTGAGCAAACCTCTCACATATATGTGGTTGTGTGTGTGTATGTTTGTATGTATATATGTATATTTGTGTGTGTGTGTGTGTGTGTGTGTGTATATGTGTTTGTGTGTATATGTTTGTATGTATATGTGTGTGTGTGTGTGTATGTATAAATGTGTTTGTGGGTGAATAGATATGTGTGTGTGTGTGTGTGAATGTGTATGTTTGTATATATGTGTGTGTGTTTGAATGTGTTTGTTTGTGTATGTTTATGTATGTTTGTGTATATGATTGTTTGTGTTTTGGGTATACAGTTTAATGGGAAACCCAAAGTCCGGAGGAAGCACAACAACGTGGGAGAAATTTTCATTAACATATCGGAGGAGGATAGAGTATGGTGGATCAAAAATGCTTTTGAGAACATGATGCAGTGATTGGGTCATTTTAGGCAGCTGTGCGATGTGTTGTGTTTATGGTTTATCAGAAGACTACTTGGTGTTTTTTTATCATGTTTCTATTTTATTAAAACTATTATGTACTGAAATTTGCTTAAACATAATTCATGTATTGTGTTGCAATTCAATTACAGTTGGGAAAGTGTTTTTTGTTGTTATGTTTCTATTTTTGTTATGTTTAAAGAGCTCTGTTCAATCAGAGTAATATTTGAGAACAATATTTATTTTTATTGATATGTTTAAATGTTTGAGAACAATATATATTAATATTTTTGTTTACAAAAAATAGCTCTCAAAAAGCTGTTCTACCAAATAGTTTTATTTGAAAGAGCTCTGTTCAATCAGCGCTTATCCACAGACCATCCAAACAGCCTGCAGCTTTTCAAAACAGCTCCTCAAAGAGCTATGTTCAATCAGCAGCTTCTCAATCCGCAGCAGCTCTCCCAAACATACCATGTGTAGTGTCTACTTTGTTTTGTAGATTCCTAAACGGATGCGTGGTTCAGCTTACTAATATCAGATCCTTTCCCTTGATGAAGACTTGTTCATTTTATGAGGCTTTTGTTCAAGTCTATGCCAACCTGAGGCTTTTTTACCTCCGACAGATATTTCAGCATCCCAGGAGGATAGTTGTGTAATGTATATCATCTTAGTGTTGCGGGGTTGGTCGTCTAGTTTGATTCTTCTTTCTTTTGTTATATTGTGGGGTGGGTAGGCCAAACTGTGCTTGTGAGGATTGTGAATTGTATTTTAGGTACAATTTTGGTGGCTGGTTAAGTTGGATGATCAACATTTTGTGTGCCTTCTATCTTATCTTCTAAATTAATAAAAAAATTTCTTTCACCCAAATAAAGTATATACATATATATTTATGGGTAAATAATATTAGATAAATATTGGTTATCAATTAGAAAGAGGATATTCAAATTTTTTTTCCGGATCCAACATAATATCCACCAAATTTCACATCTAGTTCACGTCTTCAAATAAACATCGTGAGATCTTCAACCGGATACAATTCTCACCAAATAGTGTGAGCAGGAAGCTAGACGGGAAAGGCAGATTAGGTTTTGTGACTTGCCGCTTGCGAATGCTAAAGAAAACGGGAAAGGGTTTTTGGAAGAGACGGGATTACGGGAACTCGAAAAATAGAGGCGACGGAGTTACGAAACACGGAGTAACAAAAATTAATACACTATTTTTAATTAGTATGATATTATAACATGACACAATTCTTTCAAAAAGAACATTTGATTGTTGTGGCCACTGAAAATGAATGGCTTTAAAGTTTACTACATGTGATGATAATGAGATTTATGTGCATCTTAGCAAATCAAAATAATAGCAACACAGTTTTTGACATAAATCCTAAGATGGATATAGTGACTGGTGTTGAAGAAATGATTAAAAAAAAACATCGCAAATCAATTGCATAGCACACAAAATATGAATATAAATTATACATGTTTAGCCATAATTTGTGATGGAATAAAGATGAAATATGCTCTTATTCTCAAAATATTAAATGGATTCAATCATATCTCTTTTATTAAAAATTCTATTTATTAAATGTGAGGTTAATTATGCAAATAATTTATAAATTACATTACTTCTTATTACTAATAATGTATAAAGTCATAGTTAAAGCCATTTGCTTTAAACAATCGCCACATTTCTGTATTATCCAATAGCTCAAATTATTATTTCATTCTAACTTTATTGAAAAATAATTCTTTCGAACAAACTTGTATTCAGAAATGTCTGTTCATCACAATTGCATTCATAATTCACAAATTTGTTTTGATCAACTTTTTGTATTTTTTAATTCATTTTTATTAAAATTGTGGAAAGTCGTGGAACAGCGGAAATGTGGGAGAAGTTGTTGGGTTTGGGAGTATGAATATATTCATATATTATTCAATGATCATAATTAATTTAACGAAGGAATACATTTTATATAAATATATTAATTTATATAAGAAACGATGTATAATACGTTACAAATAAATTTGTTTGCCTATAATAAATAATGTAGTCCCCGGCATCCCGGAGCGCTTAATAATAGAAAAAGGGGAACTTCTGCTCAGTAGCAGTAATTCAATTTCGTCATCATCGTTACCTTCATCGGATCCAGCCGTTGCTTAGAAGTCCTTCAGGAGGGAGCGGACCTGCTCTAGGGTAACGAACAGGACAACCGTGAAAGGACCCTGGCGAGAAACGGTGGGGATGAAACCCTTGTAGAGAGCCATCGGCCCCTCCGCCCTCACCGTCTTCAGGGCGCAGTCGAGCGCACCGGCATAGGGCGGCGCCGCCCCCTTCTCTACCCTCATATTCATCACCCGAGTCTTGACTACATCCACCGGGTTTGACGCAACCGCCGCCACTATTCCCGCCGCGAAGCTCGCGGCCACGTGCGTCCGCAGTCCATCGGGCAACAAAGCTCTCGCAATAATTGCCTCCTTCGCCTGATCGTAAGTGGCCAACTGCGACGCCGTCACGATCATCGCCCTGTTCACCGTCAGCGCAGAACCCCGCCACAGGGACCCCACGCCTTCGCGCCGCACCATCTGCCCTAGGGCATCTGCTACGCTGCGATAGTTCCGCCGATCCGCAGCAGGTAGGCGCCCGTCCGCCTGCATTCGCACCATCGCTACGTCGGCAGGGTTACCTACCGCAGCACCCACTCCGCCGGCGATTAACCCCGCCGTGATCTTCTTGTGCAGCGGAAAAGCCGGAGCCCCACCGTGGATAGCCTGATTGGACCATTTTGTCTTGAGAATGTCGTAGAGTCCCATGCGTGTGGTGGAGTACAGAGTTTGGCGGAGAACGGTGGCGGATATGCCCGAGAAGAGCGCTGCTGGGCCCTCAGCACGGAGGATCTGCCCACCCATGGCGATGAGGCCAGGAGGCCGAGGTGCCGGGGTTGGGTGAGGCATAACGACGGAGGAAGTGCCCGGAAAGGATAGGGCGGGGCGGATGGCGGGCACAGCCACCGACGATTCACCCTGCAGCTGCATCCGGACCTTCAACAGATCGATCGGATGGGTTGAGCAACCAGCCACGATGGACGCGATCCCGCCCTCCACGAATCCCTTGAGACCCATCTCTTCAGATCCGAGAAAATTTGATACAGTAAGATTCCCAAAATTTAGGGAAATATCAAATATGGGGTGAGATAGAGAAAGAAAGAGATCTAGATCTAGAGAGAAAAAGAGGAGATTGGATCGGAAATGAATGCTATTCTACCAATTAGAGCTGGGGTTCATCTCACTGGAAACCAGGAGATGAGAATGGAGGCCAAAAGCTATGGAAGAGAAGTGGGGAACGCTGATTCTGTGAGACATGTAACGACGGAATAGAGAGGGTTGGTTTGGGGAAGACGAAGGGGGATGTATTTATAGGGTACTACTTCCTGAACACGGAAAAGAGAGCTCTAATCATAATTTTAAACCTAACTCTATTTGTTTTAAGCTTCTCCTCCTTCAATTTTATTCATTCAATTAATTTTAATTAAATTTATGTTAAAATACTCATATTTTTAGAATATTATTTTATTGGTAACCACCAATTATTGAGAGATAAAATAAATCTCAGAGCAAAGATTCACAAAATATTAGAAAGTAATTAATAATCAGGAATAATTACAATTATAATATATACTTTGTATTAGGAAAATCTTGGTATTTAACGGTGAAATCATTAAATTCATGCACAATTATGTTATTATTATCTATAGCTATATATAAGTGAATATAATTATATGTACTGACACAATTAAATTCATATGAGCTATCAAAAAAATTCATTTTTAAAATATTTTTTAAAATTTTAAATAAAATAAATTAAACAAGATTAATTTTTTTTTAAAAGGAGCAAAATAAAGATAAAATAAAATTTATTAAACTAACAAGTATAAACAAATCAGAAAATAAATATCTTATAGTTGAAAATTATTTTGTGATTAAGGCTCTCCGTGGCACACAGCGGTGATGGTCATGAATGCGGTGGTTATGACCTGTCGTTCGTAAACTCCAAACCTTTAAGGATCCGTTTGGCGCGGCGTTGGCGGTCATGAACATGGTGGTTAACCTCACCTAATAAACTTCATCCAGTATTATATGTAAAACTAGTTTTTTTTCTCGGCGACGGTCATAACAGTTGTCATGCCAAATATATATTTTATGACGCTGTCATTTTTGTCTGAACTCACCAGAGTAGAAACACCCCGTCAAACTGAGCATAAGTAACTTCATCCACTTTTATGTTCAAAACTATTTTTATTTTTTTGGTGGCTGTGATAACCATTGTTTTGTCAAACATGCAAGCAAAAACACTCGGCCAAACAGAGCCTAATGTGATGTGAATTTTTTTTTTTTTTTTGAAACAAATGTTTTATTTTCTATTTTTAGAGTTTTAAGTTTTAACCGACCAGGTAGGCAGGTATGTAAATTAGAAATAAAAAAATGTGGCCAGCCGTGGGTGGAAATCGGGGTTTCGTCTGGTGAAGGTCGAAGGATTCTTCCGTGCTTGAAAAAAAACGCGGACGCCAGCTTCCGCACTTTCCGACCGACGCGGAAGCATTGAATTCGCGAAGCCGCAGCTTTTTTCTGGAACCCTAATTATAGAGTTATTGGTCCAGCGGGTTTTCAGCCGTCAAGATCTTATAATGGTGGCATCGTGTTCTAATCGGATGGTTGCCCTACTTCTTAGCGGGCGTCGCGCTGGATTCTTCAAGGAAGCACAGACGATGGTACCAGATTGAAAGCGTGAGCTTGTTTTATGCGTGTACAGAGATGGGTCGTTTTCACCGTTGCCCACGTTTCTAGTGGAATAAACGGACGGATGTGTCGAATAGCACTGCGGAGCATCCGCATAAGAAATCTTGCCCTGTCGAGATTTCTAGGGGAAGGTTTTAAAAATAAATACAAAATAGATTGCTCACCTAAAAAATTACTTGTATTTAATTCTTATTTATATTAAATAGATGCTTTGAATTCTAAATATAAAAAAGTGAAAATCACTTTAGTCATCATGAGATCTCATAATCACTTTAAAATAATATCTCAAAATTGGATTTTTATGAGAAGCGCGGCATTAAGTTCAGAAAAAATATCTAGTTAAGAGGTATGTTAAAATTATTATTATTATTATTATATAACATTGCATCCAATAATATTATAAATATGTCTTTCATTTATAATTCATCTCATTACAATAATCTTTATTTATAACTTTTACATTTAATAATAGATTTATACAATTTTTTGAGAACTATACTGGAAATTTCTTTATTTGAGAGGATGGTATAGTTAATCAGTTTCCCATTCTCCGCATGTAACCATACTTCGCTCTTGCTTTCACTTGGTTGATCCACATGTCGTGTTATGTATAATCGGGAGGCATGGATATTCTAAACCACATAATTTTTCTAGAAATAAGATCTATACCCCAATTATTACGCGTGCATTGCTCGAGGACAGCCCAAAGAGGCGCAATTCTGGCGAGCTTCGCCGCTTCTGGCGTGGAAAGCTAACGTCTATGTTGTTCTCGGCGAGATTGCTCAGTTGGCCTTGAGGGTCGAGAAGACGACGTCGTCCGCTAGAAGCATGTGCAGGCCCGCTGCTAATTATCCTCCGAGAAGAAGTGTATGAGTTATACCATGATGCGAATTCAGTATATAGTTTATATATAACCCTTATTGTTCCCTTTTTTTAGCTATAGTATGCCGGAAGACTTTCCGCCGTTCTTCACTCATGGGTGCAAATAAAATTTATGGATATGCATATAACATTTCTCAATAAAAAATAGTTTAAAATAGCAGTTGGAACATGGAAGAGAATAACAAACAAATTATTAAAATACGCTTCAACTTTTTTATTTTCCACGTCATCACTTCGGCGTCCTTGGTAATTTAAAAAGGTGAATCAATTTCCAGCCAGAGGCCCAGAGCATTAAAATGAATATTTTTATATAAATAAAAATGGCGTCGCCCGGGTTCGAACCGGAGACCTTCAGTGTGTTAGACTGACGTGATAACCAACTACACCACGACACCATTGTTGATAAAGAAATCGCGAATTCTTAATCAATATTTCTGTTCTATGCAAAGTATTTAAAAAAACAAAATCCAGGCCATCGGTTAGACGTCATAATTTTTGGCAATTCTCATTTTACGCGGCATTTTGATACGAATATATATCGTATATTATAGATTGTAATAAATCTGGCACTTCATTCTTTGTCAACCGACATTAGAGTTCTTTATTACTTTTGCAGCTTCTTCAGAGGAGCAGCGGGCTGAGTTAGTAGAATTTAGGATAGTGAAAGTAACATCCCAAATCCTCCCTCTTTCTTCTATGTCAAGTGACATCAAACTTCTTTCTCTACAATTTTTGGAGCTTTGTGGCGGGAGATGAAACTACGATACCTCAGGTATATATTTTTTTTCGTTCTCCCGTATCATTCTTTGCCTCCGTTTGTTTGGGCGGTTTTTCTTCATTTCCTTTAAGGAAAAAAATCATTTGATAAACCTCTCATTCCTGCAGTTGAAACTCAAAGGCATCAATTTTGTCCTATTTAGAAACAACAGCTACCTTCAGGACTTCATTCATCCCCCACAACTCTATTCCGACAGTTCTCATTTCCGCAACTCCTAGTTTCACCGCCCAAATAAACAGACGAAAGCCGAGTAATTGATTTAATTTTGTATATAATTATTTATTATATACCTATGAAAGCCAACTTTAACTCTGTATAATGACGCCCGGGGAAATAAAAGACGAGCGATGACACAAGAGCACAGCACCAATAAATATGTTAACAAACTATGCACTCACCTAAGACTTGGCTCAACTACACTTCTTCATTTATTAATTTTGTTTCAAATATACTTAAATTTGAATGAAAATGTAGTTTCCGATTTTGCCCTCTCACGCTGTCGCTTTTTGAGGACCTCTCTTATGAATTTATGGATGAATAGAAGCCGGTCAAGATGGCTGGTGCGCACACGAGAGAGAGAGAGAGAGAGAGAGAGAGAGAGAGAGAGAGAGAGAGAGAGAGAGAGATCCCACGAAAGTATTTCCTTGAACTTTTGTCCAAGGATAGAACTTTTGTCCAAGGTATTTCCTTCAACTTTTGTCATTCTAACACGGTACATGTTAGAATGACCTAGCATTTAATGAAATTTTAATTACGCAAAATCATGTTTTGAAAATCTCATGAAGCAATTAATGATCTAGAATTGTAAACGAGAAGATATCTGAATTGATCTAGTTGTAGGTCTTCGACAAAC
The DNA here is from genome assembly GCA_033032865.1 of Dactylorhiza incarnata. NCBI lineage: Eukaryota > Viridiplantae > Streptophyta > Magnoliopsida > Asparagales > Orchidaceae > Dactylorhiza > Dactylorhiza incarnata. The sequence continues at coordinate 650,743 of JAWHQI010000491.1, forward strand.
ACCATCAGAAAATATCTTTAATCATATTTACTATTCCCACTACGTTAAATCGAACTCAGCGAGCCAGAGCGTGACAATTAGGGTGTTGAACATCGAGCAGAGGACATCATGCAGCCCCGTGATCACATTTCGAATCTTGAAACTAATGTTCAAGTTCAAACGTGTGGGCCTAGGTACTTTGAAGGTGTACTTATCACTGATTTTCTCTCTTTTTTGACAAAAGCAAAGTCCTATGATGGACCTTAAATTCGGCAGTTCCTATTTTGCCCTTATTTTTTATATGAATTTATAGTATATAATTATATATTCTGAATAGTTTCATATTTAACACTCGCTTGCAGTTATTCCGACGCACTTTCTTCTCGCGCTGGAACATCACCGTGCTTGCTCCCTACAGTTTTCGGAATTGCGTTGGAGTTAACTAATGATGGAAGAAGCAACCATCATAGCTTAATTATGTATTTTTTTCTACTTATAGCTATTTGTTTCTTGCTTAGCATCTTCAAGGCTTCAACTCAATTCTGAAACTTTACATAGTAAAAGAGGTGTATTTTAGCGTACGAGCTGCGACGGTGTTTTACATGCATTTGAAATTTTTGCGAAAGATTTTTTGACATGCATTTGGAATGTGAGCATCCATGACCCCTAACACTTGACCCCACCTTCAGTAGTTTTTAGAAAATAACATTCATGATCGCCTGCTCAAACGCAACCTATGCTTTTTCACACCACTGTCCTCCCAAACATAACCAATATTGATCATAAATAAAGTTTATATTTTTAGGGTTTCTCGCCTCTACTCCGTGCTATGATGTAAGCCGATTCGCACAATGTTGTCTCACAATAGACTATTCAAGACTAATCTGTCATAGAAATTCCGAGCTAGCTCAAAATCGGATATACTCCGTGCTATGTTGCGCTTACATGTTTATTTCCTGACTATATGCAAAATACTGCATGCCGCTCTGAATCCTGGGACCCGCGGTAGAATTAGGAATGCTTAAGTATTCAAGCCTAAGCGTGCTTGGAGTTGCATGTGCGTTTAATAACAAAGTGTTGCTCATTCATACCTTGGCCTCCAACCTCGTGGAGACGATGCATCGAATTTAAACCAGTAGATTTTCATGTATTTGTACTCTCTAGGAAGAAAAATGCTATGAAATATACCTAGGGAGCTTTTGAGGCAACTATGCTTATTATAATTATGAGAACCTAAACTTTTTTATGGACAAAATGTTGATTCTTCACTCATTTGCCACATGACTACATGTAACTACGTACTAGATGATGAAATGTATGTATAGCGTAATGTAAATCTTTGTAAGAGTGTCTTTGCACATATAAATATTAAGAACCGAACCTACACCATGCAGTTTGACATGGGAGAGACTGTGTATCTTGACGGCAAATTCTCAGGTGTGTTTTGATGGTTTACAAACACTAAGTTTTGAGTGCCACGAGAGAATTATGTTTGCATATAAATTAGATAAAATTCTATATGGACTCTAAGCAAGCTCCATGAACTTGGCATGACACATTATCTATCTTTATTTTTGAGAGTTCATTTATTAGAGAAAAAGAAGATAAGACTCTTTATAATGTCTTTCCTTCTCTAGAGACACAACATGAAATCACTCTAGTGATTATTTCTCCTCTCTCTCACCTATCTGTATAAGATTACAAGATCTCCTTTCAAAAGATCTGCGAAAATTGATGGATCTCCTAGAAAAAAAACCCACTAAGTTCTTATGCATCCTAGAGGAATAAGAATGTCAGTAAGGTTATGAAGTCTCCTAGAAAAAGACTATTGTGGGCCTTGTAATAGGTACATTTTCTTATTAGAATGGGACAAAATATACATCATTGAGTTTGTATGAGTTATATGAGTTCAATAAAATTAATCGGGGTACTCATTTTGAGTCAGTTTACCCAAAAAGTTATTTCAGGGCACTCAGATAGCTCTTAACGATTTATATCGGTCGACTTTCTAAATATACATCAGAAAATGAATAGTGTCTCGTAGCTAGTACTTAGAACATAAACTGCAGGCTGCGCCTTCACGGTGCATCTTCATGTTGTTAATGATAATATGTAAAATATGATTAATTGCTCGTATAATCTCTCTCTTTCTATCTATCATGGGCATGCTTTAATAATCTTATATTTATATAACATTATTAAGAGGTGTTGCAGGTGACGATGGTTGGGTAGATCCTTACGATGATGCTGGAGGGGACAGGAATTACAGAATCAACAATGACTGACCCCTGTTAATTGTCTTGTATGCAAGAAAATAAGCTTAATGGTTGATTGATCAAAGAAATTTTTTTTAGTGCTTTCTACAAGTGACTTATGATGTACATTTTGTTTGTTTGTTTGTTTGGGGCCCAATTATTTTATATTTTAGAAATTTCAGTCCTTTAGTTGCAATATAATGTAATAGTGTATTTTTTGTATAGAATGGATTACTTCATTCTTGAATGCCATTTTTGCAAGCGTCGTTTGATCCTAAAATGTGACGAGGGCTTCCGTCCGAATAGAATGTTCTAGACCCACAATAGAATGTTCTAGATGGAATAGATCATAGAAACACCTCGGCTTGAATTGAGCCAAATTATAACAAACTCGGCTCAACTCAAGATTGTACCGAATACTTCGAACAAATCTATCGTGACATAATGCTTTATACAAATAGCTTTTGAGAAATTTAGGGTATGGATCGCAAACTGCCTGATTTTCGGTGGAGTACTGCACAGAAATGTTGGGCCGTAAGCTGGCTTTTCGAACCACTTTAAAACGAGACACCGTCGTCCCGTCCACCGACGACACGGGAGCACGAATAATGCCACGAGATAAATGAAACAAAGCGTGAAGATATAATTATGATACAGGATTGTAAAATCAAATGTCAAGAGTCACTATTTTTTCCTTATTTAGTGAGATTATTTATCATGGATTTGATGGGCATACGCCCTCTCCATCACCAGAGTTAAGAGAATAGAAATGGATCCGCCCTCATTTCCAGCCTGCACATGAAAGCCTGCAGCAAGAAAAGAAGGGAAATGCCATCAGAGTAAAGTTCAGTTGTTCTAAAATATTCATAAGAGCAGGGCATAGACAGAAAAAACGAGGGGGCAAATAGGGAGACACTATAGGAGACTGCTAATGTTCTTGTGGACCCTTTCTCTTTCTCTGAGGATACAGCCAGCCGCACACCCTCGCGGCAAAGTCACTTTTCTTAGAGAGTGGCTCTAGTTGCCGGCCCAGTCGATCGCCGGAGCTGCCGAGTGCGTTCAACGCGAGTCGCAGGACTCCTTGCGGTTCGCTGTAGATGTTGAGTGTGAAGGCTGGGTTCCCTGTTGCCTACTGACGGAATCGCTGGCTAGATTTCCAAAAGATTTCATTTGGTTGATGATCAAGAAGCGATCAATCCTTCTTTCGACTCCGACTCACTCATTTCAGTAGTTGCTTTTCTTTCAGTTACTTTGAATGGAGCTGCTTCATCTTCAACCATGCAATTTTTTGGATATCCCGTTCCGCCGGAAGTTTCGAACGTGAAATTCCGTGAATAGCCACAACAACACAAAGGGATAGTAGTATCTAAAGGTCACACCAGATAGGGAAAGAGAGGATTAGGATTCCGTTTGGAGCGGCGGTCGTGTACGCGGTGGTTATGAACAATCGTTAGAAACCTCTCGCCATATCGACCGCAACGACTTTTAAAACTACTGCCCTTTATTTTATTTTAGGTTATGTTAGCATTATACATGGTTAAATTACCTCAATGTATTGCATTACATATTTTTAGGTCGATTAGACTTATTATTTCATTCTCTTTCACGTGTTAATCTTACAATCAAGTTTGTATAATAATTCCGTACTATACATTTATTATTTTATATTAAACAAAAAATTTAAATATTCTCCGCATTATTAATTAATGATTTTGATGTCTTTAACACAATTTTATTAAGCATAAGACTTATTATCAATCAAGGATATTTTATATTTTAAATCTTCTAAACTAACTACAAAACTTAGCGGTATCTATATAAAATTATTATACACTTTTAAATATATTACAATTTATCTATTTGTGTTTGTCTTGGATATTTATTAATACTAGCCGTAATGTGTTACTGATATTTTATTTTGAATACTCTTTGACTTTATTTTGGAATATACACGACTCATCCTTTGTATACTTGTCATGCTAATTTTTTACTTTTATAACATATAAGTATACCTAATATACTTATATAAAAAAGTACACAATATATACTTTTATTTATGAAATATTGATATCCGATATTTTAAAATATCATCAACATGCCTCCGACATCTGACATCATAAAACTGAATCCGACATTGTCACCGACATCCGATATTTATAACAATGGATGTAGCAGGAAGAAAATGAGGAGGCTCTGTCAAAGACTTTGTTCTCATCTACGTTTGTCCAGCATCCATTAGACACAAACTTATGTTCGAAAGTATAAATATGTTCTTATTTGAGAACCCTAGGTATCACTACATAAATTGATTTAGCTAATGTCGTTAAGATGAAGAGAAGCTCAGACCTCAATTGGAGGATCTCAAGATTGAGTAGAAGTTTCTTCCGTTTATCCTCTCAATACTTGCGCTCTTTTTAATATCGTCAAGCATCATGTACTAAGAGCACACTCAACCACAGAGATCTTTCATGGGAGTCATCTGCTTTTCAATCTTACTCAACAATAGTTTAATGAACCAAGACTCATTAGAGCCAAAAAAACCAATAAACGTTCTTGATAGTTGATTCTACCCGAACTGTAAGCTCTATTACCAGCTGGGCGGTAAAAAAAAAGCCCGGCAAGCCCAAGGCTTTTTTTAACCATGGACCCAAGCCTAGGCATGGCAAAAGCATGCCCACACAAAGGAGGGCTTGCTAGGGCCTCTGGAAGTCGACCCAACTATTGGGCTTTAAATGCCAGTATAATCAACAATAAAGCCCCCTAACTGTCAGGCCACTAGTTGGGCCTTTCTTGGTGCCCAGTCCGAGCAGTACGCCAGGCCTCACAGTGATATAGAGGCCTGCTATGACCCCTAAGTCCCTGCTTGGGCCCAGGCTTATCTAGACTTTTAATAGAGGAGACCCATGCGAGCTTTCCAGGCCCGGGCTATTTTTCAACGCCTACTTGCTAGGAAGTGGTAACTAAAAAGGGATCTGAAGTTAGGCTGGATAAATCAATGATCAAACTCATACTCAATATAAAAGCTTAAGCTCATGGATGTGGGCCAACTACATGATATTTCAACACTGATATATTTTTTATCTATAGGATTGTGGTACTAAATCAACACTCCATCATCAATTTATTCCTGCTGAGTGTTGTTGCGAATAGTTCTACATTAGAAAACTAGCATAACATTGTGCACTTAATATAGATCCCGGGCCTCTCCACCTCCAATCAATTAGTTTTAGGTTAGATACTTGAGTTCTAGCATAGTATCAAATCAGTCCTAACGGCCCACTTCACGTCATCAATTATAAAAATAATCTACATGTTAGAGGCCAAAGATCCAAACACGTGGGGCGAGAGAGAATAGTCAAAAAAATTATCGGCCTCTCCTCCTCTAACAAATTGGTTTTTGATTAGAAGTTTAAATTCTAACAAGGCTACATGAGATGTTAAACCTATAAACAGATGTTGATAAGGCACTTACTCTAATTTGAGTGATGCACCTGAGCTATCATCGTTCTTGACTGGGTTTCCAGAATGAGTAAGAATAGTTACTGATTCAGAGGACTCCCTATCTTCATGGAATGTATTTCCTCGATCTGCAATCAGATGCTGTTTTTCCAACCTTGAAATCTCAGCAACCTGGATAGCTAAACTAGTTAGAACAAATAGAGCACTGAGAGAAGGGGGAGATAACAGTAGGAATACTCTTACCTGATATCGCAACCGTGTATTCTCTTCTGTCACTTCACATCTCTGCATGCATTTTCACCACATGAAAAATGATTTTTAGCAGCTGACAGTTGATTAGATGAATCACTATATATATATATACTAGAATCTTTGAACGGACTTCGTCCGTTCTCGATGCATCGCTGCGGGCTTCGCCCGTAACCAAGCGGGTTTCGCCCGCTTGGCAACCAAGTGGGCTTCGCCCCCCCCCCCCCCCCCCCCCCCCCCCCTCCGGAGGGCTTCCCCTGCGCTTCGCCCACCCCCGACAGAAATTTAAAATTTTGAAATTTAAAAGTATTCTAAAATTTATTTATTAATTTTTTAATAAATTTATTAATTAATAAACAAATATAATTAATTTAATGAAAAAATAGAAAAAACAAATATAATTAAAATATAACTAATTATTAAAATAGAAAATAATTAAAAAAATTAAAAAAAAAAATTAAATCCTGTGAACCCCCCAGATCTCCGCTTCCGCCTGGATTCGCTCGCTCCCTCTGCTGCCGCCGGCCTGCCCGGCACCCACGGGGGGTTCGACGGCCTCCGGCGAACCCGCCAGGGGTTGTCCGGCGGCGAGCGGGCAGGGGCGGTGGCCTGCCCGTGAGACCCCGATTTCCTCCGCTTTCGCCTACCTCCCTGCCCGGCCATGCCGCCGCCGGCGGCGCCCACAGGCGGGTTCGCCGGACTCCGGCGAACCCACCGGTGGTTGTCCGGCGGCTCACGGGCAGGAACACCGCCGGCTGTGGCCCTGCCCGTGAGCCCTAAAACTGGAGCTCACGGGCAAGGCCACCGCCGGCGGTGGCCCTGCCCGCTCGCCGCCGGACAACCTCCGGCGGGTTCGCCGGAGGCCGGCGAACCCCCGGTGGGCGCCGGGCAGGCCGCCAGCGTCGGTGTCGGGAAATGGCGAGGCGGAAGCGGAGGCACAGCTGGGTATCGGGATTTTCATGGGAATGAACAGTAACTGTACAGGAGGAAAAGCTATAGGCAGGCCTCCCCCCTTGCAACCGGCGGACAGCTTTTGATCCTACTTGATCGGATGGTCCAGATGCAATTCATGGTGTGCTCCAAGATATGTATATTGGTTTATATAATAAAGATATATATATATAATTTTAGTTTAATACATCATCAGAAGATGAACATAAACATTTGTTAAGGGAGTATCTTATAATAAGATCAATAGAATTTTCACCCTCTACATCAAAAATTTTCCCCCAAAAATAAATAAATATACATGTAACAGTATATCCAAGTAGTCTCCCGTAATGATGATTTCATCCACATACACAATAAGAATAGAAACCTGAGGACCCTTCCTCTTGATAAAGAGAGTGTGATCAGCTTGACTTTGAGTGTATCCAAGTTGAAGCATGGTCTTGTAGAAACGTCCGAACCACGCTCTCGGAGACTGCTTTAGGCCGTACAGGGATTTTAGAAGGTGGCAGACCTTCCCCTTGGATCCTTTGATCTCAGAGCCCGGGGGAATATCCATGTAGACTTCCTCTTCCAGATCACCATTTAAGAACGCATTCTTGATATCAAGTTGCAGTAGCTCCCATTTACGACTCGCAGCACAGGAGAGAAGCACACGGATTGAGTTCATCTTTGCAACAGGAGCAAATGTCTCTTGATAGTCAATGCCCTGAGCTTGGGTATATCCCTGAGCCACCAACCGAGCTTTGTACCTCTCCACCATTCCATCTTGATTTTGTTTAACTGTGAAGACCCAACGGGATCCGACCGTTCGCTTCCCAGGAGGAAGACTAGCAAGCCTCCATGTCTTGTTTCTATCCAAGGCGCACAGTTCCTCCTCCATTGCCTTTTTCCACTCAGGTATCTGAACAGCCTCCTGCCATGTCTTAGGAATCACAATAGATGAAAGAGAAGAGATAAAAGCTTTATGGGCCCGAGAGAGGTGATCATAACAAATGTAGTTGGCAATGGGGTGTTTAGTGCCACCCTTTTTACCTATAAGACGAGCCAGAGGAATATGGAGGTCATCATCAGAATCTGGTGCGGAGACAGTCACCGGCACTGGCGAAACATCCGCAGTCTGCACTTGCTCAACAGTCGTGGGACGACGGGAGTATGTGTATAAGATAGGAGGAACGTGGGGGGAAGGAATGGGAGGAACGGGAGGAATGGGAGTAATGGAAGGAAGAGGATTGACAATGGGAAGAGGATAATCGATGGTCTCGTCACCATCACTAGTCGTCTCCCCCTGACGAGGACCAAAGTACGGCTCCCCCTCACGAAAGGTAACATCCACAGTGCAATAGTAGCGACGAGACGGAGGGTGATAACGCCGATACCCTTTTGTGGTAGGAGAGTAACCAACAAAAACACACCGAAGGGAACGCGCATCGAGTTTATCACGATGTGGGGTATGGACGTGGACAAAACACACGGAGCCAAAGATGCGAGGGGCAAGATGAGAGGTGTGGACAATGTGTTTTTTTTCAAGGCACGACAGAGGCGTAGCAAAAGAGAGAGCACGGGATGGAAGACGGTTGATGAGATGGGCAGCAGTGAGAACAGCATCGCCCCAGTAGGATTTAGGAAGGTGCATAGCAAGGAGGAAGCACCGGGCCACCTCCAGCAAGTGCCTATTCTTCCGTTCAGCCACCCCATTTTGAGTGGAAGTGTGGACGCACGTAGTTTGATGTATGATGCCATGGTCGGCAAGATAGGCCCCAAAAACACCCCGGTCGTCATATTCCCCACCATTATCGCTACGAAGCACACGTATTTTTCCTCCAAATTGTTGGGTCACCATCTTATGAAAAATTTGAAAACAAGAAAGCACGTCACTCTTCCTTTTTAGCAAATAGACCCACGTAGTGCGAGAATGACAATCAATAAAAGTAACAAACCACTTATAGCCAGATAAAGATAACACAGGGGATGGACCCCAAACATCGGAGTGAATAACATCAAAAGGACATAAACTAGGAACAGATAAATGACTAGTACTGCGACGGACATGTTTAGATTGTTCACACGCATCACAAGAAAAAGACTGAAGTAAAGGACGAAAAACAGGAAACAGTTTAGCAAGATATAAAGGAGAAGGGTGGCCAAGGCGCTGGTGCCATCGTCGAATGTCATGTAGAGTCGGAGATCTGATGGAAGAGAGAGCACTTGGAGAAGACTGGTTCAGCAAGTACAGTCCGCCAACATTCCTACCACTGCCAAGCGTCCGCCTCGTACCCAGATCCTGAAACACACAAACATCAAGGAAAAAGGTCACGGAACAATTTAAAGAGTTAGTCAAGTGACTAATAGAAAGTAAATTGCGAGGAAAAGAGGGAACATGCAAAACAGAGGACAGCGATAGGTTGGGAGAACAAGGGTCAGTCCCTTTACCAACGATGGCGGAAAGGGAGCCATTAGCTGCAATAACCTTATCACGACCAGAAAGAGGGGTATAAGAGGTAAAACCTGAGGCCGAACCAGTCATGTGGTCGGTCGCACCCGAGTCGATGATCCACTCGGAAGAAGTGGAAGACACAGCATTAGCACTGGACAGACCTGAGGTGGCAACAGCAGCATGAGAGACAGCAGGAGTAGAGTCTGTGTGGGAGCGCAACAGGCGTCGGAAAGCCTCTAATTCGCCAGCAGATAGGCCTCCAGAGCTATCCTCCATAACCTCAGTAGAGTGTGCAGAAGACTGAGGACGATCACCAGAGTGACGGCCACCACCACCACGGTACCCACCTCTACCACGGGTACTAGAGCCCCGACCACCAGGAGCAAGGTGCGGATGCAGACGAAAGCAAGATTTGTTGGTGTGGCCGGTCATCCCACAATGACTACAAACAGGAGGTGGTCCACGAGACATCCCGGCCAGCGCAGAGTGATCAGTAGCGGGACCAAGAGTGCGGCGACGATTCTCATCACTGAGGAGCATGCTGAAGGCCTCCCGAAGAGAGGGAAGTGGCTCACGGTGGAGGACATGTAAACGGACAGCGTCAAACTCCATGTTGAGCCCCATAAGAAACACGTGAACCCGGAATCGATCTTTATCTTTCTGAAGAGCCACAACATCAGTCGTACAAGCAGCAGCGAAAGCATTAAAGAAATCCAGCTCCTGATAAAGGCGCTCAAACTCAGAATAGTAGGCAGCTATGGTCATAGTCCCCTGCTTCAGTTCCAGAACACGGCGAGTGAGCTCATACACTTGCATCGAACTGCCTGCCTGAGAGTAAGTATCTCGGGCTCGGGTCCAAATGTCGTAGGCGGAGTCCAACAGCATATAACTGCGATACACCTGGGGAGACATCGAATGAAGTAGCCACGAGACAACCAACGAATTGTCCGCATCCCATTTGCTCCACGAGGGATCGGTGCGTGGTGGCTCAACAGTGGTACCATCAATGAGACCATATAACTGGTGGCTGCGAATAGCATGTTGGGCCGCCCTGGACCATTCCAGATAATTTGTGCCATCCAAGGCAACAGTAGTAATCTTCAACGAGCCAGACTGGCCATGACTCCGAGGATGATCACCCGAGGAACCGGGCAAAGCACCGGAACGGGGAACCGGAGAACCGGGAAGAGAACCGGATAGGGAAGACGGGGAGATAACAGATGGATCACCCATCGAAGAGAGCGGAGATATCAACGGAAGCAAAAAAACATCCTACGGGTGCCCCTTACAACGAGAAGCCGAAGAGAGCACCCGAGGAAGCGAGGGCGGGGCCTTCGGCAGCCCCCATGGAGGACAAAACTGCTGCAGGAAGGATCGGCGCCGGCGACTAGGGCAGAGGGAGGGGGGGGGGGGGGGGGGGGCTGGCGACAGAAGAGGATGCCCCCCTTACGCCAGCGACACGATCTGGAGCGTCGAAGGGGCTGGCGAGCCGGGCCGGGAGCGCTGGAGTCGACGAGCGCTGAAGGAGCGCTGGAGGCGACGAGCGCTGGAGACGACGAGTCGACGAGCGCTGTCCTCAATTTTTATATGAGATCTTGAGACCGGGATTATTCCTATTGAGATTTGGTAGGGGTTGCCATAAATTGATTGACCTTACTTACTGCACAATTGATATCTGGGCGAGTCATGGTAAGATAGTTCAATTTTCCAACTATTCTGTGGTATTTCTCAGGTGAATCAAATAACTTACTCGCGATATGGAGGTTCTTTTCTCCTGGTTAGAGCGGGGAGTCCATAGGATCACACTTAGACATCCCTAGATTAATTAGCAAGTCAAGGGCATATTTTCTTTGACATATGAAAATGGAGTTATTATAATTTGCTACTTCTATGTCAAGGAAGTAACATAACTCACCCAAATCCTTTGTTTGAAAGTTGGAATGTAAGAATGCTTTGAGTTTACTTATCCCCTTTGAATTGCTCCCTGTGACAACAATATCATCGACGTACACCACTAATAGGATGAATCTTGCAGGAGAGGTCTGATAGAAGAGGGACAAATCTTTCTCACTCTTTGTAAGACCAAATTGAGTTACAAACCTCTCGAGTAAGCTATGCTCGAGGGGATTGTTTTTTAACCCATATAGAGACTTCATGAGGTGACACCTTAGTTCTCTCCACCTCGGCAATGAACCTAGGTGGTTGCTCCATATAATTTCTTCTAATGATTCATGAAGAAAAACATTCTTGATATACAATTAGAGCAGGGTCGTTGGTGAGAGGCTACAAGAGATAAGAGAAGTCGAATGGAGGATATTTTGGCAATCGGGGCGAAAGTTTCATCGTAGTCCACTCCATATGTTTGAGCATAGCCTTAGCCATCAAACAGGCTTTTAACCGATCAAGAGAACCATTTGCATTTACTTTGACAGAGTAAATATTTCATTCTATAGACTTTGAAAAACAAAAGAAAATTTAGAACAATTTTAATTAAGTGCACTGATGCGCTATTTCGGCAATGCTAATTAGCAAGCGCGAAATGCGATACGACGGCAGTGCACCGGTCGCTCAAGTAATAAAATAGGGAGAAACTCCCCGAATATCGTTCTCTAAGGACCGCAAGTTGGGTAGTACGATTTGCTCAAACCAGGAAATCAGTTAAAAGGATTAATAAGAAACAAAGGGGGGTTGTGATTTGGGTTCCTAAGCTATTGCAGAATGAAAAGAAATGCGGGTCGAAAAGCACCGCTTCGCAACGTGTGGGTGAGTGCAGCGGCCGCGATACCGCGCTTCGGTAAGCGGGTGGAGTGGCCACAGTGCGGGGTTCGTGAGGGTCGTACTCACCTCTTCGCAAACATCACCACTAACAATCGCTAAGTGGCTTCACACACAAGCAACCTAGGCTATCACAACAACAAACAAGGGCTATTCTTGCCACTGCATCAACATTGGACATGAACACAAGCAATAATCCTTAAGATTAACTTAACAAGTATTCATACAACACATAAACAAGTACAAGCATCAAGGGTTAGAGAGGACCACAAAGAAGATGTCACCGCGTCTTGGGTTCACGGTCGGAATGAGAGGTTGTCGGGCTCTCTCCGGGCTCGGCCCTCAGATGGCGTGCTAACTCGAAGGAGGCTGTCACCGCTCCAACGATCTTCAGCGCTTCTATGGTCTCCTCGGCGAGGAATGCTTGAGCTAGCGGCGGCGGAAGCTTGCAAACGCTCTCGGATGGAAGGATGATGAAGGAGATCGCCGGAGATGGTCTCCTCTTGCCTCCTACAGTGGAAAGGGTGAAAATGGCGGGATTCCCAGCCTTTCCCGCGAGGGGGATCGAGCTCTGTCCCGTCACCCTAATGACAACAACAATTCCTGCTTAAATACTAAACAGGCAGAAAAATGGTCACGCACGGTCGAACGCACGACCGTGTGCAGACCGTGCGTTAATTAATGATAAAAATGGCGTGAAGACGAAGCTACGCCGCCCGTGCGATTTACTCACGCACGGGCAAATCCGTCCGTGCGTCAAAACGCACGGATAAATTCAGATACGTTTTAAAACAGCAGAAACAGGAGACCGTGCGTTTTACTCACGCACGGGCGATTCCGACCGTGCGTCAAAACGCACAAGTAAACTCGGATCGCCAGTTTTCTGCCCAGATGAGAGCGCACGACCGCAGCAGACCGTGCGTCAAGGAAAACGCACGACCGTGCGTTTCACACAGTTATGAAATCTGGGAGAAAACTGGATACAAGACAATCCGGCCACCTGCACACAAGAAAATCAAGCTGGGAATACACCTCCAGCACCAGATAAACATAGAGAAATGGAAGGGGAGCACCATGTGCTTACCCCCAATAACAACGAGCGCAATTGCACACCGAAACGGGCCTAATAGTGCACCTAGCAGGGAATAGTGAATATGAATGAAAACGTGTCTAAAGTGTGGTGCAAAGACTAGATAATCGGCCCAGATGAGTCCATAAATATATATATATGGGACTCATCACACCCCCAGACTTAACCATTTGCACGTCTCGGGCAAACTACTCAGCCCTCCTGTCGGAACAATTGGGTGTTAGCGTGAGTGTGAGCGGTAGAGAACAATGCGAAGTCGCATGCGCACGTGCATAGAAATACATTAGAACAGAATTAAACTCAAGATTATATCTAACTATTTCTATAACAGTAGTTTGAAATTCATTTTACTTGGATGGTGAATCCTGGTGAATCTTTCGGTCGCGCAAAAAGGGAAAATAGCGTGACTAAAGAGTAAAGTATTACTCGAATCGAAGCTCGGGACAAACTCCTAAGAAATCCATCAAAGTCGGTGTCCATAGGCTTGCACGTTCGCACTCTCTCTACTGCATGAGACGACTCCTATCTAAAATCAATAGGACTTATGGGTTAGAATTGGGCTTAGGTTGAGTATAGGCTAGGTAAGTAGAAGGACGATGGGAATCACATTCAACACAACCTGAGCACTCAAGAGAATTACAATCACCAATACAAAATTTTCAAGAATTACACAACACCCCCAGACTTCAACTGAACACTAGGTGCGTGCTAAGCCAAATATAAATTGAATTTGCCGAGAGAATATTATTTTTGCACCACTTTTTTTCTTTTCTTTTCTTTCTTTTCTTTTCTTTTCTCTCATTGACAAAATGACATTTGTAAGTACAAAAAAAAACGGCTCCTTTAGCTAATTCAAAACTGCCATACACAACAAAGATGACACCAAATGCGATCGAAAAAGGAATTTCTTTCAGCTCAAAGGTTGGTGTGAAAATAGGTTTGGCCGTATGGCTTTGGTTAAATTTTAGTGGGGCTAAACAAGGAGGAAGGGTAGGCTCAAGTGGGCTTGCAACGGTGATTATGCAGGTAAGGATTTCAAAAGCACAACCGGATCAAGAAATGGCCTATATCACATTTTATGACGAGTACTTCAACGCAATTGTTTCGAGAGTCGCCTAGTGCAAGTTCTAGCCACCGAGAAAGGTTGTCCTTCCTTCCGACCCTAGTAATAAGCTACTACTAGTCTAGCTACACTCGACCTTATGCTACCGTTGGATTCACCAGATTCACCACTAAAGTAAAATAAATTGCAGCTACTATAATAGATATAATTAAATTATAACTCTGAATTTAATTCTTAATTCTACTCTAATTGAATTTCTAGGCGTGACGGGAGCACTCGACTAGAGCACTACTCGAGTCAACATTTTTCTCTACTCCTCACTCATACGCTAATAATCCAATTCTTACGAGCGGGGAACCTCGCAGCGATACCCAATAAGTACGCGTGATCAACTGTATGCTGATTTGTGGTGGTTCTCCCCATCTACGCGAGATGGGAGAGAGGTGAAGGCTTTAGGGCCCAAGGAGGATGTCTCCCCCTTGCCCCTAACCTCTTCCTTCTCGCGCCGGAGGGCAAAAGAGCGTGCTTCACGCAGCAGTTTTTCTTGCCTCAGCTTCTCCACAGTTGGAGAGCGCCAACGTTGATGACTGGCAGAATTTCCCACCTTGGTGGTGGGTGGCGTCACTTCCGTTGCCGCTGTGACAACCGGATCAGCCCAATGGACCTGCTTAAAATGTTTACATTTGTTACTTTGACTCAGACACATTTTCATAAGGCACTTTGTTCCGCCTTCTCCCTCGTCATTCTGGTCACTTCCGTTGCCGCTGTCTTCTGCCTTCTTCCCCTCTTCCGTCACAACTTGCAACTTCTCTTCTTTCTTTGCTCCTTCTAGCGATTCTGTTCTTTTCTCGGCTTCTGCATCACTAGATGGTTTCTCAGTAAAAACAAGGGGAGAGTGAATTACTGCTTCAGATACAATCTTGGGGCAAGTGGAGGGTGTCACCTTACAGGGTAAGACAACACACCCCTTAGAAAAGTCTAAAGGTGGCACCGCTCTCTTTTAAGAACGGTACTCCCAAGATGGGAATGGATTGATTCAGACTTGGTCCCAAAACTTGGAAGTCGGCAACCACTACCGTCCCCTCGATTGTAACTTCCACATTCCTGACTTCTCCCTCAGCCTTAACTACAGTCCCATTAGCAAGCACTAGTGACTTCCGTTCATCCGTATCCATTTTAAGTTGCATTTTAGCAACATCCTGCAAGGCGAGGACGTTGCGAGATGAACCGGAATCACATAAGGCTGCCGTTTCAATATTGTTAATGGAGCATGAGACTACCAACTCACTTAGTTCACCAACTCCCGCGTCGGAGAGACTCTTCCCTTGGTTAATTGGATTTTTTTCGGTATTACTGGGAAGGGTCCCTTGCGCACGCTCGGTTAGCACTTGAGCCAGTTGGCCCACTTGCATCTCCAAGTTACGCATGGACGCGGTTTGGTTCACCATATTAGTGTTGGCGACTTCCATAAACTTTTCCATCAACTCTTCCAGATTACTTTTCTTAGGGACTGGGGCACCTTGATTATAACCCGGCTGAGGCGGCCTTGGTTGACTTCCGGACGCTTGAGCATCGTATTGATGCTGGCCCGGTTGCCATCGTTGGCCTGCAGCATTTTGGTTCCATGAAAAATTGGGGTGATTTCTCACACCCGGATTATAAGCATTTCCGTAGGGTGCCCCCTAGCTTGATTTCCAACGAAATTTACAGATTCATTTAAACAAAGCTGAGAGAATTCACCTGATGGCTCGCTACCTGGGCACTCGTATGAGTGGTGACCACCGCCTCCACATCCTTCACATTTAATGTTAGATGCGGGCGCAGCAACGGGAGGTAGTGAATCCACCACGAATAGTCCCCGAGCGCTTTTAGGCGCATTTCTCCCCGCAGACCAGAATGTGATGTGGGACGCTGTGTCTTGCAGAATTCTGAGAGCTTCCTCGGGCGTGTGGTTCATCAGGGTTCCTCCTGCAGCAGCGTCAATCATCGCCCGATGGTTGGGCTCGATGGCGAAGTAGAAGGTCTCCACGATGTTCCACGGCCGGAGCACGTGATTTGGGCATTTGCGCAGGAGGTCACCAAGACGCTCCCAAGCTTCTGCGAGGGTTTCCTGCTCAGCTTGCCGGAAGGTGGCGATCTCACGCCGAAGGCTCACAATCTTGTCCACCGGGTGGAATTTGACGAGGAATTTGGACGCGAGCACATCCCAAGTAGCAGCAGTTCCTGGAGGGATAGAATGGAGCCATACCTTGGCTTTGTCACGCAATGAGAATGGAAACAGTCTCAACTTGACTGTTTCGTCAGTGATTCCAGCATACCGGAAGGTACCGCAAATGTCGGCGAACTCTGCCAAGTGAAGATGTGGGTCTTCACTGGACATCCCAGAGAACTGCGCGTTGTTACGGAAGATGTTCAGGATGGCGGGCTTGATTTCGAACTGGTTGTTCATGATGTTAGGCCCAAATCCTGGATACACACTCCCAGCTGTAGGAGTGGTGTAATCTCTCATGGTCCTAGGTCTCGGCCTGACCACTTCATTCTCGTCAGCTACCTGACCCACGACCGGTACATTTCCCACTCCAGGTTCAGCCGGATTTCCATTAACATCCATGGTGGCAGCAGCACGGAGGCGCGCCCGCAGGGTACGCTCTATTTCAGGGTCAAATGCTGCGCGCTCACCAGGATCTCTTCTATGCATACACCTTCTTCAACAAAAAAAAAGTCCTTAAAACGAATTTCCAAGAAGAACAAATCATACACGCTTGCAGTCCCCGACAACGGCGCCAAAAACTTGATGCGCTATTTCGGCAATGCTGATTAGCAAGCGCGAAATGCGATACGACGGCAGTGCACCGGTCGCTCAAGTAATAAAATAGGGAGGAACTCCCCGAATATCGTTCTCTAAGGACCGCAAGTTGGGTAGTACGATTTGCTCAAACCAGGAAATCAGTTAAAAGGATTAATAAGAAACAAAGGGGGGTTGTGATTTGGGTTCCTAAGCTATTGCAGAATGAAAAGAAATGCGGGTCGAAAAGCACCGCTTCGCAACGTGTGGGTGAGTGCAGCGGCCGCGATGTCGCGCTTCGGTAAGCGGGTGGAGTGGCCACAGTGCGGGGTTCGTGAGGGTCGTACTCACCTCTTCGCAAACATCACCACTAGCAATCGCTAAGTGGCTTCACACACAAGCAACCTAGGCTATCACAACAACAAACAAGGGCTATTCTTGCCACTGCATCAACATTGGACATGAACACAAGCAATAATCCTTAAGATTAACTTAATAAGTATTCATACAACACATAAACAAGTACAAGCATCAAGGGTTAGAGAGGACCACAAAGAAGATGTCACCGCGTCTTGGGTTCACGGCCGGAATGAGAGGTTGTCGGGCTCTCTCCGGGCTCGGCCCTCAGATGACGTGCTAACTCGAAGGAGGCTGTCACCGCTCCAACGATCTTCAACGCTTCTATGGTCTCCTCAGCGAGGAATGCTTGAGCTAGCGGCGGCGGAAGCTTGCAAATGCTCTCGGATGGAAGGATGATGAAGGAGATCGTCGGAGATGGTCTCCTCTTGCCTCCTACAGTGGAAAGGGTGAAAATGGCGGGATTCCCAGCCTTTCCCGCGAGGGGGATCGAGCTCTGTCCCGTCACCCTAATGGCAGCAACAATTCCTGCTTAAATACTAAACAGGCAGAAAAATGGTCACGCACGGTCGAACGCACAACCGTGCGCAGACCGTGCATTAATTAATGATAAAAATGGCGTGAAGACGAAGCTATGCCGCCCGTGTGATTTACTCACGCACGGGCAAATCCGTCCGTGCGTCAAAACGCACGGACAAATTCAGATACGTCTTAAAACAGCAGAAACAGGAGACCGTGCGTTTTACTCACGCACGGGCGATTCCGACCGTGCGTCAAAACGCACGAGTAAACTCGGATCGCCAGTTTTCTGCCCAGATGAGAGCGCACGACCGCAGCAGACCGTGCGTCAAGGAAAACGCACGACCGTGCGTTTCACACAGTTATGAAATCTGGGAGAAAACTGGATACAAGACAATCCGGCCACCTGCACACAAGAAAATCAAGCTGGGAATACACCTCCAGCACCAGATAAACATAGAGAAATGGAAGGGGAGCACCATGTGCTTACCCCCAATAACAAGGAGCGCAATTGCACACCGAAACGGGCCTAATAGTGCACCTAGCAGGGAATAGTGAATATGAATGAAAACATGCCTAAAGTGTGGTGCAAAGACTAGATAATCGGCCTAGATGAGTCCATAAATATATATATAAATGGGACTCATCATGCACCCAAGTCATGCGAGAGAAATCATCAATAAAGATAACATAATATTTATATCCTAGTAAAGTTGGGATAGGACACGATCCCCATACATTAGAATGAAGTAAATCAAACAGTGCAGCAACACGAGTCCGAGGAACATAACTAACTCTATGATTTTGGCAAAATAACAAGACTCACAATTGAGATGGGAAACATTTCCCAGCTCAGGATACAAACAACGCAACACAGAGATAGACGGGTGACCATGACGACAATGGAGATCCAGAGGGAAGAAGTAGAACAAGCAATGGGTGAGACTTCATCCAGAACATACTCTCCATCACTCGGCTTCCCTCTACCAATGGATCGTCGGTTGTTCCTGAAATACACAACCAGAAGATGTAAATGTAGCAAAGCAGTTTAAATTATAAGTGAGCTTACTAATGGACAATAAGTTGTAAACAGGTTGAGGAAAGTGAGCAACCGATGACATAGTCATGTCGGGAGTCACAACACAACTACCAAACCCAACAATGGCTACAGTTGATCCACTATTGAGGTTTGCACGAATGTAAGATACCTGAAGTACTGGTAAGATGATCTGAAGCCCCAGAATCTGCTAGCCAACGAACAAGGCGCTGAAAAGTACATGCAGGCTGAACGGTCTAAGAAA
Organism: Dactylorhiza incarnata; assembly: GCA_033032865.1. Taxonomy (NCBI): domain Eukaryota; kingdom Viridiplantae; phylum Streptophyta; class Magnoliopsida; order Asparagales; family Orchidaceae; genus Dactylorhiza; species Dactylorhiza incarnata. Next base: position 669,960 of record JAWHQI010000491.1, read on the forward strand.
TGACAACACTGTGAGTCGGAGTCTCAATCTGGAGAGCCTGAAGGCGACAATACTCCTCTTCAGATATCTCAATAGTCCTCTGGGTCCCAAATCCAGAAGCAGAGTCTGCAAGGTGAGCAGAGCAGGAAAATGGAGGAGGGGGCTTGGCTACCCATTCAGGCTTTCCATGCACAATCCAACAAGTGTCCTTAGTATGACCCCAACGCCCACACTGAGTGCAATGTCTTGTGTCATTGCCATGACCTGAGCGACCACCTCAGCCACTCCCTCTCCCAGCACGAGAAGCAAGTGCTAATGGATCACTAGAGGCATTCGTGTGGTAAGGTTAAGGTAATAAGACTTAGTCTTGTAAAGGCATTCCTGTGGGAGGCCAGCAATCACAACATGAGTGATCCACGAAATAAGCAGCAATGAGTTCCTGTCGACCACAATATCAGTCTAATAAGATCATGGATCGACGGAAGAGAGACCTACTTACGTTGATCAGTGTTGTTACTAGTCAGAAGAGGAGGCTCAAGGTTTAGGTGACTACTGCCGTCAAAGATGGATCAGGCATCGTAGGGCCAAAGCAGGAGAAGCTGGATCATTGTTGTTGAAGAAGCTGGACCGCTGTCGTTGAAGAAGCTGGATCACTGTCATTGAAGAAGTTGGATCACTATCGTCGAAGAAGCTGGATCAGGCGAATCAATCAGGACAGAGGCGTGGGAAGAAGCCAGATTAGGCGGCGGCGGGATGACGCAGAAGCAGGCGGCGTCAGGACGAAGCAAAAGCAGGCGGCGGCGTCGAGAACGAAGTGGGATCATGCGTCGTCAAAACGAAGCAAGATCTTCGTCGTCGTCGTCGAGGACGAAGTAGGATTAGGTCTCGTCGGAATGAGGAGTGATCGTCTTCAGCGTCGAGGATGAGGACCACTACGTTTTTTTTTCTCTTTTTTTTCTAACTGTGCTCTAATACCATGTTAGTTAGGTTTTTGGAGAACTTCATACCTCATAAGAGGTATGCAGATGTATATATATAATAATATATAGTCCAAAATATAGGAAAATACGTATACGATATTAATATCTAACAGTATAAAAATAGAAATATTTTTGAGCAGGAGAAGACAATGTGGCGGTCAAAAGTAATCCAAATACTGTGCTTCCAGCACTAGTTAAAAAAAGTCCATGCACTAGAGGTGAAAGATAGACATTACACATGCGGGGGCGTTTTAAGATTATAGTCCCGCATTGACGAACTCATGTATTCTTGTGCATTTGGTATAGATCCTAGATCTCTTCACCTATAACCAATTGATTTTATAGCTTGATGCTTAGGTTCTAACACTTTTAAGCAAAGAATTTCATGTTTTAATTATCGGAAAAAAGAACAATTGATGGATATCAAATTAGATGAGTGCAGAACACACTTGCTGTTTATTATCATACAAGATTATTGCAACAGAAAAGAACGAAGAGAGGAAAGTTCTTATAACCTTTTTTAGGAGATCATTGATCTGCCCTATAATTAGCTCACCCTGTAGACAAGATAAAAAAACCAGGTTTACATATCCATCCAAATAAAAGAAAACTGTTTTGATACTGCAGAAAATCTTGAAATGCAAATTCTTCATCTAAGGCTTCGTTTATACCGAAAATGTGCTTAGAATATCTCTCTATTTTGCACATTCTCTGCGACACCTTTAGCTCCTATTTCATAACAAGGGTAACATAGGTAATGGTTCGGCCAGGATCAAATATGTTCACGTGGTTTTGTGGAACCTGTGGGTCTTGGTGCCTTCAACCATGACAAAAGCAAGATTCAACTCTCACTAGAGCGCCATGTGGTTGAGTGTGCTCTTGTTACATGGTACTTAATGATGCCAAGAAACTTTTGTTTGAAGAATGATGACCGATGTGGAGAACTATCATGTGATGGGAATTGTAAAACAAACCGATGTGCAGGAATATCATGTGCTTGACACTCACTCATAGAGTTAAGTTTTGGGTTGAATATGAGTTTACCTATTGATGCATCCGGCACAACATCAATACAGTTGTTCGGAAAAAACTTTAGCTTAAGCCACAATGACTTTAAGTGGTGGTGCTACTCATGTAAAAATAGTGGGATAGTTGTACCTTTCTCTTTATAACTTGGCTGAGTCCAGTTTCAAGGGTTTTCTCTAGATTTTGCAGCTCTTGTATTGTCAATCCATGGAGATCTTCACCTCTCATATTTCTGCATCAGATATAAAATAAAACCACTTGATTTTCTGGTAAGAGAGTTTTTAAATCATCTGACTTGTCAACCAATAAGAAGACCTTAGCTGGCGAGTTGCTTCTGCCGCTTGCTTGCTCAGCATTTTGAAACTGGCATTTTCCAACTATAGTATGAAAAACAATGTTACGATTAAAAAAAGATGCAGCAACACAAAATCATACACAAGAATATAGGTGGTTTCGCCTACACTGCTATATCCACGGGCGGTGACAGATTTTAATGATGGAGAAAAAGGATTACAGAAGAGCAACGCCTATAACTAGCAGAGTTTAAGTAGGATTCAAGATAAATGAAAGGGGATCATTTAAACAGACTTCAAACAAATCAAGGTTCAAGAATAAGTAACATTGCATAAATATTGTTACCAATTTGATGAATGATTGTGAAAACAGTCAACTCATACAGAAATCTACGTAGAAGAATGTAGAATTAGAAAACATAGGACTATCATTCTGTAATTCTGAGCACAAGCGAAAGAGATACAACTATAATAACATAATATTCAAAAGTCAGGAACAGGCTGTAGACTACAGTGTCTGTAGATAATCTGCATAAGAGTTCTAACAATGTGTAATCTCCTTAAAAATCCTTTAAACTCTAAGATATTTAGAAGGCTTCTAGCATAAAAATAATATCATAAACTCCTCTACCTCTATCAAGTATCAACCATTAGTCAGTAGCCCAGTTATTCAGATGTGCAAAAAATCAGAAATCCTGAAATCAGATAATAACAATATGGGCAATCCTATTCACCAAATATGTAGAGATAAAAAAATCATGAAATATTGTAATTGTTAAATTTAAGTTTTAAAATTAAACTCCACCTCCCCGTTGACAAATTCGACACAAACTAACTTTCTCTGCTTCTGCCACAACAAAACAAATAGAACTCCCATGTGTGATACCCTAGCCAAACCTACATAAATAGAAAATTGGCTCCTCCACAACCACAGTCAAAAGCTCCCTGAACCGAAAAAAAACCCATAACAACACAAAAAATCTTCATCTCTACTGAAGTCACCTCCATTGTATCACATCACACAACCACAACATTTACAATCTCCTCCAAAGCTGGTTGCACCTCAAACTTTATCTTTACATTTCACAGAATACTCCTTTGTTTCTCATATCTCTGATAACCTCATAAGCTCCACCGGGATATTCTAATGGTAACAAACTCACAATTACTTGGTAAACTTTTTTTAAGTTTATGTAGGCAAAATCTTTGAAACTGAACCAAATAAATGCATGAAAAATAGGATTATAATTATTATTTTCATGCCTAAAAAACATATATATATATATATGCTTTACCCACTTAGAGATGAATTAAATCATATCATTGAATTGAAATTTAACTAATGATTTTCAATGTAACCTTTAGATCTTTTATTTAACTGTTGGATCCTTTCCTAGTCTTTATATTGCCCAAAAATTGGATCCTAAGTAGCCTTTTTAGCTGTCAGATCACCTAACTGTTCGCCTGTTCGGAGCACTGATCTTCATTAACCGTTGGCTTTCCAACTCGCCTGTCACCTTACTTACCATAGTAGTCATTGTCCATTCCCAGCTCCTCACGAGTTGTTAGCCTCCATCCCACTGCAATCTATCCAAACATTGCTTGACCATTGGATCTCTTTATAGTCATTAGCCTTGAATCCTGCCGCAACCCTAAGTCTTATTGTCATTGGAGCTTTAGAGTCAATTTGACGCAAGATTTTTGCTCCGGTGCATTCAGAGAAAAACACCACCACCATGCTATACCTATTTGGCATGAGAACCACAGAAGAAAACATATAATTTTGAACTTAAATATGAGCGCGGTTCCAAGGGTGAGATTGAGCGCTCATGAACCACAGTTCACGATTATTGCATTGATGCGTTCAGAACTGTCAAATCTACACCAAATGAACCTTTCTTCCTCTACTAGCCATTAACCTCCAGCACAATGGGTTTGTCCCTGACATTGGATATTTCTTGTGAGATGTGACATTGGAGCTTATGTACATGCTAATTGTTAAGTTAGTTCTTTGGATGGCCATAAATACTTCATTGCATGTAACCATTCACCAACTATTGAATAAGTATTCATCAACTCTTGACCTATCAACATTTCAATACTCTTACTCCACATTGTAAATATTCCAAAGCCTTTTTCTTAGCAAGAGCAATTAAAAGTCACTTCAAGCTTCTTTCAAGTTACTTAGTTTCATTATTGTGACTGTGTTTAATCTTTGGTGTGTAAAGCTGTGTTGGTCCTCTTTTTGGATAAAGAAATAAGGCAATTTTATCCCAGTAAAGAATGTTTAATCGGTTTCTCCTCTGGTTAGTGTTTCTAGCGAGGTAATTTGTAATCGTGAAATCCTAAATTAGGAGAATATCTTCGACGTGGATGTAGGAATTGCACACCTAAGCATTTTGTGTCTTGCTACTTTATATTCATAGTATTACTTAAGTGACAGTTGTAACTTTGATTTACTCATTATTTTAAGTAATTTTTTATAATCAAATTCATCAATATAAATTGGGTTTCTCTCAATCCGTAACAGAACTAGAGCTCTATTTTTTACCCTGAAATCCTCAAGTGGTCATTTTCCTGGCCAAAATTGACTTTCAAGAATTGGTATTAGGCGTGAGTAAATTAATTGTGTTGTTCGGCTCGACGAAATTCAGTTGGAATTGGAATTCCAACTAATTTCAAATAAAGCTACAAAGCCAAAGCCCAATACTTCTCATTTGCTGGTTTTTGTGCTTCTCTCCCAGAGCCGCAATTTCTCCCACCTCCCGTAACTCCTCCCAGTGCTTGTTTCACGATTTCTCCCCCCCCCCCCCCTCCCCCCAATCATGTGGCCTGCTGGTAAGCCTTCTTCTCCTCCTCTTTCTCCTCCCCCTCATACTCTACCCCCCCCCCCCCCCCCCCCCCCCCCCCCTCCCCCTCTTCTTCTATCTGATCTTTCCCTCTTCTTCTTTTTCTGATTTCCCCCCCTTTTTTTTTCTTCTTCTTCTTCTTCTTCTTCTTGATTCCCCCCTTTTTTTATGATTTTCCCTCCTTGAAATTTTGATTTCTATATATAAGTCATGTTTTATATTCAGAAATTAATTTCGTTCTGTATATAAGTCACGGTTCTGTTTATGATCATGACTCATTGTTCTGCTTATAGTTATGTTTATAGTTTCAACTTTCAAATCATTGTTTGAGTTGATGTCCCTTTGTATGAATTCTACATTAGTACTTGGCATAACTCATAAGTATGACCTAGATCAACCTAATTAATCTACTTTGAGTTATATTTTTTAATATTCGTGGACTTTTATTTGTTTAGTATATGTGTTCATTCTACTTATTATGATTTGTGTTAATTTTTTAATTTTAATTTGATTAGATTGCAATAATTTTGATTTAAAATTATAATTCTTTAATGGGATCGGCCACATGTTCGTGATCCGAGGAGATCGGGCCACCACTCGGCCAAAGTCGCTTTTGCAGATTTGCCGGAGATACGTTCATCGGATCGGAGATCCGAGACCGCGAGCGCGTCCGGGGCGTCGTTTTACATTTTATATGTATTTTATTTAATTTTTTTGGGATTGTATTTAGTGTTTTAGGACACCGGACGTAACGGACGATCATAGTCATTCATGTCGTGTGCCCAACCGCCCCTCTCGTTATACATAGGGGCGGGAATTCTCATTTTCAGGTCATTGTGTATTTTGTGAGCGAATCCAGAATTCACGGTCATTCGTGGTGCGACGCCGCAAGCCCAGGGTGCAAAGCTTCGTTTGTCTCAGTTATTCTTTTCTTCCCTTGTTCATTTTACTGTTCCCGTGAACCCCCATCCGTTAACCCACGACTCCCTCCCAAACCGACACAACATCCATTCATTTTCCACGATTCCTTCAACGCCTACAGGAAACCGCCGCAAAACTCCCTGGATCCCGTCTTCTTCCTCATCGGGAACGAACACTGGCTCCTCCCTTTCGTCGGATCTTCCCCCAACCTCCATCGACGAGCAAGGCAAATCCCCCAACCCTAAATGACGGCGGTAAGACATCATCTCGTCGATCCCTTGCCTCCCTCTGTCGTTTTGTCGTGGAACCACCATCAGCGCCGTCAGTCTCCGCTCCCGCCTCTACTCCTAGCATCGCCGGTTCTTCTTCTCCCTCTTCCCAGCAATGACTGCTCCCCTTTCAGCCTCGATGCCAACTTCTGTCGATCTGCTCGTGGAACCACCATCACTAGCCGCAGATCTCTGCGATTCCTTCCCAGTCACCGTATTTCTACCCCTCTTGCCTGTCACTGTCGTGGAACCACCTTCAAAGCCACCTCCCACCCCTATTTCGACATCCATCCCTCTCTTCTACAGAAAAACCGTAAACCCTCTTCCTCCTGTTTCATTTGTCGTGGAACCTCCCTCAAAGCCGTCATAACCATCTACAAGTTCTCCCTTCCACTACAGTCATTACGCTCGTCTCGTGGAGCCACGCCTACCATCTTATTTGTTAGTGGAATTATAACTTGTCAGTGCTTTGTTTCATTTTCATAATTTCTATAAAACTTATTAGTGTAAATTTTTTGTAGTTGAAAACACCACTTGTGAAAAGAACATGTTTACTTGCTTACGCGCGCGAAAATCATTGTGAACACTGTGTTACTTTGCTAGCCGGGTATAAGTCTATTGCTAAAGTTTAATTCCGGCTAATATTTTAAAACATGCATGCATCATTTACATTGGGCTTGATTGCATTCATTTCACATATGCACGTAGGATTGCATTAGCGTGTCGGCACCTCCACTTTCACTCCAGACCGTCTTGCGTCAGTTTGGTATCAGAGCCCAGGTTAGGGCTTACTTTAATATACGTTGGACTACATGTTATGCCACCCAATATCTTATAATAGTGGTCGTCACTACACTGATCCTCAATTTGAGGAAACACAATCCGTCTACGCTCGATCCCATAGAGTGTCGTCAGAGAGGTCTTCACATTATTATGACGATTATCGTCGTCCTTATCCCCGCACTCGAATGGATCCTGTTGATCCTTCGATACGACCTTATGATGGTAGAGCTTAGTATCGTTCAGGTCATCGTCGCTACACATCTCCTCTATTTGAGGAACTTGAGTTTGTATACGCACGACCACCTGATATTTTCTTTGAGGAAGAACGGGCTGCCCTCCTAGCACAGGATGTGCGTGCTAGGAATCAACCACCACGAGAGGCCGCTCCACTTAGAGAGCCCGCCCTCGACACATTGCCTATTAGCTCACTATTGAGTATAGACTTTTCCCACACTTCACCCAATGGTGCACCGAGTCACATCACGATCGGGAGCTGAGAGCCTAATAGTGATCTTGTGGTAGTCACCTCACCCCTCTCTTGTGAGGGACACTCACAACACACAAGAGTCGCAACCTATTGTCGATGCCTATGATTTTCACTTAGGTGATCGTCGCATTCGCGATGATTTTTCATACGTCCCTCCTGGTGAGCCCCCTGATGCGTCACATTCCCTTAGCAAACGTGTCACATTTGCTACGCTTCACCTGCATCATCGTTTATATATGGACACTGCAGATATCTTTGGGACTTACGTTGGTACTCATCGCATTTGTGACGAATTTTATTATACCCCTCCCGGAGAACCCCCAGATGAGCCACATGTCGATCCACCACTCATTTGGGATATATCCATCTTTAGTATGACACTCGAGTTTGAGGGTGCACTCACTGACCCGCTGATCTTATATCTTACCATCCGCACTTGCAAAGACAGTTCGCACACTACATTGACACATCTTATTACTGATCTCTCTGATGTTCATTTGAGTGTTCATCGCACCCGTGATGAATTTTTTTTATACCCCACCTTCTGAGCCTCTTGATCATGTACCCATTTTAGGAGTTTCTTATAATACCCAAAACCCTTAGTTTACGGAGTTAGTCGTGTTAGTAGTTCTTCTTTTACATTTGTTGCTTGTTCATTTACATTTATTGCTTGTTCATTTACATTTATTGCATGGTTCACACATGTTGTATGATTCACACATGTTGCATGATTCACACATGTTGTATGTTTTGCATCAGTTGCATGAAATGCATAAGCTAATCTGGAAGAAAACTACTAGCAATATTGATTTATATATGGTTTGGGCATATATGCACAAACGTGAGCAACATTTTCGGGTGTGCGAGCATGTCATGGTCGAACTTTGCAAGGAGGGGCTCCCAAAAGGAGCCGCTACTAAACTACAACTTAAGCGAATAAGTCCTTATAGGATTATAAAGAAAATTGAGACAAATGCCTACGAGATCGATTTCTCTGCAGACATGGGTATTCATCCTGTATTTAATACGAAAGATTTGACACATTACTTTGAGCCTCTCGAGCATAGGGACCCATACCTTGAGCCTCTTCTACCACCCTCCCAGTTACAGTCTGCCACTTTCCATGTTCACCTTGGACGAGCACTTGCGGACTTGCCCGCACGACCCATGATTTCATCGATATTTCTGGATCCACCAGCACGAGAGGTGAGAGTTGAGAGCATTATTGATATTAAGGCGCACGAGTGCATCACCACTACAGTCGGTCGGTCTGGTCGTTACTTGGTGCACTAGAGTGGACGCCCCACCTTTGTTGATACTTGGATACCGGCGATGGTGCTTGGTAGACTTACCCCCTGTTGAAACCAGAGAACCGGTCTCGACGTTCGCAACGGGTGTGCAGCTGACCCTTACTTGACCTGAGCTAGAACCTTGATTAGTTGCTGAGAACCGAAGGACCTTGCACCTAAGAACACTTAGAACTTAAAACGAACCCCTTAAGTTACAGCGAGGAGGTCCCACCACACACCCGGAAGTTCAAAGAGAGCTTCCCCTCCCAAGCCAATGCTGAGCACCTTGGTGGGCACTAAGGGTCACCTCGCCGTCAACCTTAACTGACAGGGGGGGTGGAGTGCTTGCTCACAAGACATACACGAGGGAGGGGGAAGACCAACCCTCACCAAGGTGCCCATGGGGGTCTATTTATAGACTTCCCAAAATTGGGCTGCGGATAGCTAAGATTCTGCTATTCGCAGCTCAACTACAAACCTGAACGACCAGAACAGGGGGGGGGGGGGGGGGGGGGGGGGGGCGAGTGGGAGACGAAACGTCCACTCCCCCCCTTGTCGGGGGTCGGGTGAGTGGACCAAGGTCCACCACCCGAACTGGGCGAGTGGACCTCATGGTCCACTCAGCTAACCGGGCGAGTGAACCATAGGTCCATTCGCTCAGTTGCCCGGGCGAGTGGACCATAGGTCCACTCGCCCCCCGCTAACCGGGCGAGTGAACCATATGGTCCACTCGCCCCACCCCTCCCCCCACACACTCGGGCGAGTGGACCATTAGTCCACTCGCCTGGGGCATTGGGCGAGTGGACCCAAGGTCCACTCGTCCAAGTGAGGAAGTCTGCCCCCCCCCCGGGCCTTCTCTTTTCGGTCTTGACGGCCTCCATCTGGTCGATCTACTGCGCTACGACTATTTTCTCTATTGCGATCTCAACTGTGCCAGGTCACACCAGCTCGGCAAATATGAGGGTTGTACACAATCCCCGCTCTTTTCGAGCTTTTCTCAAGCTCGGAAAGAAAGTCCAACCCACCTATTTGACGAGTAGATGGGGCTTTAGAGGAATCCACGGAGGGCCCCGCCAAATTGGCTATAAAAGCCTTCAAGGGGGGAGGTGAGGGAAGCACCATCCTTGAGGACTCCCCCGACTTCCCTTCCTTTGAGCAGGATGGATCCTCCTCGAGATTTCAAAGCTCACTTCAAGGCTCTTTCTGGGAGGAGCCAAAGTGACCTGGCGGAGCTCAGGGCCATGGTTTAGGGACCTTCGCTTTCGCCCGCCCCGCCGACGGTACGATCGCCGCGGAAGAAACTCCGACCTGACCCGGCGAGGGAGACGACGTCATCATCCTCTCATGGGATGACTGACTTTGTCCAGGACCTGGAAATAGACATGGTGCCGATTCATCCCTCGTCCCTGCTCCTATTTCGCGATCATAAACGTGCTAACTTAGACCTGCTTTTCTCCTGCTAACAGCTCGTTTCGGATGATGTCGAGAGAACCCGGGGGACGGAGCCGACAGGTGCGGGCGTTCGAGAAAGCTTTGCCAATCTCATTCAAGGTCCTGATGCCTTCTCCCATGTTCACGACGATCCTTCCTCGAAAAGTCAAGGGATTGAGAATTCGCAAGGTAGTTCTGCTGCGAGAGCTCTCATTGGGCCAAACACTTTGACATCTAACGTTGTAATCTTGCAGGAGGGGACAAGGCCTCGACGGGTTAGTCGAGCCGGAGGGAGGTTTTCTCGCCACTCCTTTCCCCTGCTGCGGCTGAAGAGCCTGCCGGAGATCAACCCAACATTTTCGAGCGTTTGGATCGCTTGGCCGACACGGTACGGAGGCAGGGGATTTTCCTCCACGAATTGCAAGAGGGGAGATGGTCCGCAGGACCTGACCTTCCCGTCGTGTCTCCGTGCTGGAGCAACGGATGGAGAGACTGGAAACCGACTTCAATCTGCTTAGAGAAGAGGTCTGGCTCGCGTCCGGAGGTATGGCGGCGCCGATAGAAGATTATCTACGTTGGGTGGAGGCAACCATACGCACTGTGAGTGAGGAGGTTGCCTCAGCGAGAGAATGCATCGGGTCTCTGCATGGGGTGACACCTTATGCCCGAGGCCAAGGCTTCTGGAAGTGGACGGTACGCTAACCGAATTTTCTTCTTCCTGCTATTCTCTTCTAGCGGTCTCTTATTTGCCATGTAATAATAAGAACTAGTCTCGCGTGGTGGTTTAATCCACTTTGCGAGTGAACGCTTGATTTCGCTTTCCTTCTACTTTTTAACTGTTATTTGTTACTCATGCTTTGCTTAAGTTGCCGCATATTTGTCAGCTAAACGTTGGGATGAGCGATATGGTGTCGGGATAACCGGCCCGTGGACAAGAAGTAGAAGCTTTAGGTGAGTGATTTCAGGATGAAGTAAGGGGCAGGGAACCGAGGGGCAAGCACGGGCGAGTGGACCGCGAGGTCCACTTGCCCACGTCGGGCGAGCGGACCACGGGGTCCACTCGCCTATGTCGGGCGAGTGGACCACGGGGTCACTCGCCTATGTCGGGCGAGTGGACCACGGGGCCCACTCGCCTGCGCCGAGCGAGTGGACCACGAGGTCCACTCTCCCTGCTTTTAATTCTTTTCCCTATAAATACCCCCCCCCTTTTCTCCCCCTTCGTCATCCCACTCGCTCCTCTCTTGCCTTTATCCCTCCTTATTCTTAGTCAAAATTAGTTCCATCCTTCCACCCTTGCCCTGCGGGATGGCTCCCAACCGTACCTCAACTGCTAGGAATGGTCAAGAGCAATGTGCGGCTAACTTCTCTGAACACTCTTTCCCTGACGGAAAGGTATCTAAGGAAGAGTTCCTGGCCTTCAAGAGCTCCTACCTTCTTGAGGGGTGGGTGGCTCGCCGCCCATCGCCGGGTGAGCCTATCAACTCCTTCTACGGGGACTGGCTTGCATTCCACCTTGCTCATTTTGACGCCGGACTACGCCTTCCCCTATGGCCCGAGGTGAAGGAATTACTTAACTACTTTGGCGTAGTTCCGACTCAAGTTAACTCAAATGCGACCTCAATGCTAACGGCCTATGCCTGTTACCTGCGAGAGAAGAGGGTCGAGTTTGACTTAACCGTCTTTCGCAAGGTGTTCGTCTTCCGGGCGACCACTGATGGGGTATGCTTCCTAACAGGCACGCATGTGAAGGTGTGCGAGACCTCAAACAAAGTTCATCATTGGAATGACACATTCGTGTTCGTTCAAGGTGACCTTGGAGATATCCCCTTCTCACCCATTCAGAAACCCGAGAAGGCCTGCAAGGCCCCTCGTATAGGTGGCGAGGCAGCTGAGCTGCACAGCTATCTCGAGGGTGTGAGCTTTGAGGTCGAGCATCTTCGGAGAAATATAGATCGGCTCACTTACGTAGAGCCGGGGACAGGTACCTCCACCCTACCGATGCCCCCTTCCTCCCCTCCACCTCTGTCTATGGACGCTCATTTTACTTTGATTCGTGTAGGTGAACGGGCCCTTCCTCGGCATCCTCCCTTTGCAAGGGGAAGCTCCTCATCCGCTCGCTGGTTCGTTAAAGAGGTTGCAGTTGCCTGCGCCTCCGCCCCGAAGGTTCCTGTGCCGAAGCAACGAAAAGAGAAAGAGCTAGTGACGGAGGAGGGCATGCCTTCTTCCCCGACGAGGGGACCGAGGATGCGGCGTGGGAAGGCTGTTCGCAGAGGGGATTCAGGGGGGTTACCGAGGGAGATTGGAGAACCGAGTGATCCTAACGCGTTAGCCAACCATCCTAACTTTGAGATGGGGGTGAATGCTACGGACTCCATCGGTGATCCCATCCTTCACTGGATGGGATGCTGAACCGGGTCTCGGTCACCTCCCAGCAGCCTTCCTGGATCGAGAGTGAACACATCGGGGATGCTACGTACAACCTTACCTTCGGCCTCTATGGCCGGCAGGACGCGGCTTCCTAAAAGACGACGTCCACGCGCGACCTTGCTTGCATGAGCTCGCAAGCCCTGCTCCGTGCAACCGAACTCTCTCATATGACTGCCCGTCGAGGTCTTAGTCTCTCGAAAAAGCTTAGGCAAGCCGATACGTCGAGGCAGGCTGCTAAAGAGAGAGTTGATGCCCTTGCTGCATGCTTAGTCACGGCTAAGATGCTCCTAGAGAAGTCATCTGGAGGCCTGCTTCGCACTCTCCTTGATGATCCTTCCCTCATTCTTCACCTCTTCTTTTTCCTAAATGTCTCTAACCTCTCCGCTTTCTCTATCTGCAGGGACCAGATGCTGCCGACTCGCTCAGAAGGCGATGCGAGGAGTCGGAGCGAGAGGTGCATGATCTAAAGGCTCAGCTTGCTGAAGCCCAAAGACAGTTGCAAGAGAGAGGCGGATCTTCGCGAGCGGCGGGGTTCGTCCCGTCCTCCCTTGCCGATACCGAGAGCGCTCAGAGGAGGATCGTGACGAAGACAGCCGAGGCCTTGGTGAGTTCCCTTCACGAGGAGGACGCTCTTCGAGACGACTGGAGAGGAGTCTCTGCTGAAGACATCCTTTCAGAGTTCTTCCACTCTCTCGCGCGACCCAGCTCATCCCCCTCCAGTGGTGGCTACTCCCCTTGAAGGTGGGAGTCGAAAGGACCTTCCTCCTCTTTTCTTTCTTGTCGGGGCAATTCCCTTCTGTTATTTTCACCCTTGCACGAGCTAATGCGAGTGGAGCACTTACCCTTGTAATCTCTTTCGTATTCAATAAGAAATTACTTTGTGACTTTTCTGGCTTGTTTAGTCTTTCTTTATTCGAGTGAGTTCTTCGTCTTGCTAGTGTAATGACGCTCAGCTCGAGGTCTCTTCCTGGAGTGGAGAGAACTCATCGCCTCCTAAGGGCTTGGACAACTGGAAATGGAGGACTTCGACACTCTCTCAGGGCTTAGCTCATCGGGAGGTGGAGGAACTCAACACTTTCTCAAACTAACTAGGGGTAGAGAACTTCAACACGTCCTAAGAGCTCAGCTCACCTGGAGGCGGAGGAACTCAACACCTTCCCAAACTAACGGGGGGTGGAGAACTTCAACACGTCCTAGGAGCTTAGCTTACCTGGAGGTGGAGGAACTCCAACACCTTCCCAAACTAACGGGGGTGGAGAACTTCAACACGTCCTAGGAGCTTAGCTCACCTGGAGGTGGAGGAACTCAACACCTTCCCAAACCAACTGGGGGTGGAGAACTTCAACACGTCCTAGGAGCTTAGCTCACCTGGAGGTGGAGGAACTCAACATCTTCCCAAACCAACTGGGGGTGGAGAACTTCAACACGTCCTAAGAGCTCAGCTCACCTGGAGGCGGAGGAACTCAACACCTTCTCAAACTAACTGGGGGTGGAGAACTTCAACACGTCATAGGAGCTCAGCTCACCTGGAGGCGGAGGAACTCAACACCTTCCCAAACTAACTGGGGGTGGAGAACTTCAACACGTCCTAAGAGCTCAGCTCACCTGGAGGCGGAGGAAATCAACACCTTCCCAAACTAACTGGGGGTGGAGAACTTCAACACGTCCTAGGAGCTCAGCTCACCTGGAGGTGGAGGAACTCAACACCTTCCCAAACTAACTGGGGGTGGAGAACTTCAACACGTCCTAGGAACTCAGCTCACCTGGAGGCGGAGGAACTCAACACCTTCCCAAACTAACTGAGGGTGGAGAACTTCAACACGTCCTAGGAGCTCAGCTCACCTGGAGGCGGAGGAACTCAACACCTTCTCAAACTGATGGGGGGTGGAGAACTTCAACACGTCCTAGGAGCTCAGCTCACCTGGAGGCGGAGGAACTCAACACCTTCTCAAACTGACGAGGGGGGGGGGGGGGGGGGGGGGGTGGAGAACTTCAACACGTCCTAGAAGCTTAGCTCACCTGGAGGCGGAGGAACTCAACACCTTCCCGGGCCGGTTTCTCTTCCTGAAGTCTTAACTGTAACGAGTCGACCCGATGAGCCTCCCAACTGTCGGCATTACTGAGCCCGATCAGTGGTCTCTAGTCGGGGTCTTACCAAAGGTGTCACCTGAAACCTTTTTTCATTCATCATGGAGGTGTTACATGTTTATTACAACGCGCCTTCCTGCGCCTACTCGGCCACATGCACCTCGGTCATCTCCTTCATCATCTCCTCCATTTCTTCTGCTTTCTTCATCCACTTGATCGTGTTGACCGTCGTAACGTAGCACTGACGTGCCTCCCTGGGGTCTCCCCTGACCCGGACCTGGACCCCTCCAGTGCTATATTTCAAGCACCGGTGGTATGAGGATGACACGCATTTGTACGCGCTGATGAGGGGACGCCTGAAAATGGCGTTGTAGCTACTCGGCGCGTCTACGATGACGAACCGGCAGTTCTTTGACGTGCTCCCCAAAGTGACGAGGAGTTCGACTCCTCCGTCCACTTCCTTCCTCTCTCCGGAGAATCCAAAGAGCGGCCCATCCGAGGCCAGCACCCGCTTCGCTTCAACCTTCATCTCGCCGAAGGCCTTCTTGAACACCACATTTACTGAGCTACCGTTGTCGACCAGGATCCGGGAGATCGTGAAATTTTCAATCACCGCCTTGATGACGAACGCGTTGCAGAATGGGTCCTCATGGGCTGGCATGTTTTGGGCCGAGAAGGTGATCTTCTCGCTCGGGGCGGGGATCGGGATGTCGAAGCGATGCTTCAACGGTATATGGTATGGAGGCTCCCCTTCCGGGTGGCCTCTATGCCCACTCCCCCGTGGATCACCCCGATCCCACCCAGGGTCCCCAAGTCGACCCTTTCTTCGCGCGGATCTTCCTCTTCCTTCTTCCTCCCTCCTCCTTTTTCCCTTGGACCTTCCAGGCAGAGCTGCTTCCCATCGGCCTGGGTTCCTCTTCCTTCTCTTATCTCGAGGAACTCCGGGCAGACGGTTGTCGCATGACCTTCCTGCTGATGGAAGTCACAATATAGTAGCGCTAACTCATCTGCCCCCTTCCCCGCGCGCTTCCTCTTCTTGCCTTCCTTTCTTCGGCCAATCACCATGGCCTGCAGGGGTTGGGCTTGCAACGACCTGGAGTCCGACTGTCAGCCCGCTGGGTTGAACCGTCCCTGCCTCCCCTGAAAGTTTCCTCCTCCTTAGAAATGGCCTCTTCCTTGGCCTTGAGAGGGTCCTCCCGGCGGCCTCCAGGTTGGTCGGGCGACTGGTGGTTGAAACTTTCAGCCATGCTCCTGCCCAACGGGGGGTCCCTGGTGCCCCTGACTCCTCATTTCTTCCTTCCTTCTTCCTCCTTGCTCCTTCCTTTCTTCCTTCTTCTCATCTTCCTGACTCTTGGCCAACCTAGCCACGAACTCTTGATTTGTGGCCTCGCACTCGATTTCCCGAGCAACGCGTTCCATCAGCTCTTCGAAAGACAGGGGGTCCCGAGTCAAGCTCATCCTGAACAGCCCCTGTTGTAGCCCGAGGGTGAAGGCCAGTTGCAAGGTGTGCCCGGGCACCTCGTTAATGAGGAGGACTTCCTTCTGAAATCTATCAACGTAACTCCCCAAAGTCTCCCCTGGCTTCTGTCGAATCAAGAGCAGGGCCTCCGCCCCCTTCCTCCTCTTCTTCGAAGTGGCGAACCTCAGCAAGAAGCTTCGACGGAGGTCCTCGAAGCTGTAGATAGTACCTGATGGGAGCTGGTGGAACCAGTCTCTCGCCTTTCCCTTGAAAGTGACGGCGAATAGCTTACACCTGAAAGAGTCCGTCATCTGCCTGATCGAGACCATGTCTTCAAACCACTGGAGGAGCTGGAGAGGGTCATCCTTGCCAGTGTAGAAAGACATGGCAGGCTCACTGAACCCGTCTGGAACTAGAGCTGAGGTAATCAGCTCGCAGAAGGGACTCCCCCACCTCCATGGCGAGTCGAAGGCGTTCTCCCTACCTCCTCTCCGGGGTAGCCGGTCCCAGGAGTGCTATTGAAGAGCACTCGCGCTTGGAGGCTCAAACCTTCCTCTGAGGCTGGCCCCTTCCCTTGTCGACGTGCTTGCTCTGTCTCCATCGGAGATGGCGAGGCGAGCACGGGTGCAGGTGGTGTCGAGCGCCGTGAGGGGGGAGTGCGACCCGCAAGAGCTCCAGGATCGACTTCCTGAACTCCTCAAAGTCACTTTTCTTCACGTACCCGCTGATAGGGGGCGAGTTCCCTGGCTCATTGCTTCCATCCATGAGACTTACTAAGAGCTTTCCGAACTAGCTGCTTGCACGCTCACCGCACCAGAATGTTGAAACAAGAGAACCGGTCTCGACGTTCGCAACGGGTATGCAGCTGATCCTTACTTGACCTGAGCTAGAACCTTGACTAGTTGCTGAAAACCGAAGGACCTTGCACCTAAGAACACTTAGAACTTAAAACGAACCTCTTAAGCTGCAGCGAGGAGGTCCCACCACACACCCGGAAGTTCAAAGAGAGCTTCCCCTCCCAAGCCAATGCTGAGCCTGGGCACCTTGGAGGGCACTAAGGGTCACCTCGCCGTCAACCTTAACTGACAGGGGGGGTGTGGAGAGCTTGCTTACAAGACATACACGAGGGAGGGGAGAGACCAGCTCTTCCCAAGGTGCCCATGGGGGTCTATTTATAGACTTCCCAAAATTGGGTTGTGGATAGCTAAGATTCTGCTATGCGCAACTCAACTACGAACCTGAACGACCAGAACAGGAGGGGGGGGGGGGGGGGGGGGGGGGAGACGAGACGTCCACTCCCCCCCTTGTCGGGGGTCGGGTGAGTGGACCAAGGTCCACCACCCGAACTGGGCGAGTGGACCTCATGGTCCACTCAGCTAACCGAGCGAGTGGACCATAAGTCCATTCGCGCGGGGAGAGTGGACTTATGGTCCACTCGCCCACATGCCTGGGGCGAGTGGAACATAAGTCCACTCGCCCCCACTTCGGGCGAGTGGACCTATGGTCCACTCCCCCCCCCCACCCCCCCACCACTCGGGCGAGTGGACCCAAGGTTCACTCGTCCAAGTGAGGAAGTCTGGGTTCCTCTTCCTTCTCTTATCTCGAGGAACTCCGGGCAGACGGTTGTCGCATGACCTTCCTGCTGATGGAAGTCACAATATAGTAGCGCTAACTCATCTGCCCCCTTCCCCGCGCGCTTCCTCTTCTTGCCTTCCTTTCTTCGGCCAATCACCATGGCCTGCAGGGGTTGGGCTTGCAACGACCTGGAGTCCGACTGTCAGCCCGCTGGGTTGAACCGTCCCTGCCTCCCCTGAAAGTTTCCTCCTCCTTAGAAATAGCCTCTTCCTTGGCCTTGAGAGGGTCCTCCCGGCGGCCTCCAGGTTGGTCGGGCGACTGGTGGTTGAAACTTTCAGCCTTGCTCCTGCCCAACGGGGGGTCCCTGGTGCCCCTGACTCCTCATTTCTTCCTTCCTTCTTCCTCCTTGCTCCTTCCTTTCTTCCTTCTTCTCATCTTCCTGACTCTTGGCCAACCTAGCCACGAACTCTTGATTTGTGGCCTCGCACTCGATTTCCCGAGCAACGCGTTCCATCAGCTCTTCGAAAGACAGGGGGTCCCGAGTCAAGCTCATCCTGAACAGCCCTTGTTGTAGCCCGAGGGTGAAGGCCAGTTGCAAGGTGTGCCCGGGCACCTCGTTAATGAGGAGGACTTCCTTCTGAAATCTATCAACGTAACTCCCCAAAGTCTCCCCTGGCTTCTGTCGAATCAAGAGCAGGGCCTCCGCCCCCTTCCTCCTCTTCTTCGAAGTGGCGAACCTCAGCAAGAAGCTTCGACGGAGGTCCTCGAAGCTGTAGATAGTACCTGATGGGAGCTGGTGGAACCAGTCTCTCGCCTTTCCCTTGAAAGTGACGGCGAATAGCTTACACCTGAAAGAGTCCGTCATCTGCCTGATCGAGACCATGTCTTCAAACCACTGGAGGAGCTGGAGAGGGTCATCCTTGCCAGTGTAGAAAGACATGGCAGGCTCACTGAACCCGTCTGGAACTAGAGCTGAGGTAATCAGCTCGCAGAAGGGACTCCCCCACCTCCATGGCGAGTCGAAGGCGTTCTCCCTACCTCCTCTCCGGGGTAGCCGGTCCCAGGAGTGCTATTGAAGAGCACTCGCGCTTGGAGGCTCAAACCTTCCTCTGAGGCTGGCCCCTTCCCTTGTCGACGTGCTTGCTCTGTCTCCATCGGAGATGGCGAGGCGAGCACGGGTGCAGGTGGTGTCGAGCGCCGTGAGGGGGGAGTGCGACCCGCAAGAGCTCCAGGATCGACTTCCTGAACTCCTCAAAGTCACTTTTCTTCACGTACCCGCTGATAGGGGGCGAGTTCCCTGGCTCATTGCTTCCATCCATGAGACTTACTAAGAGCTTTCCGAACTAGCTGCTTGCACGCTCACCGCACCAGAATGTTGAAACAAGAGAACCGGTCTCGACGTTCGCAACGGGTATGCAGCTGATCCTTACTTGACCTGAGCTAGAACCTTGACTAGTTGCTGAAAACTGAAGGACCTTGCACCTAAGAACACTTAGAACTTAAAACGAACCTCTTAAGCTGCAGCGAGGAGGTCCCACCACACACCCGGAAGTTCAAAGAGAGCTTCCCCTCCCAAGCCAATGCTGAGCCTGGGCACCTTGGAGGGCACTAAGGGTCACCTCGCCGTCAACCTTAACTGACAGGGGGGTGTGGAGAGCTTGCTTACAAGACATACACGAGGGAGGGGAGAGACCAGCTCTTCCCAAGGTGCCCATGGGGGTCTATTTATAGACTTCCCAAAATTGGGTTGTGGATAGCTAAGATTCTGCTATGCGCAACTCAACTACGAACCTGAACGACCAGAACAGGAGGGGGGGGGGGGGGGGGGAGTGGGAGACGAGACGTCCACTCCCCCCCTTGTCGGGGGTCGGGTGAGTGGACCAAGGTCCACCACCCGAACTGGGCGAGTGGACCTCATGGTCCACTCAGCTAACCGAGCGAGTGGACCATAAGTCCATTCGCGCGGGGAGAGTGGACTTATGGTCCACTCGCCCACATGCCTGGGGCGAGTGGAACATAAGTCCACTCGCCCCCACTTCGGGCGAGTGGACCTATGGTCCACTCCCCCCCCCCCCCCCACCCCCCACCACTCGGGCGAGTGGACCCAAGGTTCACTCGTCCAAGTGAGGAAGTCTGGGTTCCTCTTCCTTCTCTTATCTCGAGGAACTCCGGGCAGACGGTTGTCGCATGACCTTCCTGCTGATGGAAGTCACAATATAGTAGCGCTAACTCATCTGCCCCCTTCCCCGCGCGCTTCCTCTTCTTGCCTTCCTTTCTTCGGCCAATCACCATGGCCTGCAGGGGTTGGGCTTGCAACGACCTGGAGTCCGACTGTCAGCCCGCTGGGTTGAACCGTCCCTGCCTCCCCTGAAAGTTTCCTCCTCCTTAGAAATGGCCTCTTCCTTGGCCTTGAGAGGGTCCTCCCGGCGGCCTCCAGGTTGGTCGGGCGACTGGTGGTTGAAACTTTCAGCCTTGCTCCTGCCCAACGGGGGGTCCCTGGTGCCCCTGACTCCTCATTTCTTCCTTCCTTCTTCCTCCTTGCTCCTTCCTTTCTTCCTTCTTCTCATCTTCCTGACTTTTGGCCAACCTAGCCACGAACTCTTGATTTGTGGCCTCGCACGCGATTTCCCGAGCAACGCGTTCCATCAGCTCTTCGAAAGACAGGGGGTCCCGAGTCAAGCTCATCCTGAACAGCCCCTGTTGTAGCCCGAGGGTGAAGGCCAGTTGCAAGGTGTGCCCGGGCACCTCGTTAATGAGGAGGACTTCCTTCTGAAATCTATCAACGTAACTCCCCAAAGTCTCCCCTGGCTTCTGTCGAATCAAGAGCAGGGCCTCCGCCCCCTTCCTCCTCTTCTTCGAAGTGGCGAACCTCAGCAAGAAGCTTCGACGGAGGTCCTCGAAGCTGTAGATAGTACCTGATGGGAGCTGGTGGAACCAGTCTCTCGCCTTTCCCTTGAAAGTGACGGCGAATAGCTTACACCTGAAAGAGTCCGTCATCTGCCTGATCGAGACCATGTCTTCAAACCACTGGAGGAGCTGGAGAGGGTCATCCTTGCCAGTGTAGAAAGACATGGCAGGCTCACTGAACCCGTCTGGAACTAGAGCTGAGGTAATCAGCTCGCAGAAGGGACTCCCCCAGCTGCATGGCGAGTCGAAGGCGTTCTCCCTACCTCCTCTCCGGGGTAGCCGGTCCCAGGAGTGCTATTGAAGAGCACTCGCGCTTGGAGGCTCAAACCTTCCTCTGAGGCTGGCCCCTTCCCTTGTCGACGTGCTTGCTCTGTCTCCATCGGAGATGGCGAGGCGAGCACGGGTGCAGGTGGTGTCGAGCGCCGTGAGGGGGGAGTGCGACCCGCAAGAGCTCCAGGATCGACTTCCTGAACTCCTCAAAGTCACTTTTCTTCACGTACCCGCTGATAGGGGGCGAGTTCCCTGGCTCATTGCTTCCATCCATGAGACTTACTAAGAGCTTTCCGGACTAGCTGCTTGCACGCTCACCGCACCAGAATGTTGAAACAAGAGAACCGGTCTCGACGTTCGCAACGAGTATGCAGCTGATCCTTACTTGACCTGAGCTAGAACCTTGACTAGTTGCTGAAAACCGAAGGACCTTGCACCTAAGAACACTTAGAACTTAAAACGAACCTCTTAAGCTGCAGCGAGGAGGTCCCACCACACACCCGGAAGTTCAAAGAGAGCTTCCCCTCCCAAGCCAATGCTGAGCCTGGGCACCTTGGAGGGCACTAAGGGTCACCTCGCCGTCAAGCTTAACTGACAGGGGGGTGTGGAGAGCTTGCTTACAAGACATACACGAGGGAGGGGAGAGACCAGCTCTTCCCAAGGTGCCCATGGGGGTCTATTTATAGACTTCCCAAAATTGGGTTGTGGATAGCTAAGATTCTGCTATGCGCAACTCAACTACGAACCTGAACGACCAGAACAGGAGGGGGGGGGGGGGGGGGAGTGGGAGACGAGACGTCCACTCCCCCCTTGTCGGGGGTCGGGGGTCGGGTGAGTGGACCAAGGTCCACCACCCGAACTGGGCGAGTGGACCTCATGGTCCACTCAGCTAACCGAGCGAGTGGACCATAAGTCCATTCGCGCGGGGAGAGTGGACTTATGGTCCACTCGCCCACATGCCTGGGGCGAGTGGAACATAAGTCCACTCGCCCCCACTTCGGGCGAGTGGACCTATGGTCCACTCCCCCCCCCCCCCCCCCCCCACCCCCCCACCACTCGGGCGAGTGGACCCAAGGTTCACTCGTCCAAGTGAGGAAGTCTGCCCCCCCCCCCGCCGGCCTTCTCTTTTCGGTCTTGACGGCCTCCATCTGGTCGATCTACTGTGCTACGACTATTTTCTCTATTGCGATCTCAATTGCGTCAGGTCACACCAGCTCGACAAATATGAGGGTTGTACACCCCCAATCTTCGACTACAGCTCAGTCATCTTCATTCCTCGGAGATGAATGTTTTTCAGTCGGGGGGAATTGACGGGGATCGGCCGTATGTTCGTGATCGGAGGAGATCGGGCCACCACTCGACCAAAGTCATTTTTGCAGATTTACCGGAGATGCGTTGATCGGATCGACGATTCGAGACCGCGAGCGCGTCCGGGGCGTTGTTTTACATTTTATATGTATTTTATTTTACTTTTTAGGGGTTGTATTTAGTGTTTTAGGACACCGGCATAACGGATGATCATAGTCGTTCACGACGAGTGCCCAACCGCCCCTCTCGTTATAAATAGGGGCGGGAGTTCTCATTTTCAGGTTATTGTGTATTTTGTGAGCGAATCCAGAATCGGTCATTCGTGGTGCGACGCCGCGAGCCCGGGGTGTGACGCCGCGAGCCCGGGGTGCGAAGCCTCGTTTGTCTCAGTTATTCTTTTCTTCCCCTGTTCATTTTACTGTTCCCGTGAACCCCCATCCGTTAACCCACGACTCCCTCCCAAACCGACACAATATCCATTCATTTTCCACGATTCCCCCAGCGCCTACAGGAAACTGCCGCATAACTCCCTGGATCCCGTCTTCTTCCTCGTCGGGAACGAACACAGGCTCCTCCCTTTCGTCGGATCTTCCCCCTACCTCCATCGACGAGCAAGGAAAATCCCCCAACCCTAATCGACGGCGGTAAGACATCATCCCGTCGATCCCTTGCCTCCCTCTATCACTTTGTCGTGGAACCATCGTCAGCGCCGCCAGTCTCCGCTCCCGCCTTTACTCCCAGCATCGCCAGTTCCTCTTCTCCCTCTTCCCAGCAACGATTGCTCCCCTTTCAATATCGATTCTCACTTCTTCCCATCTGCTCGTGGAACCACCATCATTAGCCGCGGATCTCTGTGATTCCTTCTCAGTCACCATATTTCTACCCCTCTTACCTGTCATTGCCGTGGAACCACCTTCAAAGCCACCTCCCAGCCCTATTTCGACAGCCATCCCTCTCTTCTACAACAAAACCGCAAACCCTCTTCCTCCTGTTTCATTTGTCGTGGAACCTCCCTCAAAGCCGCCACAACCATCTACAAGTTCTCCCTTCCACTACAGTCATTACGCTCGTCTCGTGGAGTCACGCCTACCATCGCCGTCGGATCTCTATTGTTGTGTGAGTTGTTTTGGTGTTGTGTTTTTGTTGTTGTTGTATTAATTATTATGATATCTCATATTTGTTAGTGGAATTAGGACTTGTTAGTGCTTTGTTTCATTTTCATAATTTCTATAAAACTTATTAGTGTAAAATTTGTAGTTGAAAGCACCACTTGTGAAAAGAACGTGTTTACTTGCTTATGCGCGCGAAAATCATTGTGAACACTGTGTTACTTTGCTAGCCGGGTATAAGTCTATTGCTAAAGTTTAATTCCGGCTAATATTTTAAAAGATGCATGCATAATTTACAATGGGCTTGATCACATTCATTTCACATATGCACGTAGGATTGCATTAGCGTGTCGGCACCGTCATTTTCACTCTAGAATGTCATGCATCATTCTTGTAACTCAATTCCATCCTACAACCAAATAGCAGAATTAATCAATTCTAATTCTGCTTACTGAAATTGATCTTGTAGCCAGATAATAAAATTGGAATTCAGCTCAATGTCAATTCCTGCATGTATTAAAATTGGACTGAAAGTCAATCCTCGAAAGTCAGTTACTTGCATCCTAACGGACTCTAAGAGCTAAGAGCTAAGATCTTTTGATGACAATATTTTCTAGAAGTTATCTACTCGAAGGTAAATCCACTACTAGATCACCTCTATTTGGCAATGTTCCATTTGAGTACTAGAAAAGTAAGATGAGTATCTTTTCACAGTCAACAAACAATAGAATGTGACATTTGATTTTGATTGAATTTAAACCCATTGTTAGCCTAGATTGCATAGAAAAAGGAAAAAAATTAGTGTGATATAAGTACAATGTGACTTATGAGATCTAAAGCTAAAGATAAAAACAACTTTATTTTAAGGCTTAAATCCATAAGATTATAGGGCCATTTACAGGGACCTCCCCTCTAACTTTGATAAATTACTGAGAGCACCCCTCTTATTTTCGAAATTACAAAAAACTCCCCTATAAGTTAGCATAATTACAAAAAACTTCCCTTAAAGTTTTAATTTCATTACAAAAAACCTCATCCGTGATACAATTTCATTACAAAAAAATCCAGAATTTTTGTTCATGATGTTATGAAATTAAAAGTTCAGGGGAGGTTTTTGTAATTTCGAAAATAAGAGGGGTGCTCTCAGTAATTATGCTAACTTACAGGGGAGGTACGGGTAATTATTTCTAAGATTATATGAGAACTCAACACCTCGAGTGATAGAACTGAGTATGTGCGAATGAAAAAACAGACCCCAAGTAGTAGGATAATGCCATTCATGATGATGATGATGACCACAAAGAGAGATAATCAAATATTGGCGTATGTACATTTAGCTTTACTTTAAGGTAGTAAAATATTTAATAAGTCACATGTAGCATATATGATTATCCAAAAGGATTGGGTCAATCAAAAAATATTCAACTAAAAATAATTGATTTTGATCTACAAAGGAATTAAGACAGAACTTACTTGTAAATCAAGTGATGGCTGCTTTGCTGCTATTAGGTTCTCGAAATACATGTTGTGCCTGTCAAAATGTCAATTATCTCCTTCATACATAAAAAAATATAAAAATATAAAATTCAAAATAATGCAAAAACTGTTGGTTGAGTAACAAAATAAATAGAAACATGGAAGACTAAGCAAAAACACTAATTGAAGCGCCACTTGAAGATGATAAGGAGAAAAAAAGGTTACAATAAACAAAGACAGTTCCCCAGATTACTATTCCATCAATAAGTTAGGACAAATAATTTGAAATAATCAACCATTTTTGGTTGATTTTGTTATAGTACTGACTGAAAAATATATGGTTCTAGCCAATAAACTACATGTGACGAGTCATTAATAATATATATCAAAATTGATGGATTTTTAAAAAAACTCATCAACCTTTTCATAATTGCTTTTATGTTCATGGTATCAAAAGTAATTGACCTCTGCATAAAAAAACCCTTCCACACAGGCCTCTTCCCGCTCCTCGTGTCTCTTACGTCGAGGCACCTAACTTGAAGCCCAAGCTCATGTTTATCAGCTTTTGTTTCTCCCATGCTAATGCCCTCCATCCGAACCACCATATCACCTTGATTGTTGTTGAGCTTAAGGACATTTTCATTGATGTAGATGGAAGAAAATTGGTCTTTTTCACTCTCAAGGGTATAAACTCTTCCTTCCTCCATTTTAAATGACCCGTAGTTGGTAAGTACACATATAATCTTTCAATGATATTACAAGTATAGTAAAGGGCCATTTCAAACTTTCTACAAATTTTGTTATTATCTCTCATGATTATCGTTGAAGGCACATAAAATATGCCCTCGAGGTTGGGAAAAAAACGTGGACCTTCAAAGCTTTCACACTGGAAATATTGTCAAAGGAAGAGATAAAATTCCAGCGAGTACTTTTTTGGTGCAATGTTTGGCAGCAGGAGGGCAAGGGACAAATGGTAACAAGACTATATTCTTCTGTTTTTTGATGCACTATAAGGAATAGAGGTGCAGGGCATGAGAGGAAGACAATAAAAATTCTAGAACAAAATGAGAGGTAGCTAACCAACTTTTAGAAGAAATGTAATTGACAGTAACTTTCATTCACTAACAGTATTCTAATGTGAACAATTAAGAATAAACGGATAGATACATTGAGTTTGTAGTTCAAAGGTTTAGAAAAAAAATTGCTGATCATTTAGAATTCACGTGCTCAATGGCAATTTGAGTTTCAGCTCAGTTTAGGCAAGGCCTTTTCTCCTAATAACGTTAACATGTCATTTCCGAAGACATTAGTTGTTCTCTTCCCGAAACACAGGGTGTTGGTGACGACTTTGGCGACTAAGATTCCATGAACAACGAAACTCCAACAACGTTGGGAGTGAGGTAGCCTGGGGGTTGAAGACAAATCAGAGGCAAAAAAATTGCATATCTTATGTTGAGAAACTGGAAGTTGTTTTGCGAGAATAAAGGGTGAAAAGAAATAAAATGTGTGAAAAGAGGAAGCAAGGCGAGAGGAATATATAAGTTATTTATTGCTTTTTTGTATATGCACATTGTTTACACACTAGTCTCTAAACTTTTTACATATTTCTATAATTTATGATACAAAAAAAGATCTAGAAAAATTAAGGCTGTCTGGGAATTTTTTAGGAAAAAGTTTCACGTATACAAACTTTTAAGCAATTTGGGCATTGGGATAAAAATACTAGCCTTTGTTTTGCATCAAATCAACATTCTCCTCCTTAATGCAAAATTATCTGGAGTTGATCTCTCTACCCATGTCTATTTGTGCAGTCTCCAATGAAAATCAGGCTCAAACAAATTTTAAACTTGTCTAAAGAAACAATCTTCGTGAATGCATATACTGGATTTGCCCTAATGTTTATTTTTGATAGCTCGATCACATTTCCTCTTCAATAGCATGTAGGGGTGTAAACGAGTCGAGCTCGAGTCGAGCTTGGCAAAAATCCCAAACTCGAGCTCGAGCTAACTATTTCGAGCTCGTCGAGCTCATCCTGCTTGGCTCGAGCTCGAGCTCGAGACCAGTATATTGAGCTCGAGCTCGCGAGCTCGAGTCGAGCTCGAGCTGCTCGCGAGCTTTTTGCTCATGATCCTATTTTTATTTATATATATATTTTTTAAAAATACAAAAAAAAAACTCGCGAGCCGGCTCGCGAGCTCATGAACACGAGCAATCGAGCTCGAGCTAGGCTCAAAATCGAGCTCGAGTTCGTCGAGCTCGAGCTCAACTGGCTCGAGCTCGAGTCGAGCTTTTTTCGAGCCGGCTCATCGAGCTCACGAGCTGGCTCGACTCAACTTGCACCCCTAATAGCATGAACAAACAAATGACGAACTTCAATATGCATCCTAGTCTCATAAAATGTCAGGTGCTTTGAAAGGTAGATCACACTTGACCTATCTCAATAGATCTTTGAGATTTCCTGGCTCAAGCCCAATTCTCCAAGCAATCATCATATCCAGAATCCCTCTCTAACCGCTTCTAGCAAATCCATGTATTCAGCCTCGGTTATTAACAAAGCAATGAAATATTGAAGTTTCAATCTCCACGATACTGCACTTGTAGCAAATGTAAGATTCACATAATGTCACATGTCTGAGATGACAATCTTATTAGTTATAAGACACCAACTTGTAACATTTGACTCCTTCAACGTACCCAGGAAATATGAACTTTCTCTGATCCCTCTAGTCAATCATGATGATATTCTCATATTCATAAGCTAGGCACATACATAACTCGCAAATTCAACTAATCACCATCATTTCGAGTCCATACCACCTTCAGAGTCTTCAATAAAATTGTTGATGATGGTGACCCATTGATGAGTCCGACAAAGATATTCAGAGCCTCCTTCAAAAACTCTTTGGTAATCCAATGGTGATTTTAAGACAATCTTCTCTAACAACATTTGATTCATTCGGATCTCAAGGTAAGGTGTGCGTGATCTCAACTTTAAGGAACTTTTTGAATAAATTAGAGGTGTATTCACCTCATTGTTGGACCATGCAGGACCTTCACAGATCTCCATGTCTGTTTCTTCACCGTGACTTTCTAAATCTTGAATTTCTTGAAAAAACACGAAATTGTGCTTCAAGAAATACACCTGGAGTTACTATTTAGAGAAATCATCAATAAATGGGGTGATATATGTGGCCCCTCCACAAGAAGAATTGGTGTTGACCCCGAGATGATGGTGTGAATTTAATCTACGATGTCTCCAATTTCATATATCCCTATGTGACGTCACCATATGTTGATTCCCCTATCCAAACTCTTCACAGAACTCCACCAACTTCTTAAATCTTATTACCACAATTAATTCTCTTGTGGAGCACCTCTAAGTTTCATTCATTCATACATATGACAGACACAAAATCCACAATGGGAATCTAGATCATAATCTGAAGTTGAAATGCACTCATGCACGATAGCGTACCCTTAGAGCATATACAAATTGTCAGCCTTTGGATCACAGAAAAATCTTCATAAAATCAGTTTTGATCACAGAATGAAAACAAGAGACCCAAAGAAATGTAATTCTTCTCAGATCCGAGATATGTCGGATATTTTTAATATCGACTTCATCATGGATTATGATCTGGATTGTTCGTATCCAAATGATTTTGCATACATAAACATTGCTCACAAATACAGATCCTCCATCTAAGGTACGTTATGTTGCAAAATAATTCTAGCGAGACCACCCATACAATCCTTGCTGAAAATGAATGTTGCTTCTACTCCTCCTTGAGATGACGTCGTGACGACAATCTTAATTTCTTTTAAATATCCCTAATGCATGTATTAGTGTCAATGGTTTTCCTTGGGGCTTCTTGACATTGAACTTGACTAGACTCTAACATCCCTTTAAAGCATTTTTGAGGTCATCCATTCATGAATAATCTCTCTGGGTGATCGTTTGATCATCTGATAACATCTTTCCTCTCAACGGTCCAGAGAGCATGCTCGCTTTCATATATTCAATAGGAAACATGTATCTCTGTTATATCATGCTATTTACTAATTAATCATAAGACAGAGCCAACAAGCAAAAAATGATCATTGGTTGACTCTTGTCTTCGATCTTCAAATCGTATTCTTCAAATTCATCTCTATGTAATCCAACCCGTCTAAATGGTCTTTGATAGATGTATCTTCCCTCATCCGAAAGGTGTATAACCACTACTTTAGAGTTCAGATGCCCAACATCCAAAATAATATTGCAACTATTGACATGAATAGAGAGAGAGAGAGAGAGAGGGCAAATTCTAGCTGGCCGGAAACAAATTTTCCCAGTGTTAGAGAGAGAGGGAGAGTTCATTAAGCTCGTACGCCGGAAACATAAACAGACATAAAATAAATACATGGGAGAAATTAAAATGTTGATGAATTTGTACCTAGAACTCGAGAGCCGATCGAAGCGCTTGCCCGTAGAAGAGAAGACGATAAGACAACCTCCACATCGCATCAAATGACGAACTCCTCGGTCTTATTAAATAGGCCCCTCCCACTCTTGGAGATCGTCACTTCCGCGCTGTTAGATTGTTCGTCTTTCATGCCTGTCATCTCCCTCGCCGCCTACATATAAAATCCAACCGATAATCCAAAAATTTCCCTTCATTCTGACTTTCAAAACTTAGAAAACTAGCAGGGGCAGACAAAACAACAAGGATAGGGTTAAAAAAAATACAGGCGGACCTCTTCCCCTCTTTAGAGGAAGGTCGGGTGTTTCTAAATTCTACCCGGCCGATCACAAATCATAATCCCACCAATTCGGCTGCAAGAAACGCCAAATAATTTACCAATCGAAGTCAAGAGGATTTGGACTTACCGCTCGAGCTCCATCTCCCTCCGTCTGGAAAAAAAAAAGTTAGATCACCATTTTTTGCTTGCGCATCATTAATCTAAAATAAGAGAAGGTATTACATAAAGGTGATTGTTATCCGCACTACAGTTTTGGATATTCACACTTTTTTTGTATGAGTTATTACGCGCCTTTTGAAAATACGTCTTGTACATACATTTTTAGGAAAAGTGATCAACACAAAAGTTGTTGATCTCATCAAGATCTACAACTTTCGTGTTGAACACTTTTCCTAAAAATGCACGCACAAGATGTATTGCCGCCCTGATTGAAATATGTGCGTAACTATTGAACATTTTTCCTAAAAATACTTGTACAAGGCGTATTTTCAAAAGGCGCGTAATAACTCATACAAAAAAAGTGCGGATATCCAAAACTGTAGTGCGGATAACAATCACCTACATAAATAAGGCTTTATATGTTTGCAACCAATCTACACAATTGAAATCATGAATCATACAACTATAGTTTCTCCCGCACAATGATCTATTTTTATCACAGTGCGTTACACGTAGTTAAATACTCCCTCCGTTTGAAGGAAATTTTTTTGGTCCGGGTACCGGACCATGAAAACGGTTCTGGTTTAAATATCGCGAAAACTCTATTTCTCGAAGAAAAAAATTTCCCTCCCAGAGTACCGCGCATTCTCCCTCTTCTCTTCCAGCCAGCTGTTCATCTTTCCTCTTCTCCTTTCTTCCGGCGAGTTGCGCATCTCTCTCCTCCTTTCTTCCGGCGAGCAGCGAACATTTCTCCTTATTGCCTTTCTACAAGCGACAACTGTTGTTGTCGTCCTCGCAAACTTCGTCCAAGCGACCGTCGTCCTATCTTCCGCCGAGAAGTGCACATCTGCTCCGCCACTATGAAGAAAACTAGAGAAACTTTAGAGAAGAACATTCCGGCAGTTAATGTAAGCGACCGTCGTCCTATCTTTGTATTTTCTGTAGTTCTGGTTGTATGTTTGATCCTGTTGGCACTGTAATGTTATTATTCTGTGAAATTGTAGCCGGCTTCAATTTAATGTTATAGTACTGTAGTATATTCATTGAGTTGTGCCGGAAAAAAACTGTAATGTTCTGATACTGTGTGGATCCAGTCGGATTTGTAGTGTGCTGTGCCAAAAAAATCTGTGAAGTTCTGATGCTGTGTGGATCCACCTGGATTTGTAGTGTGCTTGGACAAAAAAAACTGTAATCGTCTGATATTGTGTGGATCCAATCGGATTTGTACTGTGCTTGGACAAAAAAATTGTAATGTTTGATACTATGTAGATCCATCCGGATTTGTACCGTGCTTAAACAAAAAACTGTAATGTTTTTTACTTTTATTACTGCCAGCATTATGCCATCACTAGCAACTAAAAACTGTAATGTTTGATATTTCAATTGTTAACTATTGCTTTGAGCAAAAAAACTCAATCATTTCGACTGCAATTTCGGCCCTGAATTTAGCCATGTTCTTCTGTCAGCCTTTGAATGATGACCAAGATATTGATTTTGTGCTGGCTAGCGCCTCCATGTATTTTAAGACAAATATCCCACAGTCGTCGCCTCCTTCTTGCGTAGGTGCCTTCCCCAATTATGTATCACAGTTAGTACTGACTTGCCTGTATCCTGCTGCAAGTTGGATATCTGAGAAAAAAATAACACCTTAGGAAAAAAATACGTAACACAACTAAAAAATAAATAAACAAAATATATCAATGAGGGTAATGTAGAATGATGCATCGGGTTGGACATGGAATCATAGAAGTTAACAATGTCCAATGGCCTGACAAGTGCACTGACATCAAAATGATATCGGTCGCTTGGACATTTGTTGGGGATATGTGGGCCAATAATAGCTCCTTCCCGTGGCCGATGAGATCTTCTTTCCGGCGTCACAAGGTTTTCCACGACACTTAGGGCACGACACAGTGCGCTTTCCTTACCGACAACGGTATGTGCGAGATTTAGGGCACGTTCCCGGCAGCGATTTCAACGGAGGAGGCGCACACGTTTGAATTTAAAAATGAGAAGGGATTTCATGTGAACGGGTCCCAGCAGTGATCGTTTTCACGGTCCGGCACGTGGACCAAAAATATACTGTCCAAATGTATACTGTCCATTTGATGTTGACGTCCTCTTATATCAATCCAAAGGCTATTATTTATTTAAGGCGATAATTATGTCAAACTTATTTTAGGAACTTCTAAATCATTTCAATAATAAAAAAAACAATTATAAAATTAATTAACAAAATGTCCTAATCTAGACAGGTGCAGACAAAGAGAGAAAAATGTTGGTGCGCTCACCGCATGATCCTCTTTTGTGTGCGATATTAATCTCAACTTAGAATTCCCACTGCACAATTTATAGCGCAGTGTTGGATGAAAAATACTACTGAAATTTACAGTCGTAAAGATGACCATTTGCATCCTCCCGCCGACCGCAGTGGGACTCGCATTTCTTCTACAAGCCATGAATAAGCTTCTTGTCCGTCCGTCAAACCCTAATTCTGGCCATCAAAACTCCAAAACCTGTTGTTCCAACTTCAATAATATCCAAAGCTTTTAATTTCGCTACCGCCACTGTGGCCACGGACGCGACGGATGCCTGTCAGAAGTGACGGGGAAGAAAACAGTTGCCCCGTTAGAATTAGAATTAAAATCTAGGGCAAGATTTTTTTTCAAAGAAGTTCTCAATCCCCAAGGGTCCGTTCATTTGGATGGAATTGAGACCCTATAATTTGAAATGAAGGTATAATTCCAATTTTATTATTTGTTTGTCCGCTTGAACGTTAGAATTAGAATTCTAATGCATTACATGAAATTCATTTTTAACTAGAACCAATTCTTTCAAATCTATATAAGACTGGATAATTCCGGTCGGGTCGGTTTTTTTGCCTACGAGCGTATTTTTTCACCAGTGCGAGTGTTTTCCGCACAAGAGAGCGCGCGCTTTTCGCCGAGGGGTGCATTTTTTCTAAGCACGCACGCACGTTTTTTGTGCGGGCGGGCACGCTTTTCGCCCGGGACCGTATATTTCACCACGGTGCATGTTTTTTGACCGGGTGCGCTTTTTTTGCCCGTGCGGGGTTTCGCCCGGGCTTGCGATTTTTCTCGTGAGCGCACACATTTTCCTGGGGCGCGGTTTTTTACCCGAGGGCGTGTTTTTTCGCCAGGTTGAGCATATTTTGCACATGTGAGCATTTTTCGCTCATACGAGCTTTTTCGGACGGTCGCGTGTTTTTTCGCTTGGGCGGGGTTTTTTTTTTCGCCCGGGCGAGCATTCTTCGCACATGAAAGCATTATCCCGGGCGCATATTTTTGCACGACCGAAAATGAGTTTTTTCGCTCAGGCGCGTTTTTTCGCTCATGCACACTTTTCACTCATGCTTGCGATTTTTCTCCAGGGCGATTTTTTTTGCTCAGGGACGCATTTTTTCGCCCAGTCGAACGTTTTTCGCACAGTCGAGTGTTTTTCTCCCGGATGCGCATTTTTTGCTCTAGAGTGTTTTTTCGCCCTGGTGCACGCTTTTCGCACGGGCCCGCATTTTTTTTCGCTCGGCCACGCGTTTTTTCTTCCGGGCGCGCGTTTTTTTTGCCCGTACGTGTGTTTTTTCTCCCGAGTGCGTGCTTTTTTGCCAAGGCGAGCGTTTTTTATCATTCGTGTTTTTCTCCCGAGTGCGTGCTTTTAATTATCTAGGGCAAGAACTTTCTTCAAAGAAGTTCTCAATCCCCAAGGGTCCGTTCGTTTGAACGGAATTGAGACCCTGTAATTTGAATTGAAAGTATAATTCCAATTCTATCATTCGTTTGTCCGCTTGAACGTTAGAATTAGAATTCTAATGAATTACATGGAATTCATTTTGAACTAGAACCAATTCTTTCAAATCAATATAAGAATTGAATAATTTCGGTCTGGTCGGGCTTTTTCGCCTAAGAGCGTCTTTTTTCACCAGTGCGAGTATTTTCCGCACAAGAGAGTGCTTTTCGCCGAGGCGTGCATTTTTCTCGCGGGCGCGTGCTTTTTGGCGGGCACTCGCGCTTTCCGTGCGGGCGGGCACGCACGTTTTTTGTGCGGGCGGGCACGCTTTTCGCCCGGGACCGCGTATTTCCCCAGGGTGCATGCTTTTTGACCGGGTGCGCTTTTTTTGCCCGTGCGAGGTTTCGCCCGGGCTTGCGATTTTTCTCATGGGCGCGCATATTTTTCCTGGGGCGCAATTTTTCACCCGGGGGCGTGTTTTTTCGCCCGGTCAAGCATTTTTTGCACATGCGAGCATTTTTCGCTCAGACGAGCTTTTTCGGACGGTCGCGTGTTTTTTTCGCTCGGGCGGGGTTTTTTTTTTCGCCCGGGCGAGCGTTTTTTGTACATGAAAGCATTGTCTCCCGGGCGCAAATTTTTGCACGGCCGAAAATGAGTTTTTTCGCTCAGGCGTTTTTTCGCTCATGCACACTTTTCTCCCGTGCTTGCGATTTTTCTCCAGGGCGCTTTTTTTTCTCAGGGACGCATTTTTTCGACCTGCCGAACGTTTTTCGCACACTCGAGTGTTTTTCTCCCGGATGCGCATTTTTTGCTCTGGAGTGTTTTTTTGCCCTGGTGCACGCTTTTCGCACGTGCCCACATTTTTTCGCTCGGCCACGCGTTTTTTCTTCCGGGCGCGCATTTTTTTGCCCGCACGTGTGTTTTTTCTCCCGGGTGCGCGCTTTTTTGCCAGGGCGAGCGTTTTTGCCCGGGTGTGCGCATTTTCGCCCGATCGTGCACTTTTTCTCCCGAGCACAAGCTTTTCTCCAGGACGCGCGTACTTTCGCACCCCCGCGCTTTTTTCACCCGGGTGTGCGGTTTTTGTCCTAGCGCGTGTAATTTTTAGATTGAATTTTATATAACAAACGAACAACAAAATTATTAATTTCCACAATATTCTCCAATTCTATTTATTAGACGAACACTATAATTAGAATTAGACTAATTCTAATTCCTAGAAGAATTGGAGTTGATCATAATTTTAATATACAATTTCAATTCTATCCAAACGAACGGGCCCTAATTGGACTTCAAATCCTTGACCTAATCGACGCCGGCTCCCTCGAATCCACCATCGGAAATCTAGTCCCTCCTCTACGCCCACTTCCTCAATTCCAAATTCAATCACGACATCTTCCAGAACTCCCTAAATTCGTTTAGAAGCTGCTCACGTGTTCGACAAGCACGGATTTGGTTTTGATGCTTACTGGTTTCGCTCAGCACGGACTTGGTAAAGATGTAGTTCAGTGCTTCAGCAAAATGAGAACACGGAGTTAAGCCTAACCATATCACCTTCCTCTGCATTCTCAATCCATGTAGCCATGGCGGTTTGCTCAACGAATGGGAGCATTACTTCAAATTGATGAAGTATAAGTTAGAACCTGAAATCTAGAATTATGTGGCAGTCGTGGAGGTTCTTTCCTCTGTTATGTGTACAAACTTCTAGTGTTAGTGACGATGTTTAATGTAAACGATGCAAGTAATGAGATGAAATAAGCTTTAAGTGTTGAAATAAGCAGCAGACAATAAGGGTGATTGACAAATTCACCAGCTCTGGAGTTATACAGGATAGGAAAAGGGAGAGAAAGAGAATAAAGCTATATGTGGTTTGTCTAGGGTTTACTGGAAGGGAGTTCCTTGCAAAGAAAGAAAATTTTGAAGAAAAAAAACATCTCACACAATACATATTCCAAACGGAGCACAAATAAAAGAAAGCTTATTTCAACACCTGAAATAACTCCGAAGCTGGTGAAAGAAAGCTTACTTCATGCGAGCACCAACAGGGATAAAGGGAGAGACGAGAATAAAGCTATATGTATATATTTTCATCTCTAATGAGTAATGTAAAATTTGAGAAGACAATGTAAAATATATGTTTAAATGGAATAAAAAAATTTGTTTTGGTTCTCATGTGCAATACTTGTTTGCAAATTTTGGAATGATAAAAGATCCTTCATCGCATCTCACGTACCCGCCTCGTTAATTATGAGTACAAGGTCGGGGTGTGTGACAGAGCAGATAACACATTGAAGAAACCCCTAAACATATAACATATTAACTAAACACATAAAATAATCATTGAATGCAACACACACTACATAGTCACTGAACCCAGTATTTCTTGCAAGGGATCTCAGAAGGATTGGAGGTACTATAGTAAGTTAGATGTCCAAACTTCAGATGAGTGTTTCACTATTAAACATTGAAGCAGATTACATGACCATCTCAAAAGCTGACAAAGAGATAACTTGGTTGAAGAATTTTCTGAAAGAATTGGGCAAATATCATGATGATAGTTCTCTCTTCAACAATAGTTAGAGTGCTATTCAGGAAGGACAAAACACATTCAATTGAGGTATCATCATATTCGAGAGTTAATAGATGACGAGACTGCCGTTGAAGAAGATTGTTGGAGTGAAGAATCCAGCGGATATGCTCACCAAAGTAGTCACCACAGATAAACTGAAGTTCTGCATTGCCTCAGTTGACCTCCATGGATAGTGATGAGGGGGCGACGCACTAGGAGTAATGTTTATGGATGAAAACAAAATGAAAGCAATATGATGCAAAACTTGCTGATTATTTCCTAGATAAGTCTCCAAGTGGGAGAATATTAGAGATGTGGAGTCTGATGGTACTGTTAATTAATCCATTGCAGGGTTAATTATGTATTTTTTTCTGTTTCTCGACAGCCCTAGGCTTCACATATAAAGGGTTTCCTTTTGCATCTCGCTCTGTAACTGAAAAATATAGTGAGAAATCCTAGTGCAACAGTAAATGTAGGCAGATTGCTGAAATACGTAAATCTTTGTGCTTTGCTTATTTTCTTGTCTTTTTTTTCTTCATTACTTTCGATCTTCATTCCTTAGACCCAGAACATAGTCACTGAAGACCAAACAAACATTGAACACATAATATACTAACTGCACAGAAAATAGTCAATGGCATTTAATTCCATATGCATTGATGTGAGTATTGAGAGAATTAAAGAAAATATAAGCATACAAAAAATACACACTTACTGGACACATATTATTAAGAATAAAATCTCTTAGGCCCGTTCGTTTGAACAGAATTGGAATTTGATATTAGAATTCGATATTAGAATTGGAATTAGTCTAATCCTAATTCCAGTGTTCGCCTAATAAACAATATTGGTGAATACTATGAAATTGATAAATTCTTTTGTTCGTTTGTTAAATTAAATTAAATTTAAGAATTGAAAAATCCTACGAAGAAGCTAACATTCTATCACATATATTATTAAAAACCTAACATTCTATCACATATACTGACATTAATTAACACATAATTTAAGAACTAACATTAATTTCCTGCATGAATAAATGTAAGGACGGGATGTGGATAAAAAACAAGTTTTACATAAATGTAAGAACGTTGAGAATAAGAACAAAGAAGATATATAAAGTAATCCCTTATGAAAAAAAGTGCGTGCCTTGGTGAAAAATGAGCGCCCATGCTAAAAACAAGCACTCGAGCAAAATACGCTCGCCCGGGCGAAAAATGAGCGTTGTGGTGAAAAACACGTGCTCGGGCGAAAAAAGTGCGCCTGAGCGAAAAAGGTGTTCTCGGGTGAAGAACGCACATCGGGGAGAAAAAACGCGCTCGGGCGTCTAATGCGCCTTGGGCGAAATAAATGCACGCCCGGGTGAAAAATGGGTCACGAGCAAAAAACTCACGCACGGGTGAAAAATGCGCGCCCGAGAGAAAAATGTCCGTCAGAGAGAAAAAGAGCGTGTCTGGGCGAAAAATACGAGACCGACCAAAAAAGTGTGCGCTCGAGCGAAAAAGTGCGCGCCTTGATGAAAAAGTTCGCGCCCAGAAGAAAAACACGTGCCGACCAAAAAATACGTGCCTAGGCGAAAAAGTACGCGCCCAGCGAAAAATGTGCGCCGGGCGAAAAATAAACGTTGTGGCCTAAAACACGCACTCGGGTGAAAAAATTGTGGCAGTGCGAAGAAAACGCGCCCGTGCGAAAAATGCGCGCCCGGACGAAAAATGAGAGACCTGGCGAAAAATGCGCGCCTCGGCGAAAAATGCTCCCCCGGGCGAAAAATGCGTTCTCAGGCGAAAAACACGCGCCCGGGCTAAAAATGTGTGTCCGGGGAAAAAAGCACTCCCAGGAGAAAAAACGCGTGCCCCAGCAAAAAAACGCACCCTTGGCCGAAAAACTCGCAGTTTGGCGAAAAACTTACTGTTCGGCGAAAAACGCACTCCCGGGCGAAAAATGCGCGCCCGACGAAAAATTGCGCTCCCGCGCAAAAATGTGTGCCCGAGCAAAATTGTGCACGCCCGAGCGAAAAATGTGAGCACCCGGACAAAAAATAAGCGGTCGTGCGAAAAATGTGCGCTCGGGCAAAAAATGCACCCCGGGAGAAAAATACGTGTCCGGGCGAAAAATGCGCGCCCGGGTGAGAAACGTGCGCTCGGCAAAAACGCGCGACAAGCAAAAAGTAAGCGTCCTATAGAAAAACACGCGCCCGGGCGAGTAACACGCGCCCCGGCGAAAAACACACGACCGGGCGAAAAATGCGCGCCCAGGCGAAAAATGAGCGCCCAGGCGAAATATGAGCGCATGGACGAAAAACACGCTCTCAGGGCGAAAATAAACTTCCCTTGCAAAATAACGCGACTCGACTAGAATTATCCAATTCTTATATAGATTGGAAAGAATTGTTTATAGTTCAAAATAAATTCCACGGAATTCATTAAAATTCCAATTCCAATTTTAAGCGGGCAAACGAACGACAAAATTGAGATTAGACCGTCAATTCCAATTCTAGGATCTCAATTCCGTCCAAACGAACTGACCCTTAAGAATAAAATTAATATGAAAATTGAACTACAATCATGTGTCAATGTGTTGCATTGCCCAAAATTTTGGGGACTGGACATGTTCAAATTTTGGATAAGAGTGGGAAAGCATTTGAGCTGGAGATCAATTTTGCTCTCCGGACGAGCATTTTTGATCTCCCAGGTCATCATGAGAGCATTTTTGCTCTTCTAGGAGATCAATTGTGCTCTCTCTGCTAAGAAAGTTTGCTTACCCGAGCGAGCAAAAAGCGCACAACATCGACATTTGGATATGGGGGCAATCCCCAAAAATTTTGTGCTGGATTGACAAGACGAAGTACTCTTCGAAAGTTAAAAGCATCCCTAACATGTTTAGAAATCAAAACAATTGTTATTGTTAACCGCAGATCGAAAATGGCTATTCGCAGACCAATAATAGCCCAGTTTTTGGGTGTCCAAAAATGGCTATTCGTAGACTAATACTAACTTTTTTTGGGTGTCCGAAAATGACTATTCAAGATTTGTTTCCACTGATTTCTTCTTGCAGGAGGATATATTTGCAGTTGACATTGCCGACGAAAAAAGACCTCTTCTGTTCGTCTGATTTCACCGGTGAGTAAAGCTTTCGTCGTCGTCTCCTTTAAAAGCTTCCGCCCGCTAACAATAATCCAAAATTTTTTCCACTTATTTCTTCTTGCTAGAGGTATATTTGCGGTTAACATTTCAAAAGAATTTTTATTTTTTATGTTGGTCGGCGAATAACAATAATCTCTGCGAATAACAAATTTAAGTTCCTTTGGAGCTGCGAATAGTAATAATCTGCGAATAGCCATTTTTGATCTGCGGATAACAATCCCCATCAAAAAACTAGCAGACTTCCTTTTGTTTAAGACTTATTTGGTTAGTTCAAATTAAACAATAGCGAGGGTCTGTTGATTTGAACGGAATTGACTTTCAAATATTAATTGTTTGACCAAAACCAATATTCGGAGAATTGCTTTATGCATAATTCCAATTATATTGTCCGGCTGCATGATTGAATTCAGTCAACAAATTAGAATTAAAACACAAAAATGTGTCAGCGCCGAATGTATTAAATTGCATAAGATATTTTAAGACGCGCATTTTTCGCCAAAGCTTGCATTTTTTGCCTAACACATATTTTTCTCTCGGGCGCGTGTTTTTCACCCATGTGCGCAAATTCCAGCCCATGACTGTTTTTTCGCTCAATCACGAGTTCTTTGGCTGAGAGTGCATTTTTCAGCATGGGGGCACATTTTGTCCAATCGCTCATTTTTTCCCATGCACGCATTTTCCGACCAAGCGTGTGTTTTTCAGCCCGAGTGCGCATTTTAACCAGAGCGCGAGTTTTTTGGATCAGCTGCGCATTTTTCGTCCCGTGCAAAAAACACGTAATCGAGAGAAAAACGCGCGCCCGAGGAAAAAACATGCCGCCCGGGTGAAAAATGCACGATCTGGCGAAAAACGAACGCCTGTGCCGAAATACACACATCAGGGCAAAAAAGACTCGGCCAGGCGAAAAACTCGCGCCCGATCAAAAAATGATCGCCCGAGAGAAAAATGCGCACCCGGGCAAAAAACACGCGCCCAGGGGCCAAACACGCTCCCCGGAGAAAAATGCGCTCCCGGGCAATAAACGCAGGCCCGAGCCAAAAAATGAGCGCCCCGGCAAAAAACACGCGCCCGGGCGATAAAACGCACGATTAGTAGAAAAATACGCCGCCAGGCAAAAAATGAGCGCACAACGAAAAACATGTGCTTGGGCAAAAATTGTGCGCCCGAGCAAAAAATGTGCCCAACAAAAAATGCACGCCCATGCAAAAAATGTGATCCCAAGTCGAAAATCACGCGCACTGGCAAAAAACGCGCGCCCAGTACAAAAAACGCTCTCTACTTCCAACATTTTCTTTTATTACAGTGTTTACAAAAATTACACCCCAACCATATGCGAACTGCCTTTTTTCCTTCTCGCCGTTGCAAATATTTTATTCTCTCATTCGAGATTCTTCACTCATCTACTATCTTTGTTTCTCGTTGTTGACCTTGCTTATTTAAGATTTATATAATATTTATTTATGTATGCATAAAATAAATTTTTATTATTAAAAAGCTAAACAAATATTATTAAAAATTCTTCCAAATAGAAAAACAACACTCTTTTGAAAATCATTTAAATATAAAATTTTCTTAAAATTCCCTAAATAAAACAATGATTTCTATTGCAGACAAAAATGAGTGAACAAATATCACATTTTTACAAAATATGGGTTTTATCTACAAACAACCAAATAATTAGTCTGTAAGAAACAATCATGCATGGAGATAAAAAATGTCCAGCAAACAGATGGATTTCATTGCAATAGCAGAACATGGAAAATAATTCTCCTATGCACTCACCCTTAAAATTGTTGTAAAATAAATAAATACATATTAAATCATGATTACAACCGATATATATATACACACACACATGACAGTTACATAAAAATATGAGAAACCCCATATTTGAGATAACATTTAAGCTTCTCAGATCAACTAAGCATTTAATTATAATTCTAAATTAGTTATTGAGCTGCCAAACAATGTGGGATTAATTTAGTTGTGAGACATTGGAACCTTGTCATTAATCTTGCATTGCATCAGCCTTTTGGTAGATGTGAATCAATCTGAACCACTCACTCAACTAAGGATTGGATCAGGGCCATACTTCAGCTCAGGAAGGTCTCCAACTCTGCAATTAACCGGCATTAGTTAATCCGCAATATATATATATATATATATATATATATATATATATATATAAACAAAGTTCACAAAAGCTTTGAGATAAGAAATCTAAAACAGCAGCAGCAACTCAGTCGCTTCTAGGAGGATTGAACGAGTTTTCACTGCATATTAGTTTGAGAGATTATATCCGGACGACAACAACAACAACAACAACAACAACAACAACAACAGAACCCATATAGTCCCCAATCATTGGGGGTATGGGCGGGGGGAGATTGGAAACATACCTAACCTTTGGCACTATGCACAAAGTGGCTTCTCTCAGAGGAGAAAGACCTAACCTTTGACAATAAATGCACAAAGTGGCTGCTCACAGAATACCACAGAAATAGTGACCCCATATACCGTCACGTTAGCTGCGGAATCATACCCTCAAATCAAAGCCAAAGACATCAGAGAGGGCAGACCTAAGAATCCATTTTGATTTATGTGCACATAACTAAGCTTCCTTCATTCAGCATCCAGAGCATTGATGAAGCACATTTATATCCGGACGACTAATGTTAAAAAAAAATCGCATAAATTTTCGTGTAATATGTTGTTAGGGTCAATGTTAGGGACATTTTTGTTCAATTAATTGTCTTATTTCAAACGTAAATTCCGTGTAAATGATTCGAATTTCTGTATGATTTTAAGCACACAAATTTTTATAGCATGACAAGAAGCTCTCTATTATTTGACATATTTAGGTAGTTTAGATTCTTTTAAACCAGGCTGATATATGTGAAGAAACATTTGAGAAATGGTATAAAAATTATTTTTAATTTAAATATAAATATTGCATGACACCTCTATATATACACAAAGGGAGGAGAACCAAACCCAATATTAGAGGTGTTAGAATGAAAATAGAAAAGGACGCAAGCCTTTGCAATGAGATATAATACACTTTTAATTCAACTCTTCCCTCAAGATGTATGCTTTGCTCAGTCATGTTGAACGAGATTATGAACAATATTGATGACCGCTTTATTGTCTCAATATAACATATGTTCATCTTATAGCCTCAGTTCATGCATTATACACTGAATCCATAGTCCCTCACATATTTGCTTGGTATTCTCTACATCGGCACTAAAACTTGCTATCACATTCTGTTTCTTATTTCTCCGGGTCACGAGATTTTCCCCAACAAAGGTGGAATATTGGATGGTGGATTTTTCAGTCATCTTGGTTTCCCGTCAAATTAGCATCCGCATATACTTCAACATTCACATACTTGCTGCAGGAGAATAGGATTTCTCGTCCAGGAGACTTCTTCAGATAGTATAGTACACGTATAACAGCTTCCTGATATCTCAATCTGGGAGAATGCATGTACCAGCTCAGGATACCAACTGCATATGCGATATCAGGACGAGTGTGAGGTAGATAAGTCTTCCCACCAATCTATGATAGCTAGTATAGTGCACTTTCTCGCCATCCTTGTCTTCATCGATTTTACAATTTGCTTTTATGAGGATATCTGCGGTGCACAACCAAACATCGTTTTTCTTCAAGGATATCCAAAACATAATTCCTTTGAGAAATGAAGATTTCGTTGTCTGACCATGCAATTTCAATTCCTAAGAAGTATTTCAACTTTCCTAGATCATTGACTTCGAACTCCTTGCACGGGTGATCTTTGAGTCACGTGATTTCTTCCAAAATCATTTTCTGTGATAATGATATTGCCTGCATAGATGATGAGAGTAGACACTTTCTTTCCTTTCTTCTTAACGAAGAGAGTATGAACAAAGTGACCCCATTTGTACTCGAATAGAGTCACGACTTTTTGAATTTTTTTACCAAAATCTAAGGGACAACTTCAAACTATAAAGAAATTTAAGTTGACAGGCCTTACCTTCTAATCCTATCTGTAAAAAGCCCAGCAGAAACTTCATGTATACCTCTTCTCCAAGATCGCCATGTATAAAGACATTCTTTACGTCTAGTTGCTGCAGGTTTCATTCCAGACATGCATCACATGATAAAACAATGTGGATGGAATCCATCTTGGCAACTGGTGTAAATGTTTCATGATGGTGAATACCCGAAGTTTGAGTATATATCCCTTAGCGACTAGTCGTGCTGTATCTCTCTGCGAGCCCTTCTTTATTTTGTTTGATAAAGAACACTAATTTTGAGCCAACAAGTTTTTTTCCAACTGAGAGAGGGTATAGTTCCCAAGTCTGGTTCTTCTCCAGTGCAAACTTTTCTTCCTCCATTGCCTTTTTTCCGTGTTAGTATATCTATCGCTTCCTGCCAAGTTTTAGGAATACAAACAGAAGACAAAGAAGAGATGAAGGCTTTATGTGCCTGGATGAGATTGTGATAAGAGATATAATTGGCAATATGGTATTTGACGGAGCTCAGCTTACTCTTAAGGTGTAGGGAAGACGATTGAGGTCCTCATCAACCTAGTTCAGAAGTTTCTA
This sequence comes from Dactylorhiza incarnata, assembly GCA_033032865.1. Taxonomy (NCBI): domain Eukaryota; kingdom Viridiplantae; phylum Streptophyta; class Magnoliopsida; order Asparagales; family Orchidaceae; genus Dactylorhiza; species Dactylorhiza incarnata. The sequence goes on from JAWHQI010000491.1 coordinate 713,830, forward strand.
TCTGTCATGGTGGAATTACAGAGGTGTGGTCTTAACCCCAACGCTTCATCATTGATATACCTGAGACAGAGGAGGAATGAGCCTCGAAGAAACATGTGGCAAGGAGGTGATATGAGTAGAAGTAGTGGTTGGAATAATATGATGGGTATACGTGGCCACAATGGGAAGGGGACTAGTGGGAGCGTCAACATTAGCGTCCCTCTCATCCTGACAAAAGCAAAAGAATTGTTACCCTTCTCAGAGAGTAACATCCATGATACAAAAAAGTCAAGAAGAAGGGTAGTAGCAATGATACCCCTTCATAGTGGATGAGTATCCAACGAAAATAAATTTGAGAGAATGTGCATCCAGTTTATCACGATTGGGTGTGTTGGAACCAGTATCTGGCCCAACGAGTAGTTCAGACCCCTGTAAAGTGGGGGGGGGGGGGCAGCTAACACCTACTGATCCCAAAGGGGAACCTGACCGGAGACTTAGACCTAGACACAGACTCTTGGCTACAGCGCGGAGGTCCCACCACACACCCGGAAGATCTTTAGAGTGGTTCCCCTCCCAAGCCAAAGCTGAAGCTGGGCACCCTTAGAGAGCCTGAGGAGCTAACCAAAGAACCTAAGGAGGAAGAAGCCAAGAATTGGAATTGGGCTCTTCTCCAAAGGTGCCTTTCAAGGTCTATATATAACTTTTTTCTTCTGGTCTGCCAATAACGTAAACCCGTCTTTTGGTTTTACTAACCGCACACCAAAATGGTCTGCTAATAGCCAAACTCCGTTGTTCTAAGAGGCTATGGGCAGACCACCAAGGGTATCCAGGTAATTTCACCCTCAGATCCCCCTGGGCGAGTGGTCCGTGAAGGCACCACTCGCCTGACCTCTCGCACCCACAGGCGAGTGGTCCGTGAGGACACCACTCGTCGGGTCTTCGGTCTTCGGGGCGAGTGGGGTCCCGTCCTTCATTCGCCCGGCTACTGGTACATCCGCCCTTTTACCATGCGAGTGCCCCGCAAGTGGTGTCGAACTCGCCCCAAAACTCTCCTGCCCCTCCTGATCTGGGCGAAAGCCCTCCTTGCTTGATCCTTTGCCCATCGTAAGCCTGGAGGCCCACTCGACAAATACGAGGTTGTACACAATCCCCGCTCTTTGCGAGTGAGGTACTCGCTCGGAAAGAAAGTCCAACCCCGCATATTTGGTGAGCTCATGCTGACTGTTATGGTCGTAACCCCTGGACCGGGTTGGGCCAGGTCCCAGGCAGGCACATACATCCTCCTGGACAATACCCTCCCACGATTCCTGGCCCGGGTACCGTAACAGGGCCGCGACCCATACACCCCAACCAAATCTCCGCCCCCATTTAATCAGGCGGTAGGTTGTTGAGGCCAGGGATCGAACCCCCGACCCCCGACCCCCTTGATAAGAAGTCCTTCCATGGACTCTCATCACCAACTGAGTCGAGACATGCTTGCATTAAACGGGAAAAACTGATACAATCCGGCGCGGATGCCGGCCAAGATCTAGGAGGCTGGTTCCTCCTAAGACCCCTCTCTCAAATGAGAGCCAAAACCGTAATAACCAAAGATGATGAAACACTCCCATACCCACTCCTTATATAGGGAGGAGGGGCTCACATGACAATAACAATAAATAATAATACTTAATTAATATTAATTAATTAATACGAATTAATTAATTAATACCAATTAATTACACTAATTAACTAAGAAGGTTTCCACATGCGCGCTACGGTGGTCCCGATGAGAAGTGTCTGCTCCGCCAAAAGCGTGAGGGTAACATACCCTCGCCCTTGAAAACCCACCTTGTCCCCAAGGCCGAGTGTCAAAATTTTGTCGGGGTCTTTGACGATGTCGGTAGCCGGTATGGTCGAAAGGAAACGACTGCGGGTTGAGGCAGAATGAGGATGATGTAGGCCCGAGGACACTAAAACTGAGTTGGTTGGGTTCATGTCAAAAAATACTGGGTGGTGACAGAAGATGTGAACAGCTAGCGGGGGTGAAGAAAAGGGGCTACAAGGTGGGGCTAAGGAAATGTGGGGACCAACATCACTTTTGGCAGCTAGTAAAGACAAAACGAAATTGGTATGAGAGAGAGGAGGGCATGGCGGATGATTGTGGGGCCCAACAATGAAGTAGTCCTTGATAGCAACGACAAAACGTGCAGGGAAGCGGCTGGGGTGGGGCTCGAGGTGTGTTTTTGCGGTGGAGAAGATGTGCTGAGCGAGGTGATTGAGAAGATGCGCTGGAGGGCGAGGATGTACGCCGGCGAGAGGTCGAGGAGGTGGTGGAGAGCCGATCGATGGCCGCAGGGGCTTCCGAATCCTTGGCGATGTGAGGGCGTTGTCGACGAGGGACGCGCAACCCGTAGAGCGCGGAAAATACGCTCGGTGCGGGACGCTGGGAGGTCGGCTTCGATCGTCGTCGCAGTGAGGCCGCCTGGCGGAAGCGGAAATCAGAGGTGATCGTGGGTTGTTCAGGGTTGGAGTTGCGTGCAACGCAGTGATCACGATGCTCGAGCCAGTCGTCTGCGGGGTCCAGTTGTCGGTCGGCATGGGAGTTGGATCGGGCGGTGTCTGGACTACAGCGGTTGTGGCGTGTAGTTCCAAGCCTGGCGGCGAGGAAGTATCTGCTTGTTGGGTGTCGACGAGGGCCAGCTGGCAGCGTGCAGAGTCCTCCATTCTGCGGATGTCGGTGGCGAGGTCAGTGACCATGCGGTCATTCAAAACCTGGAGGTTATGGACGAGGGTGATGAGGAGCCGGATGGTGGTTCCCGGCGGCTGGAACGGCAGCGGGCGGCGGCCGGCAGGTCGGACCATTGATACGTCATCGAACGAAAGACGAGACATGGTTGCATTAAACGGGAAAAACTGATACAATCCGGCGCGGACGCCGGCCAAGATCTAGGAGGCTGGTTCCTCCTAAGATCCCTCTCTCAAATGAGAGCCAAAACCGTAATAACCAAAGATGATGAAACACTCCCATACCCACTCCTTATATAGGGAGGAGGGGCTCACATGACAATAACAATAAATAATAATACTTAATTAATATTAATTAATACGAATTAATTAATTAATACCAATTAATTACACTAATTAACTAAGGAGGTTTCCACATGCGCGCTACGGTGGTCCCGATGAGAAGTGTCTGCTCCGCCAAAAGCGTGAGGGTAACACTGACCTGGAGGGAATCTTTTGGTGGGGCCCTCCACTGTTATATATATCTCACGCCGTAGAGCTTGCAATGCATATTCCCTCCACTCTTTTCTATCCTCCTTCTTAAGTTTTCGCAGCCAATGGCTTTCATGAGGCCATCGCAGAAACCACTCTCCCAGGAAATGCTGGACCGTCTCGCCGCGGTGCGAGAGGACTCTTCCCACACCGCGAAGCATGCCCTCTGACTCTCGTCCAAGAGGGACCTACCTCTCCCTACCGTCCGAGACAGGCCAAGATGGTTAGGAGGGACCCGATGAACAACGAGCCTGCATCGGAGAACCCCCCCTCCCCCCCCTCTTCTCGCGACCTTCCCGACAACTTACCCAAGGTAATCCGTTTCTTTTTGCCTTGCTGATACACTGGCCGGTGCGATATCTCACAGACTGACACCCGCAGGAGATGCTGACGATGGGGGGAGCCCTCGAGACCATCCAGGCGGGTGCCGACGTGGTCCCGCCTTCAACTGAGGATATCCCGCTGGTTCCGGAGTCCCGCCCTCCGGCCACCCCTGGCAGGATCCTCCCCGAACCAGGTAAGACGTCGCTGTTTTCTCGCATCATTCGACCTTTCGCTGGCTTGTTTATCTCGCTTCCTCCTTGCAGCCTCCACCTTCGGGACTACAGGACTCCCGCCACACCGCGTGATCCTCCTCTGACACCGCGTGTCTCTACCGCTCCCGAGACAACTGCTCTCATCGTGCTAGAGCAGGAGCGCCCGGACGAGAGGGTGGTTGGCCACAACCCCCCGGGTACTGACCACGCTACCACCTCTGCCGTCACCCAGGCACCGCCCCGCCCCAGGATGGGGAAATCACTTCATCCCCCTAGCCAACCATTCGCATGGCAACCTAGCCATTCTCGCCGGCGTCAAGACAAAGAACCTGTGTCAGGTTAGTCACTTCACTCGCTGTAACTTTCTTTTACCGAGATCACTACACCATGCTTATCTAGTGCTTGCTCTCGCAGACTTCCGCGAGGCCTCGCCGATGGACCCTCAATACGAGGATGGAAAAGGAATGTTCTCGCCCCCTCCCTCTCCTGGTGATTTTTCGGATTTCCTGGGCGACCCTGCTGATCCCGGGACGATGAAGGCGCGGATGACGGAGGTTCTCGACAAGCTTATCTGGATACAGCGAGACCTCGCCAACCAGATCGATGGACAACGGGGAACCTTTGAGCGTCGACTGAGCGTCGTCGAGCGAGACTACACGCACCTCATCGGGGAAATGGAGCGCCAGGGGGGCGGGTGCGAGGAGACTTCTCCTGGGAGGCACATCGCACGGGCCAGAGACCAAATGCGTCTGGTTAACAAAGAGCTTACAGAAGTAAGCGTGTATTACTACCAGCGAGTGCCTCCGAGGACAGGGAGGCGAGACCGGGGTCGATGGCAGTGGGTACAGTACTAAGTCTACCGGCTCTCGCTCCCTGTGTTCTCCCGCACCCTTGCTATTCCTTTTCTTTTCTTTTAAGCGCCGAACAAGTCGAGGCTTGTTGTGTCTCGCGAACAAGTTATCTGTTTGAATGTTATTTATTCTGTGACTTCTATCACTTTGCCGAATGCTATCTTGCGGATGCTTTTACTTTCGATGTGCTTTAGTTTGCTTTTGCCTAAAGAGTCTCGCGCGTCGCTTTCGCCACTTGCTGGCGACTGGGGTGTAGGCGGGTTGGCTCAAATTCCGAGGCGCCAGGGTAGCGCGGCCGCTATCCGCACCCTGTGCCTAGAGAATTTTCCCAATTTTCTATTTTTCTTATAAATAGTCAGCCCACCCACCGCCTTTTTATTATGCTTTATTCTCTTTCCTCCCTTGCTCTCGCACCAGCACTCGCCCTTCTCTCTAGAATTCTTGCGAGACCTCCCCCCTTTCAAACTCTGCAATGTCGAAAGAAGCTGATGGTAGGGGCAAGTGCGCTCAACTTTTCGCCCGCCATGATTTCGAGACTTGTGAATTGTCGGAAGACGAATTCACCATGGCGATCGCCGACTACGTTCCGCCCGAATTCGTTGCGCGCCGCCCGGGGAACCGCGACCGCATCAATCAGTTCTCGCCGGAGACTCTCGCCATCCCCCTCGAACACTTCGAGGTGGGATTCCGCCTCGCTCTTTGGCCCGAGGTGCGCCAGACCCTGCGTTACATTGGCGTCGTCCCCGCGCAGCTCAACCCCAACTCGATCGCCATGCTGGTGGCATTCACGTACTACCTGTGCGAGGAGGGGATAGAGTTCTCGCTCCCCGTCTTTCGCAAACTATTCAACTTCCGGGCGAAAGGCGGGGTAGCCTTCTTCTCTGGCCAGACCCCCCTAAAAGTCACCGGCACAGTCAACAAGAACCACGACTGGGTCCGGCGATTTATCTTCGTTACCGGGAACTTCGGCAACATCCCTCTCGCGCCCGTGCAAGAGGATGAGTCGACCTACCGGCCACCGTCGCTGGGAGGTACGAGGCCAAGCTCCACGCATACATCCAGGAGCACGGCATGGACGTCGTCTTCCTGCGGAAGCACGTCAATTCGCTTCCTCCCGTCCTGCCGGGAGAGGGTAAGGCAAACCGATCCCGCTTTACCTTCCGCTTATCTTTTCTACCTATCCTTCTCTTGACAATTATGATGCAGGTGTGCGAGACCTCCCTCTCCATCCGCCGCACGGGGTTGTGGAGATCCCCGATGCTTCCTTGGCTCTCGCGAAGTCTGTCGCCGAGGCTTGTCGCGAAGGTCCCGCTCCCTCCAAGTCCAGCGCCCAGAAGCGGAAGCCCGACGTGGCTCCCGGTTGTTCTTCCTCCAAGCGGCCAAAGCCCTCAACCGCCAAGGGAAAGGGGGTAGCCGCCGAGACCCCTGAGACGAGTGTCCTGACCATGAGGGAGACGGTGGACACTGCCGCAAAAGTGGTGGCTGGGACTTCCAGCGCACCAGCCGGGTCTTCCGCGAGACCCCTCCCAAGAGATCATCGCAACTCCTCCATGGGCGAGAAGTACGTGGATGAGGCCGGTGAACCTCTGGTGCTGTGGGACCGGAAGGCCAGCCGAATCTCCATCTCCTCGCTCCTGCCTTCCTGGCTGGAGCAGGACAGCACTAGCGGTGAGGCGTACGCCCTAGCCATCGTGCTCTATGGACGGGAGGACGCCTCCATCTATGATGCCGAGTCCACCCGGACCCTAGCGCATGAGGCCGCACGTGCTCAGCTGTGCGCCTTGGACCTGGCACATATGTCCTCGCGTCGCAGCATCACTCTCGCGCGAAACCTCGCCGAGGTGGAGAGGACGCGAGCCGAAACTTCCGCGGAGGTCGTGCTCCTGAAGAAGCAACTGGACGCCGCCCAGACCCTTCTCTCCGACCGCCCGTTCGAGTGGTGAGTGCTTTCGCAAGTACTTGCGCTTTCTTTCCCTAACCTCGTCCTTTCCCCTTCCTTTCAGAACACCGCCAACGTTGATATCCTGACCGCGCGAGCCAACATACTTGATGATCAGAACAAAGAGCTGCGGGCCGAGGTTCAACGTTTGCGAGATGAAGTTGTCTCACCGCCTCCCGGAGAGCCGCGCACTCGGCATCGATACACAAATTACGAGATCGAGGTCATGATGCAGGAGACGGACCAGGGAGCGGCAAGGCACGCGATAGAGAGGCTGCGCCATGCCAAGATGCTGAAGGAAGGGAGCGAGGGGGTCACCGCTAGCGATGTTCTGCCCGAGCTCTTCATTCCAGTGGAGGTCTCGGAGGGTGAAGCCGATCTGCAGTGAGAGGATGCCGTCGTCCACCCAATTGGCGAGATCATTGAATCCTCCAGCGAGAAGTCTAGCGACCTTCCTTGAAGAACTTTTAGTTTCTTTTCGCTTTCTTTTTATTGATTGTAACATGTTTGGGGCGAGACCCCCTTTTGTAAATGGAACCTTTTGAAGATGCAATGAAATGAACTTTACTCGTTTGTCTGAGTTTCTTTGTTATTTTGTGTTTCTATTTCTCATTCGCTCATCATTTGCTAACCATTCACATACTCGCCAATGATGTGTTCTTATTGATTGCTTGCACATTCTCACGCTTGCTTGCGCACTTGCGTATCGCTGGTCCCGGGTCACGACTTAGGACGTTGCCGCAGCCTAGGTGTGCCATGCGATTGTGGCCCACCCGTGCGCGTCCATTTCGCTCGGGGGTTAGGTTGTCGCGTTGATTTTGTCGAGAGTGCGACCCCGCCGAGAGCGCATCTCCTACCGAATGATCCCCATGCCCTTCCTTCAGACGAGCGGGTACTTCGGGTGCACTCGCCGAGCGAATGCCGCCTCTGTTGGGGACCACTCGCACATTCTGACCCTTAGGATTTTCTCTTCTCATATTTTTCTTGTCTCCGTGCCACCGAGATTCAGTTGCCCTGTCAGCCGGGTGAAAGCCTGGCCGCGTTACTACTCGAGTCTAGCGTAGCCTTTACCTAGCCAGCCTCTCTGCGAGATCGACTGACCCACCGGCTAGTGAGAGCCCGATAGCGGGATCGTCCGGGGAAATCCAGCATAAAACTTTCCTTGCCAGCCTCTCCGCGAGATCGACCTGACCCACCGGTTAGTGAGATTTCGGCAGCGGGATCGTCCGGGGCAATCCAGGCATCCAGCATAAAACTTTCCTTGCCAGCCTCTCCGCGAGATCGACCTGACCCACCGGCTAATGAGAGCCCGACAGCGGGATCGTCCGAGTCAATCCAGCATAAAACTTTCCTTGCCAGCCTCTCCGCGAGATCGACCTGACTCACCGGCTAGTGAGAGCCCGACAGTGGATCGTCCGGGGCAATCCAGCATAAAACTTTCCTTGCCAGCCTCTCCGCGAGATCGACCTGACCCACCTGCTAGTGAGAGCCCGACAGCGGGATTGTTCGTGGAAATCCAGCATAAGAATTTCCTTGCGAGCCTCTCCGCGAGATCGACCTGACCCACCGGCTAGTGAGAGCCCGACAGCGAGATCGTCCGGGGCAATCCAGCATAAAACTTTCCTTGCCAGCCTCTCCGCGAGATCGACCTGACCCACCGGCTAGTGAGAGCCCGACAGCTGGATCGTCCGGGGCAATCCAGCATAAAACTTTCCTTGCCAGCCTCTCCGCGAGATCAACCTGACCCACCGGCTAGTAAGAGCCCGACACGGGATCGTCCGGGGCAATCCAGCATAAAACTTTCCTTGCCAGCCTCTCCGCGAGATTGACCTGACCCACCGTCTAGTGAGAGCCCGACAGCGGGATCGTCCGGGGCAATCCAACACAAACACTTCATATGGACCTGAGGTTAGGAGAGATCAATATAAGCTTATAACAAATTCACATAAAAGTTTTAAGGGTAGAAACGTTTTAGGTCATCCCCGCTCCAAGCTCGGCTGAGGGGTATCCCTTCCACATCCCGAAGGTGGTACCCTCCCGACTTGAGCACTACATCTACAATATAGGCCCCCTCCCAATTGGGATGGAGCTTTCCCACCGCGGCTCCCCTGCCGGCCGCGTCGACCTTTTTCAGGACCAAGTCCCCTTTCTCAAATTATTTCACCTTGATGTGCTTGTCGAAATACCGAGCCATTCGTCGCTTGACTTCCTCCTGTAGGATGCCTGCTAAGTCCCGGAGTTCTTCTATCAGGTCCAACGACAGCCTTTGCTCTTCTTCATTTTCCAGTCGCCACTTCGTCTCCTTCATCTGCGGCGATCACCCTAGGTGACTTTACCTCGAACTCTATTGGGAGGACGGCCTCGGATCCGTGTGAGAGCTTGAACGGAGTCTCCCCTGTGGCCGTATTTGGTGTGGTCCTCAAGGCCCAAAGGACCGAGGGTAGCTGTTCTACCTAGTTGCCCCTTAGGTTCTCGACCTTCTTCTTCAGCAAATTCACAACTATTTTATTCGCCGCCTCCACTTGCCCATTGCTCCTTGGGTGGTGGACCGACGCGAACCGAAGATCTACGCCTAGCTGGGTGCAGAAGCTGACAAACTCGTCGCTCGCAAATTGTGGCCCATTGTCTGTGACGATGGCTAGTGGAAGTCCATGTCGACAGATTATTTCCCCTCATATAAAATTTCTTACTACTTGGGAGGTTACCTTAGCCAACGCTTTCACCTCCAGCCACTTTGAGAAGTAGTCAATCATCACGAGAAGGAACTTCCTTTGTCCGCTAGCTTGAGGGAAAGGGCCCACCAGGTCCAGCCCCCATATTGCGAATGGCCATGGCGTTGTAATGGTCTGGAGCCTCTGAGCGGGTAGGAGCTAGAGAGGAGCATACAACTGGCACTTAGAGCACTTCCTTGCGAACTCCGCCGCATCCTTGCTGAGGGTAGGCCAGAAGTAGCCTTGCCTCAACACCCTTCCCTCCAGGGTCCTGCTCCCCGAGTGGCTGCCACACTCCCCCGAATGGATCTCCAGGACCCTTGGAGCTTCCTCCGATACGCAACGGGCTAGGAGCCCCGAGAAGGTCTTCCGGTACAGTCCACCTGCATGTAAGGAATAATAAGCCGACTTATACCCGAGCCACCGCTTGTCCACATCCCCTTCTGGGAAGTCCCCCGAGGTCAGGAAAGTGATGAAAGGGTCCATCCACGATGTCCGCCGATCTATCTCCATCAATTCCCCTTCCTCGATGGATGGTAGGAAGAGTTCCGACACCGTCCCTCCTGCCCTGGGGCCGAACTTAGCCAGGAGGTCTGCCAGGATGCTCTCCTCCCTCGACACATGCTGGATAGAGAAGGTGCGGAACTGCCCGATCAGTCCCTTGACCTTCTCCAGATACCGCTGGAGAGTTGGTTCTTTTGCCTCAAATTCCCCCTTGACCTGGCAAGCCACCACCATGGAGTCCGTTGAGACCTCTACGTCTTGAACACCCAATTTCCGGGCCAGCCGCAGGCCTGCTATCACCGCCTCGTACTCGGCCTGGTTGTTGGTGAGTGGGAAATGGATACTAATTGCTTGTTCGATCCTCGTTCCATGGGGGCTCACCAGGATGACTCCTCCGAAGGAGTGCTTCCTTGATGCACCGTCAACTAACATCTTCCACGCCATCGGACGGGGTGGTTCAAGCTCCTCCACCTCGGTTACATAGTCCACCAAGAGGTTTGCTACTGCTTGCGCCTTTATTGACTGCCTGGGCACAAACGAGACGTCAAACTCGCTCAGCTCCACAGACCATTTGGCTAGCCTTCCGGAGTGCTCCACCCCCTCCATGATGTTGCGAAGGGGTTGGTCGGTCACCACCTTGATAGAATGCGCTTGGAAGTAGGGTCGGAGCTTTCGGGCCAACGCCACTAGGGCGAACGCCAACTTCTCTAGGATGGGGTACATGAGCTCCGCCTTCCTCAGTACTTGGCTAACGTAATAGATCGGGAGTTGCCTTTTCCCTTCTTCCCGGACCAGCACGGAGTTTACTGCCTCGGACCCTACCCCCAGGTACAGGGATAGATCCTCTCCTTGCCTTGGTCCCTGGAGCAACGGAGCCTGAGTTAGTTGCCTCTTCAACGCTTGGAAAGCCTCCTCACACTCCGAGGTCCACTCGAACTTCTGGTTCCCCCGTAACACTTTGAAGAAGGACGGGCACTTCTCTCCCGCCCTGGAAAGAAACCTACTTAGCCCGGCCAACTTCCCGGTGAGGCGCTGGACCTCCTTCGCGTTCCTTGGCGATCGTAACTCCAAGATCGCCTTCACTTTGTCAGGGTTGGGCTCCACCCCGGCCGGGGTGAGCAAGTGGCCTAAGAATTTGCCCCGGCTTGCCCCGAAGACACTTCTGGGGGTTGAGCTTCATCTTAAACTTTCCCAAGGTCCCAAAAGTTTCTTCGAAGTCCGGAAGGTGGGACTCGAGGTCCCGGTTTTTTATCATGAGATCATCCACGTATACTTCAAGGTTCCTTCCCTTCTGCTCTCTGAAGACCATATCCATCATCCGCTGATATGTTGCCCCTGCATTTTTCAGCCCGAAGGGCATCATCTTGTAGCAATAACACACATCCCCAGTGATGAAGGAGACATCCTTGACGTCGGGGGGGGGGGGGTGCATGCGGATCTGGTGGTAACCTGAAAAAACATCTAAAAAACTCATTAGAGAGAAACCGACGGCTGAGTCAACCAGCGCGTCGATTCGAGACAGGGGGTAACAATCCTTAGGGCATGATTTATTGAGCAAAGAAATATCTACACACATCCTTCATCTTCCATCCCCTTTCTTTACCATTACCACATTGGAGATCCAGCAGATACTAGATCTCCGATACAAAATCTGCCTTGAGGAACTTGTTCACCTCCTCCCGGATGGGTCCTTCCAGCTTGTCCGTGATGGGGCGAGTGCCGGGGTCGAGGCTGAGGCGATGACAGGCCACATCCGCGTCGATCCCGGGCATCTCTGCCGCACTCCAGGTGAAGACGTTCACATTCTCCTGGACGCAGGCCAGGATCTTCCTTTGCTCCTCGGGGCTGAGCTCCCCGCTGATCTTCACCTTTTCTACCGCTCTCGCTCAGGAGGTGACCTCCAGCTCCACGACCTCCTCCACGGCCTCCAGCCTAGATTGCTCGCCCAATCACCTTCCTTCTTCTCACCGCAAGCGAGCGCTTTAGTTTCTTCTATCTCCACCTCCTCCCGCACCTCCAGCAAATCCGCCCCTTCTGCCTGGGCTTGGCCTTCCCCTCTCCCGCCTTCTCCCATCTCTTCCGAGTTCCGCCTCGGGCCCCCCAGCGACCCCTTCCATTTCCTCTTGCCTTTCCATCTCCCGGTCCATCCCCTCCGCCTCGGCTTGCCAGGTGGTGTTGACCGCGGTGATGTAGCACTGCCTTGCTACCTTTGGGTCACCCCTCACCCGGACCTGGACTCCGCCTACGTTGAGCTTGAGACACTGGTGGAAAGTGGAGGGGACGCATCGGAACGCGCTGATGAGGGGTCGGGGGGCAGCTAACACCTACTGATCCCAAAGGGGAACCAGTATCTGGCCCAACGAGGAGTTCGGACAATGTAAAGGGGGCGGGGGGCAGCTAACACCTACTGATCCCAAAGGGGAACCTGACCGGAGACTTAGAGCTAGACACAGACCCTTGGCTACAGCGCGGAGGTCCCACCACACACCCAGAAGATCTATAGAGCGCTTCCCCTCCCAAGCCAAAGCTGGGCACCCTTGGAGAGCCTGAGGAGCTAACCAAAGAACCTAGGGAGGAAGAAGTCAAGAATTGGAATTGGACTCTTCTCCAAAGGTGTCCTTCAAGGTCTATATATAGCTTTTTTCTTCTGGTCTGCCAATAACGTAAATCCACCTTTTGGTTTTACTAACCGCACCTCAAAATGGTTTGCTAACAGCCAAACTCCGCTGTTCTAAGAGGCTATGAGCAGACAACCAAGGGTATCGAGGTAATTTCACCCTCGGATCCCCCTGGGCGAGTGGTCCGTGAAGGCACCACTTGCCTAACCTCTCGCACCCACAGGCGAGTGGTCCGTGAGGACACCACTCGCCGGGTCTTCGGTCTTCGGGGCGAGTGGGGTCCTGCCCTTCACTCACCCGGCTACGGGTACATCCGCCCTTTTACCATGCGAGTGCCCCACGAGTGGGGTCGCACTCGCCCCAAAACTCTCCTGCCCCCTCCTGATCTGGGCGAAAGCCCTCCTTGCTTGATCGTTTGCCCATCGTAAGCCTGGGGGTCCACTCGACAAATACGGGGTTATACAGGGTGGATGAGCATCCACAAAATAGACAAATCCAAACACACAAGGATTTACGTGAGATGTGCGAACAACACATTTGGTGGACAAGCGAGAGATAGGGGAGACATATTGCAGAGCACTGGACAGGAGGCGGTTAATGATGACAGCTTCAACCCAATAGGATTTGGGAAGATTCGTGGTAATAAGAAGACACTGTGTGACTTCGGGAGATATTTCTTCTTACGTTCAGTAACACCATTTTGGGTGGAGGTATGAAAGCACGTGGTTTGATGGAGGATACCATGATCAACAAAGTTGACCCAAACACGCCACGATCGCCGTACTCCCGCTCATTATCACTGCGAAGTACACCAATAGTAACATCGAACTACGTGACCACCTTTTATGAAAGAATTTGAAACAATAAAAAACTTCACTCTTACGTTTTAATAAATAAACCCAAGCAGTGCGAGAGAAATAGTCTAAATGAAGCATACTAGGAGTGGATAAATGACATCAAAATGAAGCATACTAGGAGTGGATAAATGACATCAAAATGAAGCATACAATGTGATTCATTGTTGGAACCGAGAATCGGCCCAACGAGGAATCCAGATCCAAAAAAGGGGGCAGCTAGTACTTACTTGGCTCACGGAAGAACTTGACCGAAAACTCAGAACTAAGCACTAACCCTTGGTTGCAGTGCGGAGGTCCCACCATATACCCGGAAGATCTAAGTGCGCTTCCCATCCCAAGCCAAAGCTGAAACTGAGCACCTTGGAGAATCTTGGACACTATCCAGAGTTGTCCAGAAGAAGAAGAAGCCCCAGAATTGGATGTCCTCCAAAGGTGCCCTTTAGGGTCTATATATAATTTTCTCAACTGGGTCTGCCAATAACGTAATTCCGTCTTTCAGTTTTGCTAAGCGCACCCCAAAATGGTCTGCCAATAGCCAAACTCCACTGTTTGAGATGGCTATTGGCAGACAAGCTTGAATAAATATGAATAACATATTGCACCAAAATCCCGGGGTCTGATGAAGTCGACGCTCGCCTCCTCCCTTGCGACCTACCTAGGCAAGCGTGAGCCTACTCCTGATCCGCTCATCGCAAAGCGGCGAGCCCCCGCTCGCCTCGCCCTTGCGACCCGCTCGTCGCAAGGCGGCGAGCCCCCACTAGCCTCACCCTCGCGATCCACTCGCTGCAAGGCGGCGAGCCCTGCTCTCCTCGCCCTCGCAACCCGCTCATCGCAAGGCGGCGAGCCCCCGCTCGCTTCACCCATACCCAAGTCTCAAATTACCCCTCGGCAAACACAGGTTGTACACTCATAGAGCCGGAAAACATAGGAAACATCTTAAGAAGATAGTTGGCGGAGGGGTGTCTGAGATGTTGATGCCACCAATGCACATCCGTAGAAGATGGAGTAGTAATTGTGAGAGCATGGAGAGCTTGATGGTACAAAATGTATAGGCCCCGCAGTTCCTACCACTGTCAATACGCTGCTTTGTTGTCAGATCCTGAAAAACACTACCATCAAAGATAAATGAGCAGTTGAAAAATGTGGTCAAGCGACGAATAGATAGTAAATTCCAAGAAAATGTAGGAACATGTAAAACAGAGGTAAGAGGCATGACAACGGAACATAAGACAATTCCCTTGCTAGTAATAGAACAAAATGAGTCATTGGTGGTGATAACTTTATCATGACCCGAGAGTGGGGTGTAGGATATAAAACCTGACGATGCCCTGGTCATATGATCAATCGCACCATAATCGATGATCCACTCAGATTGGATGGCAAAAGTAGATTGTACGCTAGGAGTACCTGAGGGTCATGAAGGCAGCGGTGGAGGGGATGCCCTGAGAGCCTGGTAGACGTCGCAGAGCATCAAGGTCTTTAGAGAAAAAAAGGGTCGGAGGGAAGCCGACCAATATTGGCTTCAGTGGCATCAACAATAGGAGGATGATTGGACTAGCGAGGACTACCACGCCCTTGACTCTGATTAACTTTCCGCGAAAGGGTAAGGTGAGGATAGAGGCGAAAACAAGAGTCCCGGGCATGACCTTGTTTGACACAGTGATCGCGCATCTAAACGGGCGGACCATAAGAAGAAAGGCCACAGCTAAAGCCAACATGGGCAAAACTATCTTGCACTATGACAGAAGTTAGAGAGCGCCAACGATCTTCGTCACCCAAGAACATGTTGAAGGCTTCCCGAAGAAAGGGAAGAGGTTTAAGGTTCAAGACATGCATGCGAACCATGTCAAATTCCATAGTAAGGCCCATAAAGAAGACATTGAGACGATAATGGTCTTCCTTGGTTTTTAATGCACGAGTGTCATCTGTGCACATTGGAGTAAAGTCCTCAAAGTAGTCCATCAAAGATCACAGCGCTATAGGAGCTTTGCATGAGTTCGGGGAGACGCCTAGTGAGCTCATACACTTGGGTAGAGCTATCAATTTGTGAATAAGTTTGGCGTGCCTGAGTCCATATCTCAAGGGTAGAGTTCATAAGTATGTAGCTACGATAAACTAAGAGAGGCATGAAGTGGAGAAGCCACGAGACCAAAGAATAATCATAATTCTACTTATGTTATGATGGATCAATACAGAGTGGTCGAACAATAGTCTCATCAATGTACCCATACAATTGATGATTACGAATGACATTGTGCTGTCTGGGACTATTCAAGTTAATTGGAAACGTCCAAAGTCACAATGGTAATCCGAAAGGAGTCGGGGAAACCATGGGTCTGCGGATAATCAATACCCTGATGATTTATAATAGGAGAAGGGGTCTGAACACTCGAACCCGAGGAGTCTGCCATTTAGATACACCAAACAACAATCAGAAGGGAGCTCACACGATAAGGACTTGCAATGGAGAACTCGCGGATCTTAGACCAAAAGAAGAAAGGTCACAAATGCCAGTATCTTTAATTTTTGGACCTTTCTATACTTTTCACGATATTATAATTCTCACGTATCTTGTAAGCCTAAACCCTCTACGAGACTTTTCCCTCTCGCAACCACGCACCCGCTCACAGTCTAATGCTCATATAAACTTGGTATCATAATATCGGTCTTCCTCTAACCGATGCAAAACCATGAACCTGACATATATCTGTGAGAAATGTCTTCTCATGGACAACCAAGCAGCTGCCACAACGGGAACAAAGGCAATCATCAGAAGGACACTCTTTCTTCCCACCCCATTACATTTTCAATTGCACCCAAGGTCAAGGATTCCAGCAGCACCCTAGCCATCAAGCGCCTAACACAAGCGAAAATAGTAAAACAATGTGCACACGGGTTTTGTTTCAACTGCGACGAGCCAAATACAATGGGACTCAAGTGCAAGCATCTCTTTTGGCTAGATGTTAACAATCCCCTAAAAGAGGAGGAAGAGGATGCAAGGACGTCTAGTGCTCCGCATCCTTTCCGTTCAAGCTTGATATGTATGAGGAAGGTGATGCTATGGGAAATCGAAGAGGGTGACGATGAATGAACACAAATGTCCGTATCTTTAATTCTCGCATAGTCTTTTTATATTTTTGGCGGTATTAAAATTTCTCGCGTATCTTGTATCCCGGGTGAGAGGCATGAATGTAATATTTTAAGAACCTTCCACTCACTATATATATATGTGAGCAAGGGGTATTATAGAGTTTGAAATGAAATTATCCTTTTAGTCTCTCTTAATTTCCTATTCTTTCCATCCTGCCAAGTTAGAGTTAAAGTTAGGCTTGAGCAATGCTCCTCTCTCTCTCTCGAGCGAGCTCGGCTTCCGTTGTCCCCCATTATTGGGAAGACTAATTAAGGAAGGGCCAAAAAGATCCTCTCAGGAGCGTCTCCCACTCACGACCGTGCACCTGCCGACAATTGGAAGCTCATATAAAAAATATAGGCCACAGAGAGGAGAAAGTGGAGGAGAGGAGAGCAAAAGAACATTTTCACCGAGTAAACTTCCCATGACTCTAGGGAATCTGAGACCAATGAATGCCCAAAATACCCCAAGGAGAGAACTAATGGACCAACAAGTCCTAATCAATGTTGTTCTGAACATAAAGAAACATGCAACATACAGAAACCATGTATAACATAAACGGATATATATAAAATGTAAAACAAATAGTTAGGAGGATGAAGGATAGTTGACAATATGCAAAATATACTTTTAAAACTACCTCTGTCTGAGTTTAAGTATCCCGGTGCCAAGCTGCATAGGAATGCCCATTATGATGCACTCACTCACACCCTCGATATGGTCATCCCTACCACTGTATGACCCATTGAACAAATGCTCGGCTGTTTTCTCGAATGATGCCAACATCAAAACACTACTTTTCATTTTGGTGAGCCCAAATCTTGTCATACCAAGCACCTCTCCCTGTTGAAAGTAATGGAATTTAGTCAGGAAATGGAGGTATATATTAGATATTATTGAGCATCAATGCCGCCTTCTCAAGTACTAGCAGTACAAGAGCTAGAAGGTTAAGGCTTAAGTTCTTCATAATCATGTTACGGTGCTTACTTTGTAAGTCATTAGATCAGCAAGGAGCATCATATGCCGGACGTCAATGCTCATATGATGTTGAGCCAGAATATCTTTAATTTCGTTAATAATAGTCTGCCTTGCAGCTTCAATACCGAGTGTTTGACGCACTTCAGTAACATGGTTGCTTGTTGTTTTGCTTGAATCTATGCCTGGAGTGCCCAAAACTGCAAGAAAATTTGTACTGCAAACGAAGGAATAAAGTAAGCTACAAAATTCAAAAGTTAGGAGCAAAGGTCATTGGGAAAATAAAATGTTATCCTTAATTAGTTGTTACGGATAATCGAGCACCGAAGAAGAATAAACAATGCGGAATCACAAAACGACGCAAAAGTATATGCGGGTCACCCCAAAGACTGTCCACTGGCAGTCACATAGGTTTTTCAATATGCAGAAGCAATGTAGGTGGCTATCAATATCACAAGACTGAAACCTTATAACAAGCAAAGTTCATATAACACTCCGTAATAGAGATGAAAATTTTCAGAAGTAGTAAAAACAAACATACCCTAAATCTAGCAGTTAACATTCATCAATGTGTTCATCATGTTCAAACACGCCACAAAATTTTATATCTCATGATGAGAAACAAAGCTTCACAGTTGATCTTGGAATTTTTTTTTAAGTCTCCATGTAAGATGCTTCCACAAAAACTGCTACTCAAAAGTGTGGTTGATATGAAACGACTTGAAATGCTTCTTCGAACACAAGAGTCTTCCCAAACCACCCATCTCCATCCAACCGTTGCTTGACAAACAGGTAGTTTTGCTTATTGCTCTATAACGGGAAACTTCTCTACTTAGATACTTAATTTTGGAGCCTCGACACATCTCGCATGACAGAAAGTTGTTCAGTGATTACCGCTTCCTGTGAACATCCTCCAGTAATGCTTGCAGATGATTCCACTTCATCTGTTATTGGAGTTGGTGATATTATAACTCTTAGGCCTTTGACCTTTCAAATGTAACATTTTATCGTTATTCTTATTTCATGCAAGATCTCACTATGAAAGAGGAGATGACCTATACTACCGACATACTAGAAGATAGTCACCTGTTGTAGCTTTGGTGTCCTCCTCGGCATCCTTTTACCAGTGACACCTTTGACTTGGGCAACCATTTATCAAGAAACTCAAGAGTCTGTGTTATGAACTAGCAAGAAGAAATGGGAGAAATAGAGGAAATTAGAGAGGAAACTAGAGATTAGGGTTAGGGTTTGAGGAGGAAGAGAAGGAAACCTGAATAATACTTCATTTGATGATCTTCTCCAAAGAGGGTCCGGTAATATATAGCCCCGGACCGATGGGGGCCGGCCGGCCCCATAGGGGCTGAACCGGTGCGGTTCAGCCCCAATGCTCCTTATTTAGTACTGGCGGGCTGAACCGGATGGTTCAGCCCGGTCTTCCTCCGCCTTCTCCTTTGGTCGACGTGCACAGTAATACTCTCCGAATCTGGTGGTGACGCCCGGCGTAACATTCCCTCCCCCATCAAGGGACAGCGTGTCCTCAAGCTGGAGGTGGAGAGCGCGCGGCTCCTGGAATAAGTCGGAATACTGAGCCAACCGGGCTTGCATCTGAGACGAGATCTCTGTTGGAGCCGTAGGCTCCGCTCTAATCTCCCCGACGATGGTCCTTGTACTATCCGGTTCCCCTAGTCGTTCCACGCTGCAGAGTGAGATCTCCTTCACCTAGGACGACTTGAGGCCTTCCAAGCAATACCCCTTCCCGTTCTGGCTGAACTCCATAGCCATCTGGTCCCAATCAAAAGTCACCCGCCGAAGTTGCCGCTGCCACGGTATGCCCAACACCATGTCAGAACCCCGGATTGGCAATAAGTAAACATCAATATGTCCAGTGTAATCCTGTATCCGGAGCTCCACCCCTTTCATCACTCCCTCGCACTGCAGTGTACGTCCATCCGCTACCCTGACGTGGAAAGCGGCGCTGCGATCTATGTCATATCCCATCTTCTGGGCCACAGCGGGTTGGATGAAGTTGTGAGTGCTCCCGCTGTCCATCAAGATCGTCACCGTCTCCCTGCCGACCCTCCCGGCTATGCGTAAGGTCGGAGATGGGGTACCCCCCTCCAGAGCTTGGATGGATATTCCAAAGTCTTCAATAGCCAACTCTCCCTCCTCCTCAGTGCGAGGAACATCGTCCGCATCCTCTCGTAGCATGAATACCTGGACCTTCTGGCATGCGTGCCCTCGGGTGTACTGCTCATCACAGTTGAAGCATAACCCCTTCTCCTTCCTGGCCTGAAGTTCCTGCCACGTCAGTTTTGTCACTGTCGGCTGACCCTCGGCCGGGGGAGCCCCCCGAGGAGGGTGTACAACCGTAGGAGCTCTCACCGCTGTACGGGTCCTCTGCCAGTTGAATCTCTCCTCCTGTATCCTTGCCAAACTGATGGCATGGCTCAGACTTCGTGGCATATAGGCGTGAACCTCATCCCGCAACTCATCCCGCAACTCTGATACGAAGCAACTGAGGAGGGTCTGTTTCTCCCAACTGACCCGATTGGCCAGCTTCTCGAACTCGGTACGGTACTCCATCACGGTGCCTTTTTGCCGGAGTTTTTGTAACGTCGCCTCCACATCCTCGTACTGCAAGGGTGCAAAACGGGCCGAGAACCCCTCCACAAAGTAAGCCCACGGCGCGTATCCATACCCCCGCAGGAACCACTGTGCCCACTGGTACGCGTCGTCCTCCAGATGGAAGGCCGCGAGCTGCACCCGCTGGTCTCCGGGAATTTCCTGATAAGTAAAGAACAACTCCGCCTTCTGCACCCATTCCAAGGCATCCCCGCCCCGAAACTTCGGAAAATTCATGCGGGTTCTCTTCGGAGCCATGTAAGCTCTCGGTTGCACGTCCACGTTCCTCCCTTGCTCTGGCCCGTGCATCATCGGCCTCTGTTGGTCTGCAACTTGATTTGGACGGCCTTGGGGGTTGAAGACATGCATTGCCCCGTGTCCGCTGCCCATTTGTTGTCCTCCACCTTGAAATCCGTCCCACGGAGGTCGCTCTCTCCACTGCTCGTCATGTCCCGTCCTAATCGGGGCTCCGAAAGGTGGCGGTGTAGGTAACAACCCAGTTCTGCCCCCGAAAGGAGCGACCATGGTCCCGACCGGCTGGAATTGCGTTGGTAGGGGTTCCCGGCCCCTCCCCATGGCCATTCCGGCGGCCTCATTGCCGGCGGCGGCCCCTCCGAGGCCGGTCCAGGCGGCCGCTGCTTGCTGGAAGCGTCCCGGCCCAGTCGGGTGCGGTCGGGTGTAGCGGAACCCTTCCGCTTCCGCCGACGATCCCGCGTACCCGATCGACTGACCTAGGGCTGGAAGCGGCGCTGCGGCCCACTGGTCGGCCGTGCGGCCTAGGTCCGGCCCCAGCCAGCCCTGGGGGCACGCCCGAGCCCCCCGTCGCTCCATTTGTCGTCGACGGCGCTGTATGTGACGCCTCCGCTTCAGATTCGCCGTTTATTGCCGTCTTGCCCTTCAATGATTGCATTAACAACGCCTTGATTTCTTCCATGCGTCCCTCCAACCGTTCCTCTAAATTTTTGTGGAGATTCTCACTTGTTCTTCGATTGCCGCCACCGAATCCGCCAATCCTACATAGCTTTCTTCGATGGTGGTCAAGCGCGCATTCTCGGCTTCGGTACGTGTCACCATGGTCGCAGGAAGGATGCTCTGATACCAAATGTTATGAATTAGCAAGAAGAAAGGGGAGAAATAGAGGAAACTAGAGAGGAAACTAGAGATTAGGGTTAGGGTTTGAGGAAGAAGAGAAGGAAACCTGAATAATACTTCATTTGATGATCTTCTCCAAAGAGGGTCCGGTAATATATAGCCCCGGACCCATGGGGGCCGGCCGGCCCCCATAGGGGCTGAACCGGTGCGGTTCAGCCCCAATGCTCCTTATTTAGTACTGGCGGGCTGAACCGGATGGTTCAGCCCGGTCTTCCTCCGCCTTCTCCTTTGGTCGATGTGCACAGTAATACTCTCCGAATCTGGTGGTGACGCCCGGCGTAACAGTCTGTTTCCTTCTAATTCTGGTCAGTTCTTTCAGCGTGAGACCTGCCAACATGACAAACATCATAGGTTTGTGTTTTCTCCCCATATCATTATACGATGCCATAGCAAAATGCATTGAAGACAAAAAAAAACCCATTTACTTGATATTGCCCGCACCCTTCTCAACATGAATGCTCCCAAAACTTTTTGGCCAGGTGCAATTTGGCAGCTAATTACCTAATTAATCACATAACATCCTCAATTCGTGATGATCAAATATCGTGTTAGCTTCTTTTTCCACATAAATCACCATTTTCCCTTCCACCGAAGATTTTTAGCTCTCTTTGTTTCGTGCACGATTTGCACTTTAGTTTTGATAAGTTTACTCCTCATGTTGTTCAATGTATTGTTCTTAGTTATTCACACACACAGGAAGTGCTACTATGTCAGTGTATGTCACTTTTTTCGAGGACACACTTTCTCTCCAGAGAATTTCCCACAACTAATCATGTTTTTCCGGAGGCAATTACTGCTACTGATCCACCTCTGCAAGTCTAGGAGAGAAGACACAAGCGTCCGTTTCCTGCTGGTTTATCTCCCACCCTGATCTATCCATCTCTTGCAAATTACTAACATGGTATTTCTCCTTCTTTACCTATTTCTTCATTGCAAACAACTATGTCTACTGACCACCTCAATCTTGTCATGAAAGCATTCACTACAGCGTTATCATCTATTATTGTACGTAAGACAGTTGATGTGGCCATGACTCAACCTGCTAGAAGAGCGTCTATGCAGGATGAAATGGACACCTTGCAATCCAGAAATACTTAGGATCTTGCGCCTTTGCTACCAGCTTTTACCTGATGGTAGTATGGTACTTTCGAAAGACTCAAGGCACGGTTTATGGCCCAGGGTTACATATATGCATAGGGTGTTGATTTCTTGAAAACCTTTTCTCCAGTAGCTCAGCTGAATTTAATCCACATTTTGATCTCTATTGTAGTAAATAAGGGTTGTCCCCTCTATCAACTTGATGTCATATGCATTTCTATATGGAGACCGACAGAAGATTGTCAACATAGAGCAACCTCTGGGGAATGTTGCTCATGGGGGTATTCAGTAAAAGTCTGCAAGTTGAACATCCATTTATGGATTAAAAGTCTTCACGTGCCTGGTTTGAGAAATTCTTCTGGGTACTAATCCAATTTGGCTTCGGACGCTTGCACTATGACCATTCTGTGTTTGTTGAAGCCTTCACGGCTGGCATCGTCATTTTGATAGCATACGATGATGATATTGCGCTCTATGGAAGTGATCTAACAGACATACAAGCCACAGAAGAACATCTCCACAAGCACTATGTGACCAAGGACTGAGACAAACTTTGCTACTTCTGGGTATTGAACTAGCACACAACAAATCTGAGGTCTCTTTAACCTATAGAAAGTATGTCATATGCCTTCTTGGGGAGACAAAACTACTATAAGGGCAAAACTTGTTACATCATCTATGAATCAAACAAGTAATCTATGGGGAAACGATTTTGAAGAACTCACAAACAAAAAAGTTGGTAGGCAAGCTCATCAATTTAACTGTCACTAGGTTTGGCACCCAAAACGACACATTTCCGTTTTATTTTCATCCAATAACGGTTTGAAAAAAACGGGCTATATACCAGCCCGTTCCCGATATACCGGCGCAGGAAACGACCGATAAATCGCCCGTTTTGTCCTTTAATTTACGGTCGTCGTTTCCTTCCGTCATTTCGATGCGCCCAGTTAATTAAGCCCTCTGTCGCTCTAATTCTTCTCGTGCCCCATTCCATCTGTGTCTGTTCTCTTTGAGTCTCTGACAATCTTCTCCCTGGTTTCTAGGGCTTCTCTGCTTCTTCTCCCTGGTTCGATGACTCTCACGCTGGTATATAATATACGACTTTTGATTCTTTTCCCTCACTCCCTGAATCTCTTGTTTCATCAAAGGCACTACGTTTCTTTCTTCCCTCATTTCTACGACATTTTCTGATTTCTATGGCTTCTTCTCCTTGAATCTCCCGTTTCATCTCTTCTCTCTAAGCTTTCATCTGGTTTCTGACTGCAAATTTTTTTAGGGCATCGGGGCTACAAGCTAGTTTTGTTTTCTGATTAGTGATGTTGTTTATCTATGATGTTATTTATCTATTTCTGGTTTTTGGCTCTCATTCTGGTTGTTGCTATCTTATCTATGATGCTAATATGGTTTGAGCTCTGGTTTAGGGTATGCTGGTATGGTTGCAATATTACATGCTATGCTTTGAGCTCTCCTGTCTTCTCTCTGCTTCTTTGATAAAAATGAAATTGTTGATATCTTATGACTTATCTCTCGTCCCTCTCTCTCTCTCTCTCTACTGTTATCTTATCTCTCGGCCCTCTCCTCTCTACATATTATCTCCTGGCCCTCTCCTTTCTTCTCTCAGCTGCTATCTTATCTATGATGCTAAATTGCTAATATGATTTGAGCTCTGGTTTAAGATATACCACTATGGTGCTGGCTGACTGTACCAGGGGCTAGAATTGGAGAAGATTTGGTTGGCTGAAAAACCCCAGGCAGCAGGAGGCTTGAAGTGATGGAGAAGAGGGATTTGATGTGAGTAATGGATGTGGGGGAAGGCTTCCAGGTAGTAGGAGATAGTGGGAGGTTATGAAGTAGTGGAGCAGTGGGAGGTAGTTATGGCGGTTATGGGGAGGTGGCTGGCCGGAGGCGGACAGAGTTGGACGCAGGAGAAGCGGTTGGCGGTGGTGATGGAGACCGGAGATGTTTTCCGGTGATCGCCGGAAAACTAAAAATGAACGAAACTTGGACGGTGATGGTGGTGGTCGCCAAAGGTGTTTTCCGTTGATCGTCGGAAAACTGAAAATGAAGGAAACTTGTAAGGTGATGGAGGAGGTTCACCGGAGGTGGTAGTGATCGCCGGAGGTGGTAGTGGTCACCGGAAAACTAAAAAATGGAGGAATTTGAAAGGGGAATGGAGGAGAATGTGGTGGTGGGTCACCGGAGGTGGACGTAGATGGAAATGAGGGGTTTCAGAGAGGATTTAGGGGTCTGTTTTTGGAATGTGGAGAGGGGTGCTTAGAGAGGTGGTCGGTTATGTGGTGGGAGGAGGGGGAGGTGGATCCACGACAAGGAGAGATGGGAGGGGGGTGTTGGAGTTTCTGAGGTGATCTCAAAGCGATCAACAGTTAGTCTTACTGCCAACGCAATATGAGCCTATAGGGTCGCACATAAAAGCGTTTGGAGAAGTTGGAGAAAGGATTGTGTTGGCCTTACTCATATTGGATATGAGTGAAGGACCAATCCTGTGACTGCTTGGAATCAAGTTGAGAATGTCTCAAAGGGAAATCGTTTAAAGGGTTTAAACGAATGAGTTTATACTAAACAAATTCGGCTAAAGGGTTTAACCGAACTGTGCCAAATTCGGCTAATGTGATTAACCGAATTATGTTGTTTTCGACTAATGAGATTCGGCTAATGTGATTAACCGAATTATGTTGTTTTCGACTAATGAGATTCGACTAAAGGGTTTAGCCGAAATATGTCAGTTCGACGAAATGGTTTCGACGAAATGATATAGTCGAATTTATATAGTCGAATCGGCTAAAGTGTTTAGTCGATTCGGTTAATCTGATTAGTCGATTCGGCTAATGTGTAAACCTTGACAGAACTGTTCTTTTTCCCTAGGTCTGCGGATAGCCTGATTTATGCGATTTAGTATAAAAGGGCATGCGATTTTAGGTATATGTGAGAGACTTAATCTTTTCGCGATTTTAGACGTGAAGCCGACCGGAACTGTTCCGCGCTAGGGCATCTCGATCTTCCCGTCCGCCGATCGTCTTCCGCCGCCGCTAGTCGCCGCCGTCGGTCGCCGCCTCCTCTGGATCAGACCTAGCAGTCCGTGGGGACGTTGAGAGCTTCCTTCTCCGACCTAGTTCTTGTACGACAAGAAGCTAGGGTTCTCCTTTTGCTTGTGTGGACTTCTATAGAGGGATCGATCCATTTCGATTCTTGAAGAACTCAAAGGCAGATTTTTGGATTTCTCTTTGGAGCACCTTGGTTGAGTATTGATTCAATCCCGCGAAGGTATATTGCATTTTGCTTTCCTAATCTTTTGATTCATGAGATCCGCAAGATCCTTACTCTTTGGGTTGTTCTAGTTTTTCTTCCGCTGCGCAAATTTGATGTGTTCATGTCATTATGAATGACATTTAGAAAAACCCAACAGGGGGTACCAAGGCTTCACACGAAGGATGGATGGGAGTGGGTACCAAGGTTTCACGCCAAGGAGGGATGGGAGGGGTACCAAGGCTTCACGCCCCGGCTCAGCTTCGACACCGAAATGACCAAAGATTAGACTTCGATGCTCCAATCTTCAATACCTCTAAATTAGAGCCACAACCACAATTTATAAGCTACGAGGCCATCATGGACAGTCATAATTCTCCGATCATGATGACCCTTAAAATACATGAAATAAAAATCACAAAAATACAATAAATAATTAAAATTCTCGGACCATCGATCTGCATAAAATGGACGGTTCAGAACATCGTGTAGGTCAATGTTTGTCGCGATCCCCAACAATTCCCCCCCCCCCCCCCCCTCCCCCCCCTCCCCCCCCCCCCTCCCCCCCCCCGCCTTAAAGCATTCATCTCCGTGAATGAAGACGGGCATGCCCTCATTTGAAGGCGAGGTGAAACCCTGTAGCTCTAATGGTGTCCTGAACTCGTAGGTCGCTGAAGCTGATGCCGACGATGGAATCGAGGATGGTACTGTTGAAGTTGATGACGGTACTGTAGATGGTGCAGCTGCAAAAAGAGATGCTGTCGAAAATGTCGGAGTCGGAGCAGTGGACATCAATGCTGAAGAAGGTACTGCTGTTGTCGTCGACGTCGAACATTGTATGATACTGCTGTGGAAGAAGCCAAGATGATGTCTGTGTCGAAGAATGTATTACTGTTGTGGAAGAAGCTGCATGATCAATCAGTGCCGAGAACTCGGGCTGTGTCGGAAGCTAAGTGGTAGACGAAGGTTGTGGCTGAGGCGCTGAAATGGAAGGGGAAATCGGAAAAATCGAGGACAACTGGGACTGTGGTGGAGTGGTGGACGAAAATGGAGGCTAAGTAGCGGTGGTGGTGGAGGGCGAAGGGGACGTGTAATCGCGTGGCTCAAAGAATGGTGTTAAATCTTCTACGTTGAATACATGTGAAATTCCCATACTCTGCGGGATACTGTTACGGACATAGGCGCAGAGGAGCCCGCGTGGCGGGTATACACGCGCAGGAATTCGACGTTCGGATCGTCCACTACCACGCGAATTGATGATGTGGCGGAGGCTCCTAGATTACCACGTTTCCTTATTTTATTATCTACTAATTTATCGCAATATTTATTTTCTTGTCGCAATATTTATTTCCTTATTCGCACCCTCCTACAGTTATAGGGGGGGGGGGGGGGTGATATTATGTTTAGCAGGCTTGGATGAATCTAAAAATTAGGGTTGCTCCCTATTTTCCTTTCTCTCTCGCTTACTCCCCTCTTCTCGCCTAACCCTAGCCACCGGCCCTTCCCCCTCGCCGGTCTTCTTCTCGTTCCGTATTATTTGGCCTGACCTGCCTCACAGCCCGCCAACACGCCGTCGGTGCTCCGAACCATGTATCGTTATGCACGATTCCCTCTGCAGCACCGTTCGGCTTCCGCTACCATCGCCTGTGTGACCGATTTCCGCTACCTACCCGTGCGACCGATTTCAACACGATTTGCGCTACCTGCCGCGTCCCCGAGCTGCCCCTACCACCGGCGGCCGCCGATCCACTCCCAAAGCCTCTCCGCTCCACGCGTCGTCCGACGATCGCGCGTTTCAGCACATCTCGATCCCGATCCGCATCCGCGTTTGGTCGCTTCCAGCCGTTTCCGTCGATCCCTACAAATCCGTCCAGATCTGCCCTTCCACTCTCTCCCTTCTGTTCCGCTGACTCCAGTCCATGGCTCCCAACACTCGCTCTGCCGGTGATCTGCCTCCGGATACGACCACCGATGCCCTAAGTCGCCGCTTGGAGGTTCAAGAGCAACTCGTCGCCTCCATGCACGCCTCGCTCCTTGCCCTCCACTCCAAGATCGACTCCCTCCAGGCCTCCACCACGCCGTCTCCACCGCGTCCGGCTCTGGCCCACCCGCGGACGGCGGCTCTCTCCTAGGCGCCGGACCACAGTCCATTCCTTCAGGGACCACTCCGGGCCGGTCCGCCCTCTCCCTCGACATTCCCTCCTTCGTCGGCGTTGACCCAATGGGTTGGATTGCCAAGGCGGAGCAATATTTCGATCTCAACTACACACCGGAGCACGACAAGGTGTCTACGACGGTGGTTGGACTAGACGGCTCTGCACTCCATTGGGCTCGGTGGCTCCGCCAAACCAACCCGTGCCTCTCCTGGCCCGAGCTCAAGCAGGAGATGATCTGGCGGTATGACACCCGCTACTCCGGCTCCTCCGCTATCGAGCATCTTTGCGGCGTCCGCCAGACGGTCGGCTTAGATGACTATGTCCATGAGTTTGTCGCCCTGGTCTCCCACGTTCCTGGGCTACCGCCCGATCATTACCTGGGCTTCTTCATGCAGGATCTACTGCCACATATCCACTCTCGTCTCCGCACGCATCACCCTCACACAGTCTCTGATGAAATTGACTTGGCGGGTCTGGTGGAAGTCGACCTCTCCCCCCAACCACCTACTCCTACGACCGACCATCACCAGCCCCGGACGCCTTGGCGACCACCAACCACGCTCCTCCACCGCGGCCGCCGCCTTGGGGAAACCGACCGGTCCACCCAACAGCCCCTCAACGCCTCTCAAACAGTGACTACAATGACCTTCGCAACAGGTGACTCTGTTTTCGGTGTCGTCAATCGTACTTCCCCAACCATGAGTGCGTCGTGAAGGAGTTCCACGCCATCATCGGTGACGTCGACCCTGAGGTTACCCTGGCTGACTTTGAGGCCCTGGAGCTCTCAACGGGGGATACACCTCTCGACTCCACCGCAACTACATTCCACCGGTTGGAACTATCTTGCGCCTCCACGGGCAGGACCTCCATCCAGCAGGCCATGCATCTCTCGGGCACACTACATGATCACCCGATCATCATCATGGTGGACAGTGGCGCAAGCCACAACCTCATCTCTGAGCACCTGGTACAGCAGCTCCGTCTTCCCTTGGCTCCCTCCCCAGATGTTGCGGTCCGTATGTGCGATGGGCGCTACCGACCGACTCAGGGTCGTTGCACTGCCGTCTCCCTCGCTATAGGGTATTATTCTGTGACCGTGAACTTCTACACATTCGGCTTAGGCGGCCTCGACGCCATTCTGGGCGTGGCTTGGCTCCGCACGCTCGGCGATGTATGCATCAATTGGGAGACTATGTCCATGCAGTTCCTACATAAGGAACAGCTATGTCGCCTCGACGGCGACTCCACCCCCCTACGCTCTCTGATCTCCCTCTGCACGATCCAGCGACCCTTGG
The DNA here is from genome assembly GCA_033032865.1 of Dactylorhiza incarnata. Classification (NCBI taxonomy): domain Eukaryota; kingdom Viridiplantae; phylum Streptophyta; class Magnoliopsida; order Asparagales; family Orchidaceae; genus Dactylorhiza; species Dactylorhiza incarnata. The sequence goes on from JAWHQI010000491.1 coordinate 742,775, forward strand.
GCTTCAGCTTCTCCGCGGGGTTGTGGGCCCTCTCGGTCCTGTCCGTTGTGCCCTCTCCTTTTCAGATGGGCCACCAAGAGCTTTCTACTGCGCTCTCCGACATCACCCATCCTCCGACAGGATTGCCACCAACCCAGTTTTCTCTGGTCTAGAAGAAAGACGGCAGTTGGTGCCGAACTACCCAACCAAGCTACTTGGTTGCTGCTACCACCTTCAGAGGAACCCTGACTCGTAGGAGGTACCGATTGCTAGGTCTTACTGTCTGGAGGCCGAAGCCACGAGGCTGTCCCAGGATCACTGCAGTTCCTACCCAAGGGTCAGTTATGTCGCCTCGACGGCGACTCCGCCCCTACGCTCTCCGTTCTCTCCCTTTGCACGATCCAGCGACCCTTGGACTTTAGCTTCTCCGCGGGGTTGTGGGCCTTCTCGAGCCTGTCCGTTGTGCCCTCTCCTTTTCAGACGGGCCACCAAGAGCTTTCTACTGCGCTCGCCGGCGTCACCCAGCCTCCGACAGGATTGCCACCAGCCCAGTTTTCTCTGGTCCGGAAGAAAGATGACAGTTGGCGCCAAACTACCCAGCCAAGCTACTTGCTGCTACCACGAGGCACCATGTTATCTAGCCAAGATTCTAGAGCGTCGCTGCGTTTCAATCGTCCGAACTCTGACGCTACCTGGCTCTCTCGGGATGACTTCCGTCGTCAATACGCACACTACTGCCTTGAGGACAAGGCAAATTTCCCAGATGGTGGTATTGTTACGGACATAAGTGCAGAGGAGCCCGTGTGGCGGGTATACACATGCAAGAATTCGACAGCCGGATCGTCCACTACCACGCGGATTGATGACGTAGCGGAGGCTCCTTGATTATCTCGTTTCCTTATTTTATTATCTCCTAATTTGTCGCAATATTTATTTCCTTATTCGCACCCTCCTACAGTTATAAAAGGGGGGTGTAATATTATGTTTAGCAGGCTTGGATGAATCTAAAAATCAGGGCTGCTCCCTATTTTCCTTTCTCTCTTGCTTACTCCCCTCTTCTCGCCTAACCCTAGCCGCCGGCCCTTCCCCCTCGCCGGTGTTCTTCTAGTTCCGTATTAGATACCCAACTCATAATCATTTGTTCCAATTCTTTTAAGCACAGTGTAAGGACTCATTCGCTTAACATTTAATTTTCGAGCAGTTCATATGGGGAACCTCTCAACACATATACAAATCAACACATGCTCTCCTTCTTTGAAGCTTTGCAATTTCCTGTGGCTACCAACACAAGATTTATAAATAATTTTATTGCAAGTACTCGTACGTCGGATGGACTCATGCATGCTACACAGTGACAATGAATGATGGTCGACAAACGTAAAAGATCTCCTATGTAGAGACTTTACAACCCTCCAGGTTCCATTCCAGAAGGGCACATGATCTGATGGTTTTGTGGGTGGGGTGTAAAAAAATTCATCGTGGATGCGATGATTGACTAAATAGTCCCCTGAAATGTCGAGGACCGGCTCTCTAGTCGATGGTGACACTAGGTCTAAGTGAGGCGTGGAGGATGGATATACCATCACAGTGTCACTGGGCCGTTCGGCCTCGCTCTCGTGACCATGCACACTAATCATACTAGTGTTGCTCTCCACCGGTATCTTACAATCAGGATCAGACTCGACTCCAAAATTAAGTGGGCACCGAGTATCCTCAAGATGAGAGGAATCAAAATCAAGTGTCGGGTCTCTCATGTCAGTGGGAGCACTACTAGACACATCAGTGGCTTGACCTAAATCCTTAAGTATTTTTTATGGATTCTCTTTAAGGCATTCTTCATGTGATCGGTATGAGCACCCAAGGATTCAAATTGATCAAGAACCCATCGTTGGAATTCAGCTTCCGACGTATCCGTTTTCGGAACACTTGGAAGGCCACTACACGTTATGTTATCTTGACGATGGTGACCTCTATACGGTTTTTGATATTCCTCAAGGTAATTACCTCTAGAAGAATTAATGCGTGGAAAAGGGTTAGCACGATTTCTACGAGTGGAGGGTTGGGGATGAAGATGATCATCGTAATAATGCGAAAATCTCTCTGAAGGCACTCTATGGGATTGAGCATAGACGGGTTGTGGCTCCTCAAATAGAGGATTAAGGTAGCGACTATTATAATGATATAACATTGGGTGATAGAGGTAGGTTCTAGTCCCGCGTATTTCAAACTAAGCCCGAACCTGGGGCTCTTATACCAAACTAACGCAGGACGGTCCTATGTGATGGGAAAAATAATGGGTGAACTCCTACATGCAACCACACATGAATCCGACGGTTTACTTGCAATAATTGATATTTATAAAGCAATATTAATTGATTTGCCACAAAGAATTAAAACTTTCAAACAAAGAAATACGTGAGATGGTACAAATGCAAGAGTGATAAAAAATCAAGGCTTCACGCCAAGGAGGGATGGGAGGGGGACCAAGGCTTCACGCCCCGGCTCGGCTTCAACACCGAAATGACCAAATATTAGACTTTTATGCTCTAATCTTCAAAACCTCTAAATGAGAGCCCACAACCCATATTTATAAGCTACGGGGTCATCATGGACGGTCATGATTCTCTGATCACGCGGACCTTAAAATACATGAAAAAAATCACAAAAATACAAAAAATAACAAAAAAATCTCGGACCGTCCATCCTCATAAAATGGACAGTTCCGATCATCGTGTAGGTCAATGTGTGTCGCGATCCCCAACACTAAATAGTAGTGGTTTCAAGAGAAATGAAGTTGCTATCTAAACATTAGAACATCTAGTAAAGAGGAATATGGTATGCTTAGAATGTTAAAATACTGGAACAAGAGTAACGGGATAAAAAACTAAGCAGCACAGAATGTTAATGCATGTTCAAACTGTTAACTAATATATGGGAATATCAGATGTAGAATGTAAATAGAGCGAAAATAACAAGCAAGCTGTACGGCTTATTTCACAACTTCAAACAAATATATAATCGTGCTGGCTCCCTCTTCACAAATGACAACACCTCCACGATACCTCTAGGTATATTGACGAATAATTTCCTTCCCTTTAAATGGCAATTACATAAAGATATAAAGTGAAACACTTTTAAAAGAGAATTTCTAGTTCCAATACAATTTGAAGTTGTTCAACTTTACCCGCTCAACAATAAAATTTGCACAAGTGATCATAAAGAAATAGAAAATAACAAGAAGCAAGCTGTAAGACTTAGTCTTAGAAACTAACCCTTCAACAAGCAAGCTGTGGGACTCATTCTGAGTTTGGATAACAGCACGTTTCACAGTTGGGATGCCCTGCATGTCAACAAGTAGATATTTCAGGAACACTTGCCTGTCTAACCTAAAAGTATTGATACAGGAGCATGCCTAAACATCCATACAAAATTTCAATTAAAAGGGCACAAGCCTTGTGTTTTACCTTCACAATAACCTTCTGAAGCAATCTTCTCATGGAGTATTGCTGAAAGCGAAGTTTACTTCTGTCAACATTTGGCTGGAAAATTCTCAACTTTTGAGAGCCCACTGTGCGAACATGCTGCAACAATAGCAAACAAAATCACATTAGTCAGAAGGATATATATATATCTTAGAAAAGCCCATGTAAAGACCCATTTGGGGCCCTTTTATTTTCTTGTTTCTCTCCCTTCTTTAGTCTCACATTGTGTATAAGGATCCCCTCTCTCTTTCTCTCTCCTATATATTTGTATTCATACATTGTATTTGATACACAGAAGAGAATATACAATGTTCTGCTTTTATCCACATGGTATCAGAGACTTCGGTCCGAACCTGCGGTCTCCCATTTTTTGACCGCCAGCCCCCCTGCGAGCTCATTCCGCCGGTGGTCTCCCTTTTCGTTGAACGCAACCCCCCCCCCCCCCCCCCCCCCCCCCTTGCGATCTCTGTTGCTCCTCTCTCCGTCCCGCTTGGTCTGCTTATCGGCTATCTTATAACCTCCTCCCTTCTGACCAGTGGGCTCCACTGTTCCTGATCGCTCCGCCCCGCCGTTATATCCCTCTGCGGACTCACCTCCTGCTCGCCGCTCCCTCTGCCGAGCTCCCCTCCAGCAGCCTCCTGCTCGCCGCTCCCTCTGCCAAGCTCCCCACAAGCGGCCTCCTACTCGCCGCTCCCTTTGCCGAGCTCCCCTCCAGCGACCTCCTGCTCGCCGCTCCCTCTACCGAGCTCCCCTCCAGCGGCCTCCTGCTCGTCGCTCCCTCTGTCGAGCTCCCCTCCAGCGGCCTCCTGCTCGCCGCTCCCTGTGCCGAGCTCCCTGAGGTCGTGCGGCCTCCTCCCTGCGGTCTGCCTCTCCAGCGACCTCCTCCCAGCAGCCCCTCCTCTTGTCCAGCGGCCTCTCGTCCATCGATCTCCTCAGCAGCGGCCACCTCTCAAGCGACCTCTCTGCTCCAGCCACTGTATCCAAATGGGTTCCTCCAGTGATCCCTCTGTGCATCCCGATGGGCAGAACGCTACCTCTCGCCCGCTTTCTTCCCACTCCTGAACTCTGCGACTAGCTCAGAATCACCACCATCTCCCTGACTGGGAAGAAAAACTTCGTCGAATGGGTGCACTCTGTCAGATGGGTTCTTCAGTCCAAGGGGCTTCTGTCTCATCTCACTAAGGAGCCCCCATCTGATCCTACTGATGACTGGCTGCGTAATGATGGTCGGGTTCAGACGTGGCTTCTCAACTCACTTGATGGTGAAGCTTACCGCATGGTCATGTATCACGAAACGGCCAAGGCAATGTGGGAGGAGCTTCACTTCTTATACTCCGGCAAGGACAGTCTTCAACACTTGTATGACATCATTACCGAGCTTCAAACTCTTGACACTGGCGGGGCGGCCGACTTAACCTCATTTGTTGCTCGAGCTAAGACACTTGTTGAAGCTTGGATCCAACATCAGCCCTCTACTACGGATCTAGCAGCTTAGCGTGCTCAAAAAGAGGTTGTGTATAATGCCATGATGATGGCTCGAGTCTCGCTTCATCTTCAGAGTATTCGGGCGCAGATCCTTTCGTCTGCTACAACCCGTCGTTATCTGATGTCTGCTCCATGTTGCTCAAAGTTTCACCGCCTCCGGATACTATTGGACCTCCCTCACCGATCCTTCTCCAGCACTCGTCTGCACCATTACTACCTCTCCCTCCCGCTACTAGTGGAGGACGTTCAGGCTCTCGGGGCGGGGGTCACGGAGGCCGGCCACGTCCTAAGTGTTCATTCTGCAGAAAGGATAGACATCTTGAGGCGACCTACTACCGCAAACATGGTCGTCCTCCTCATCTGACTGCTCATATTGCCGCTGACAATCCCTCTGCCACTCGTGCTGATCTTGAAGTAGTTCGCCTCCAGCTCCAACAACTTCACGGGATGCTCCGCCACCCACCTGCCTCTGTCGCATCCATCTCCAATGAAGGTATCGCTTGTCTCTCCACTAGTCCGCGCTGGATAGTGGATTCAGGTGCTACCCACCATATCACCTCGCTGAAACCACATCAATACTTGGATGTTCCTCATCCTAAGTGCATCACGGTAGCTAATGGCGATACCGTTCCTGTCTCCGGCTCTGCTGATATCCCTCTCAATTCTTCTATCTCTCTCCGCTCGGCTCTTCATGTTCCGGGCTCCCCGTTCAATTTACTTTCTGTTAGCCGCCTCACTACAGATTTGGATTGCTCAGTAACAATCACTTCTTCCTCTTTTCCGATGCAGGATCGACAGACGCAGAGTATCATTGGTAAGGGACGACTGCAAAATGGGTTCTACCTCCTTGATGATTCTCCTACCATCCTCTCCTCAGTCTCCTCCGTTGATTGGCATCGGCGTCTTGGGCATGCCCCTCTTCCAGTCCTTCAGAAGGCTCTTCCAGAGATCTCTCTTTCTACCTTTAAATGTGAATCATGTATTTTGGGAAAACAACATCGTTCCTCTTTTCCTCCTCATTGTACTCGAAGCTCTGCTCCTTTTGTTTTAGTACATTTCGATGTTTGGGGTCCGTTCAAAATTACTAGTACCTATGGTTATCGTTATTTCATCACCTTTATTGATGATTATTCTCGCACAACTTGGCTATATTTACTCCGTGATTGCTCCGAGCTTTCCCGTGTATTTCGGGCTTTCCTTCTTGAGATTCGCACGCAGTTTTCCAAAAACATAAAAACTCTCCGGACAGATAATGCTCGCGAATATACTAGCCATGAATTTGCTAATCTCTGCTCCGAATTTGGGATCATTAACCAGACGTCGTGTGCATATACCCCCCAACAAAATGGCGTTGCTGAACGAAAAAATAGACATCTGCTCGATGTTGCCCGGTCTCTCATGCTCCACATGCAGGTACCCAAAGCTTATTGGAACTTTGCGTTTTCCACGACATGTTATCTCATCAACCGTCTGCCTTCCTCCGTCCTCCAAAACGCTACTCCGTTTAGCCTCCTTTTCCCCTCCACTCCGGCGTTCTCTCTCACACCCCGCATATTTGGTTGTACCTGCTACGTCCACCTACTTGGTCCGTCCACCGACAAGTTGGATCCCCGTGCAGCCAAACACATATTCGCCGGCTATTCACATACTCAAAAAGGCTGTCTACTACTCTCCTGCTACCCGAAAAGTTACTATTTCTGCAGATGTTATCTTTCAAGAGGATCAACCTTTCTTCAACGCACCGACCCCCCTCTTCCACCACCATCCTTCCCACGGCCTGTCATTCCAGTTACCACTCCTCTAACCCTACTTCCTAACCCTGCTCCCGCTCTCCACAAACCTCCTCTTATCCGGGTCTACACTCGTCGCACTCCTCGCTCCGTTGCCCCAATATAGTCGACCTCGACCTCCGACACTCTGCGACCTGCTGATCCGGCACCAGCGTCCACCGCTCATCCCATGGCGAACTATGTATCCTTACATCGTCTGTCCCCACTGCCTCATCACTTTGCTACTTCATTATCCTCTATTTCTGTACCTAACTTTGTGCAGGAGGCTCTCCAACATCCAGGCTGGCGGGTAGCCATGGACGAAGAAATGACAGCCCTCTGGGCTAACCAGACATGGGACCTTGTCTCTCTCCCTCCAGGCCAGACACTTGTTGGGTGCAAATGGGTCTTTGTCATCAAGCATGCTCCTGATGGGACAATTGATCGTCTGAAAGTCAGACTGGTAGCTCGTGGCTTTACCCAACAACAAGGTCTCGATTATGAGGAAACATTCTCTCCAGTTACCAAGCTAAACACAGTTCGTGTCCTCCTCTCCATGGCTGTACATCGCCAATGGACCCTACATCAACTGGATATCAAGAATGCCTTTTTAAATGGTGACCTAATAGAAACAGTTTTCATGCAACAACCTCCCGGGTTTGAGACCACGGGGGAGTCCCGCGTTTGTCACCTTAAGAAGTCAATCTATGGTCTCAAACAATCCCCCCGGGCATGGTTTGACAAGTTTAGTAAGGCTATTCAGGAAGTTGGCTTTACTCGGAGCTCGGCAGACTTCTCTCTGTTTACTCGACATCGAACAACAGGAATGGTTCTTCTGTTTGTATATGTTGACGACATCCTAATCACTGGAAATGATTCAAAGGGAATACAAGCGGTAAAACAACACCTTAGCTCCGTCTTTCAAACAAAAGATCTGGGGAACCTTCGATACTTCCTTGGTCTTGAGATCGCGAGACGTCTTGATGGACTTGTCCTCTCTCAACAGAAGTACTATCTCGATATTCTTCAGGATGCTGGCTACTCTGGATGCAAGCCGATTAACACTCCTATGGATGTAAATCACAAGTTGTGTGCACACTCCTCTGATGATGATCTTCCTCTTCCAAATCCAGAATATTATCGACGACTTGTTGGAAAACTGATTTACCTAACAGTCACGAGACCAGATATATCCTTTGTTGTTGGAGTTGTCAGTCGGTTTATGCATTCCCCTAGAATGTCTCATCTTCAGATTGTCGAACGCATCCTAAGATATCTAAAAACAGCCCCTGGTCAAGGGCTGGTATACAAAACCTCGTCTTCCACTCCAACTTTGGTTGCGTATTCTGATGCAGATTATGTTGGTTCCTTGGATGATCGACAATCTACTAGTGGATTTTGTACCTACTTTGGAGGTCACCTTGTTACCTAGCGTAGTAAAAAACAAACTGTGGTTGCTCGATCTTCAACTGAAGCAGAATACCGTTCGATAAAAACAGTTGTCTCTGAACTCACATGACTTTAAAGTCTCCCCGCTGATCTATGAGTAAAACTTCCCTCACCAGCTGTCTTACTATGTGACAGTCAAGCCGCTATACCAAGGCCCTACCTGTTGAAACCGACAACTTGGTGAACAAGCCTCGGTCTCTGTGGAGTTCGGGTCCTCAGCAAGCTGAGGGGCGACCAACACTTACTCCCCCCAAGGGAGAGCTCTAGGTTGAAGGTTGAGGCACTATGAACAGGACCAAGGGCTCGGCGAGGAGGTCACACCACATACCCGGAAGATCTTTAGAGCGCTTCCCCTCCCAAGCCAATGCCGGGCTTGGGCACCACTGGAGGCTCTCCTCACCCCACTAGAGAGAGACCTGGGGAGGGAGAGGGAGAGAGAGCTAGCCTAGGATAAGCTTCACTCCAAATGGTGCCCCCTTAGTCCTATTTATAGGATTTCAGGATTTGGGCTGCAAATAGCCGCAAACTGGTCCGCGAAATTACCAAAATACCCTCGGAAATGGCCTGCAGATAGCCAAATCCCGCTGTTCTGTAGCGCTAAACGCAGACCAACCCCTCCCCCCGGAACTGGGCGAGAGGGGGTACCTCGCGGGGCTCAGCGAGCCCCCTAACTGGGGCTGGGCGAGACCCAGGGGTCGCCCCCCTGCTGGTCTCGCCCCCCTATAGGGGCGGGGGCGAGGGGGGCCGGAGGCCTCCTCCCCTCGCCCCCCTGCTTGGGCTGGGCGAGACCTAGCCAGGGTCGGCCCCCTGGCTGGTCTCGCCCCCCTGCTGCAGGGAGCGCGGGGCGAGAAGAGCTCGCCCCCCTGCTGGGGGCGAGTGGAGCTCGCCCCCCCTACCCTGGGGAGGGGCGAGTGGAGCTCGCCCCTCCTTGCCTTGGGGCGGGGCGAGTGGAGCTCGCCCCCCCTAACCTTGGGGCGGGGCGAGTGGAGCTCGCCCCCCCTATCCTTGGGGCGGGGCGAGTGGAGCTCGCCCCCCCTTACCCCCCTGGGGTCTCGCCCATTGCTGATGGGGGCACGGGGACGAGGGGATCTCGCCCCCCCTTGCTCGCCTCCTTCACGGGAGGGGCGAGCGGGAGGTCTCTACCTCCATCGCCCGCCCTCCTCTCCCCCTGCTCTGGTTCATATTGAAGAACGTTGTTCTAAAATACTTCTTGTGTCTCGAGAACCTACTCGGCGAATACAGGGTTGTACACAATCCCCGCTCTTTTCGAGCGAGGTACACGCTCGGAAAGAAATGTCCAACCCTGCATATTCGACGAGTGTCGTTGGAAATCCGGCTAACGGAGCTACTTCGCGAAAAAACAAACAGCCTCCTCGAGAGGTCCTCCAATCCTGCTGGCTAGCGAGAGCCCGGCTAGCGGGCCAGCATCGGGGCTAAGGTCGACACACTCTAGGAGCCGAGCTCAACCAGAGGTAAATACAAGGTCGACACACTCTAGGAGCCAGGCTCAACTAGAGGTGGATACAAGGTCGACACACTTTAGGAGCCAAGCTCAACTAGAGGTGGATTCAAGGTCGACACACTCTAGGAGCCAGGCTCAACTAGAGGTGGATTCAAGGTCGACACACTCTAGGAGCCAGGCTCAACTAGAGGTGGATTCAAGGTCGACACACTCTAGGAGCCAGGCTCAACTAGAGGTGGATTCAAGGTCGACACACTCTAGGAGCCAGGCTCAGCTAGAGGTGGATTCAAGGTCGACACACTCTAGGAGCCAGGCTCAGCTAGAGGTGGATTCAAGGTCGAGACACTCTAGGAGCCAGGCTCAGCTAGAGGTGGATTCAAGGTCGACACACTCTAGGAGCCAGACTAAACTAGAGGTGGAGTATTTTCCTCCCTGCCCCGAGCAGTTCCCGGCCCCGCCAGCTAGGTGGGAGCCTGGTCAGCGGGCCAGTGTCGGGGCTAACTTTTGAAACTTTTGGAACCTACTGCCGAGTGAGCCTTCAGACCTGCCAGCTAGATGAGAGCCTGGTCAGCGGGTCTGCTTGGGGCCAACCTTTGAAAACTTGGAACCTGCCGCCGAGTGAGCCTTCGGACCTGCCAGCTAGATGAGAGCCTGGTCAGCGGGTCTGCACAGGGCCAAACTTTGAAAACTTGGAACCTGCCGCCGAGTGAGCCTTCAGACCTGCCAGCTAGATGAGAGCCTGGTCAGCGGGTCTGCTCGGGGCCAACCTTTGAAAACTTGGAACCTGCCGCCGAGTGAGCCTTCGGACCTGCCAGCTAGATGAGAGCCTAGACAGCGGGTCTGCTCGGGGCCAAACATTGAAAACTTGGAACCTGCCGCCGAGTGAGCCTTCGGACCTGCCAGCTAGATGAGAGCCTGGTCAGCGGGTCTGCTCGGGGCCAAACTTTGAAAACTTGGAACCTGCCGCCGAGTGAGCCTTCGGACCTGCCAGCTAGATGAGAGCCTGGACAGCGGGTCTGCTCGGGGCCAACCTTTGAAAACTTGGAACCTGCCGCCGAGTGAGCCTTCGGACCTGCCAGCTAGATGAGAGCCTGGACAGCGGGTCTGCTCGGGGCCAAACTTTGAAAACTTGGAACCTGTCGCCGAGTGAGCCTTCGGACCTGCCAGCTAGATGAGAGTCTGGTCAGCGGGTCTGCTCGGGGCCAACCTTTGAAAACTTGGAACCTGCCGCCGAGTGAGCCTTCAGACCTGCCAGCTAGATGAGAGCCTGGACAGCGGGTCTGCTTCCCCCTGCCGCCGAGTGAGCCTTCGGACCTGCAAGCTAGATGAGAGCCTGGTCAGCGGGTCTGCTCGGGGATAACCTTTGAAAACTTGGAACCTGCCGCCGAGTGAGCCTTCGGACCTGCCAGCTAGATGAGAGCCTGGTCAGCGGGTCTGCTTGGGGCCAACCTTTGAAAACTTGGAACCTGCCGCCGAGTGAGCCTTCGGACCTGCCAGCTAGATGAGAGCCTGGACAGCGGGTCTGCTCGGGGCCAACCTTTGAAAACTTGGAACCTGCCGCCGAGTGAGCCTTCGGACCTGCCAGCTAGATGAGAGCCTGGACAGCGGGTCTGCTCGGGGCCAACCTTTGAAAACTTGGAACCTGCCGCCGAGTGAGCCTTCGGACCTGCCAGCTAGATGAGAGCCTGGTCAGCGGGTCTGCTCGGGGCCAACCTTTGAAAACTTGGAACCTGCCGCCGAGTGAGCCTTCGGACCTGCCAGCTAGATGAGAGCCTGGACAGCGGGTCTGCTCGGGGCCAACCTTTGAAAACTTGGAACCTGCCGCCGAGTGAGCTTTCGGACCTGCCAGCTAGATGAGAGCCTGGACAGCGGGTCTGCTCGGGGCCAACCTTTGAAAACTTGGAACCTGCCGCCGAGTGAGCCTTCAGACCTGCCAGCTAGATGAGAGCCTGGACAGCGGGTCTGCTCGGGGCCAACCTTTGAAAACTTGGAACCTGCCGCCGAGTGAGCCTTCAGACCTGCCAGCTAGATGAGAGCCTGGTCAGCGGGTCTGCTCGGGGCCAACCTTTGAAAACTTGGAACCTGCCGCCGAGTGAGCCTTCGGACCTGCCAGCTAGATGAGAGCCTGGTCAGCGGGTCTGCTCGGGGCCAACCTTTGAAAACTTGGAACCTGCCGCCGAGTGAGCCTTCGGACCTGCCAGCTAGATGAGAGCCTGGTCAGCGGGTCTGCTCGGGGCCAACCTTTGAAAACTTGGAACCTGCCGCCGAGTGAGCCTTCGGACCTGCCAGCTAGATGAGAGCCTGGACAGCGGGTCTGCTCGGGGCCAACCTTTGAAAACTTGGAACCTGCCGCCGAGTGAGCCTTCGGACCTGCCAGCTAGATGAGAGCCTGGTCAGCGGGTCTGCTCGGGGCCAACCTTTGAAAACTTGGAACCTGCCGCCGAGTGAGCCTTCGGACCTGCCAGCTAGATGAGAGCCTGGTCAGCGGGTCTGCTCGGGGCCAACCTTTGAAAACTTGGAACCTGCCGCCGAGTGAGCCTTCGGACCTGCCAGCTAGATGAGAGCCTGGACAACGGGTCTGCTCGGGTCCAACCTTTGAAAACTTGGAACCTGCCGCCGAGTGAGCCTTCGGACCTGCCAGCTAGATGAGAGCCTGGACAGCGGGTCTGCTCGGGGCCAACTTTTGAAAACTTGGAACCTGCCGCCGAGTGAGCCTTCGGACCTGCCAGCTAGATGAGAGCCTGGTCTTCCTCGACCTCCTCTGGTGGTTGATGTTGGTGCCTTGGATCCCTTGCCTTCTTCAGTTTCAAGAACTCAGGGCAGGCGGACGTCGCGTGACCCTCCTAATCGTGGAAGTCACAGTAAGGTAACCCCACTCGGATGCCCCTTCTTCCTCCCGTGCGGTTCCTTCTTCTTCTTTGGCTGATTGCCATGGTTTGCTGGGGCGGTGGAGGGGGTGTCCTTTGCCCCTGCCTCCACCTCGGGCGGTTGGATCTTTTCCTTTGGAAGTCCTCCCTTCTTTGCTCTCGCGGAGCCGACTTGCGGGCCTCTGCGCCCGTCGGGTTATCGGATGGCCGCCACCCAAGGTGGTCTCGCCTGCCAACATTCACTCGACTCCTTTTGGGGCGGGGTGGGTGGGGGCCGGATGCCTCCCCGCTCGCCCCCTTTTGCGGCTGGATCAGAAGGGGCGGGGCGATCTGGGAGGGCGCCCCCCTCCTGAGCTCGCCCCCTTGCTGGGGCGGGGCGAGATGGGAGGGCGCCCCCCTCCAGATCTCGCCCCCTTGCTGGGGCGGGGCGAGATGGGAGGGCGCCCCCCTCCAGATCTCGCCCCCTTGCTGGGGCGGGGCGAGATGGGAGGGCGCCCCCTCCAGATCTCGCCCCCTTGCTGGGGCGGGGCGAGATGGGAGGGCGACCCCCTCCAGATCTCGCCCCCTTGCTGGGGCGGGGCGAGATGGGAGGGCGCCCCCCTCCAGATCTCGCCCCCTTGCTGGGGGAGCGGGGGTACGTCTCCTCCCCACTCTCCCCCTGCTGGCACCTCCATCCGGGACTGCCGGCTGAGAGTAACCTGCAAGACCTGCGTGACCTCCCGCTTGAAGTTTTCAAACATCTCCAACGTCACCCCAGCCACCGGGGGCTGCGAGTGACTTGGGTCGGAACTTCCTCCACCTCCGTCCATGGAGCTCATCTTGAGAGTTTCTTGAATCGGCCACACTCCACGCTCACCGCACCAAAAATGTTGAAACCGACAACTTGGTGAACAAGCCTCGGTCTCTGTGGAGTTCGGGGCCCTCAGCAAGCTGAGGGGCGACCAACACTTACTCCCCCCAAGGGAGAGCTCTAGGTTGAAGGTTGAGGCACTATGAACTGGACCAAGGGTTCGGCGAGGAGGTCCCACCACATACCCGGAAGATCTTTAGAGCGCTTCCCCTCCCAAGCCAATGCCGGGCTTGGGCACCACTGGAGGCTCTCCTCACCCCACTAGAGAGAGACCTGGGGAGGGAGAGGGAGAGAGAGCTAGCCTAGGATAAGCTTCACTCCAAATGGTGCCCCCTTGGTCTTATTTATAGGATTTTAGGATTTGGGCTGCAAATAGCCGCAAACTGGTCCGCGAAATTACCAAAATACCCTCGGAAATGGCCTGCAGATAGTCAAATCCCGCTGTTCTGGAGCGCTAAACGCAGACCAACCACTCCCCCCGGAACTGGGCGAGAGGGGGTACCTCGCGGGGCTTGGCGAGCCCCCTAACTGGGGCTGGGCGAGACCCAGGGGTCGGCCCCCCCTGCTGGTCTCGCCCCCCTATAGGGGCGGGGGCGAGGGGGGCCGGAGGCCTCCTCCCCTCGCCCCCCTACTTGGGCTGGGCGAGACCTAGCCAGGGTCGGCCCCCTGGCTGGTCACGCCCCCCTGCTGCTGGGGGCGCGGGGCGAGAAGAGCTCGCCCCCCTGCTGGGGGCGAGTGGAGCTCTCCCCCTACCCTGGGGAGGGGCGAGTGGAGCTCGCCCCTCCTTGCCTTGGGGCGGGGCGAGTGGAGCTCGCCCCCCCTTACCCCCCTGGGGTCTCGCCCATTGCTGTTGGGGGCACGGGGGCGAGGGGATCTCGCCCCCCCTTGCTCGCCTCCTTCACGGGAGGGGCGAGCGGGAGGTCTCTACCTCCATCGCCCGCCCTCCTCTCCCCCTGCTCTGGTTCATATTGAAGAACGATGTTCTAAAATACTTCTTGTGTCTCGAGAACCTACTCGGCGAATACAGGGTTGTACACTACCAAGTACCATATTTTTCCAATTCCTGTCCAAGTTGGGTGCCTACGACTTGTACGCTCCAGCTTACGGGGAAGTGTTAGAAAAGCCCATGTAAAGACTCATTTGGGGTTCTTTTATTTTCTTGCTTTTCTCCCTTCTTTAATCCCACATTGTGTATAAAGATCTCCTCTCTATTTCTCCCTCCTATATATTTGTATTCATACATTGTATTTGATACACAGAAGAGAATATACAAGATTCTGCTTTTATCCACAGTATATATACACACACACACACACATAGAGAAAGATTTCAGTAATAGAGCCTAACCTCAGGTTTTAAGCCAATCCTCGGGTGATTCAAAATGGAATATCGCACTGATTCAGAAGAAATTTTTATTTGCAAATCTTCAATTCTCTCCATGTCAAGCACAACTGATAAATATGATTGACTACCTTTTAGAACAATCTTTATGCATTTAGAAACCTGATTAAAGAAGAGAGAAAGACAGTGCAAGAAAAATTTTAATTGCAAAAAATTAAGATAAATAAGCATTGGTCTTCAGATTCATTAAAAAAAATTCATTAGATGGATAAATGTTCGTTTAGCAGTGGAAATAGAAGTTTAGACAGCATAAAAAGGTTCGTGACTAAAGAGGCTAGTATGCATATGATAATCATAACTAATTAAATAACTACTAATATGTAATCTTAGATTTTCTTTGAGGGCTTAGATTGATATTTTTCATACACAAACTTACAACATTATGTTTTATTTAGATATTTCCTACTAACCCCTCTAACGGATGCATTACTCAATTAGGGGCAACAATTTGAAGGGCTTAGATTCATATTGTTCATATACAAACTTACAAAATTATGTTTTATTTATATATTTCCTACTACCCCTCTAACGGATGCATTACTCAATTAGGGACAACAATTAAGATTACATATTATACATATCCATACATACAACATTCGGTCATAATACTTCCGTACCTATTAATAAATGAAATCTTGAAGTTACGACTTTCAGATGATACCATAGGGACTCATTCGGTGACTTTATGAAATGTTGTTCCGCCTGATCCCAATTGATGATTCATCCAATGGAATAGCTAGGTTACATGGAGGCCTAACATTACCCATCCCTTTAAAAGACGCACTTGCGTTGAAGCTTTCATTTCGACCTGCGATCGCGTCCTTAGATTTATTGACTGATGCTCGGAATTCACGTTGTCCCTCTTTGTCAATTTCTATATTAGTTCATCCGCAAGTTCTAGAGTTGAGAATTTGTTTGTTGTTTTGAGCACCGCAAGCTTGCAATCCTTAGACGAGACTACAACAATATCACTAAGCCTCTCCAGATCTTTTCAGTAAGTTTGCGGAGTCTCTCAGGCCCTCTAGCAGGCTCACCAAGTCATCCCTGCAAGCCCGTCGATCCTTGCAAGTCCTGCCAGTAGGCACCCCGATCCTCACTAGGCAACCTAGCAGGCTTGCCAAGCCTCGCCAGGCAACCCAATGACTCAACCGGGCATCACTCGCAGTCATTAGAGCTTCCAACAACCTTCCTTTTGTTCGGAAACTGTCAAATGCACCCCATGGGATTATCACCTGCTACCCTATCTGGCGAGTGATGCTCTGGGGTGGCTTAAGATGTTGTGGAGATCAAGATCTTGCTTTCTATTTTTCTCGGAAATAATCGTTGGTCTTTATTTTGTTACCTCCATGTTGGGTGTTCTTATGTGCCTTAATATTGGGCTTTATATATAAGTATTCAACTCTCACCCACAAAATGGGAGTAAATATTGCTCATTCACAGCTTGAAAATATTATCAACGAAGGTGTCACAATTCAAACTTTTAGTAAAGATATTTGCCAGATGATCTTGTGATTGAACGAACTGTGTGCATATATTGTCTTTCTCCAAATGGTCTTTGATAAAGTATCTGTCAATTTCAGTATGTTTTGTTGTCATGTTGAACAAAATTATATGCAATATTGAAAACTGTTTTATTGTCGCAATAGAAATGTATGAGTTCCCCATCTTGTAAACCAAGATCCTGCATTACAAACTAAAGCCATAGTCTCTCGCATAACCTTTGAGGCATTACTCTGTACTTTGCTTCTGCACTTGATCTTACTATCACATTTTCTTTCTTACTTCTCCAGGTCACTAGATTCCCCTAACAAAGGAACAATATCCAGTAATGAATTTTCTATCATCTTGAATTCCATCCCAATCAGCATCCGTAAATACTTCAACATTCACATGCTTGTTCTGGGAAAATAGAATTCCTCGTATGAGCTTGATGGAGGACACCCCGCGGTTAGTGACCACGGCGAAGCCGGGATCGCTTTGTTGGAGCGGAACGACCCGCTATGGATCCCGCAGGTCGTTTAATTATCGCACTCGCTATGGATCCCGCAGGTCGTTTAATTATCGCACCATTTATGTTTGTATTTTCGTACTGCTTTAATTGGGTGTGATGTTAGCTTTGTGCTGCCCCTCATAGTATAAGAGGGAGCATCTTTATTTTTGGCGTGCTAATAGCTGTGTCTGCCCCTCATAGTATATAAGAAGGAGCTTGTTACTTGTTGTAGGCACTTTTGGGAGTGAATGAAATCTGGATTGACGCCCTAACCCTTTCGCCTCCCCCTTTTCCGCGAGAAAGGCATCGAACCGGAAGGTTCCCATCCCGCCGCCTCCCCCTCTTCCGCGAGGTCAAGACCACGACCGGAAGGTTGCCGTTGGTTCTACCTCACTTGGTATCAGAGGAGCGCGCTCGACTCCTACGCTCATCCGCACATCCTCTGTCGCTCTCGCACCGTTCCCTTCTCGCTTATCTCGCATCGTTCCCTTCTCGCACCGCCCCCTCTGTTCGCGCCTATGGCGGACAATCCCCAGGAGAACGCCCCCAGGAGAACGCCGACCTCTGGGCGGCCATCAACGACATCACCGCTCAGTTGGCTACCCTCACAGCCACCCTCGGCGAGCTGTAACCCACCCGCGCCCAGCAACCGCGCGGTCCGCCGCTACGCGCCCTCGACGTGGCTCCCCCCGTCGACCGTTTTTTTGGTCAACAGTTCCACCGCAGGCGAAACCCGCAACACCCTCCCCCGCGTCCGGCAGGCCCCGACCGCGGGCCCTTCTACTCATATTCTAATTCGGAGGACGAGCCTCCCGACGTCGCCAACCCTCCTCGGTGGGGAGAACCGCAACCCTATCGACCGCAGGGGTATCGCATGCGTGTTGACATCCCACACTTTCATGGCAACTTGGGCATTGAAGATTTCCTGGATTGGCTCTCGGAAGTGAAGTGATTTTTCGAAATGGCCGAAGTGGACGACCACCGACAGGTGAAAATGGTCGCTTACCGTCTTAAATCTGGCGCGGCCGTTTGTTGGGACCAATTGCAACTTAACCGAAACCGCCAAGGCAAGACCCCGGTGCGAACTTGGCCCAAGATGAAGAAATTATTGCTGAATCGGTTCCTCCCGCCCGACTACGACCAACATCTGTTCCAATGCTACCAGAGTTGCTCCCAGGGCAATCGGACGGTAACTGAATATCTCGCGGAGATAAGTCGCCTCGCGGATCGAAACGGGTTGACCGAGACGGATGGACGTGTCACCCGATTCCAACATGGGTTGCGACCGTCCCTCCGAGAGAAAATTGGCCTTCACGTGTTGCACACCGTTGAACATGCGTACACCATGGCTCTTAAGGCCAAACAGTTGGAAAATACTCCAAGCCGTTCGGGAGGGCGCCGGCCATGGGTTGATGCCTCGACATTCGGCCCCCGAACTGATACTAGCAAGGACTCTGCTACCCGGACCCCCGCCCCCACCACGGCGTCTAGAGGACGGCCGCCAGATACGATCCCACCATTCAACTGTTTCAAAGGTCAATACCGGGCCACATCGCCGCTCGCTGCCCGCAACTACGTCTACCCGTTCATATCGTCGACCATGACGGCGAGAAGGGGGAGGACCTTGGGGAAGCGGATGAAGTAGTAGACGGCTACGATGAGGAAGGTGACTTTGCCGCATGCATGGTTCACCGACTACTACTCACACCGCGCTTGGATGAACATGTCCAACGCTGCAATGTCTTCAAGAGTTACTGCACCATCAAGGGAAAGATTTGTGATCTGTTTATAGACAACGGAAGTTGCGAGAACTTCGTGGCCTCCCGGTTGGTCTCTTACCTGCAACTGCTGACGGAACCCCATCCTCACCCTTACTCCATCGGGTGGATTCAGTGAGGGCCCTCAGTTCGCGTGACACATCACTTGCACGTCCCTGTTGCCATTGGGAAACATTACAAGGTCGACGTTTGGTGTGATGTTGTAGAGATGGACGCGAGCCACCTCCTATTGGGGCGACCGTGGCAGTATGACACTGATGTGACATACAAGGGCCGTGAGAACACCTATAACCTATTCCTTCACTTAGGCCACCAAGAAGATACAAATAGTAGCCCGGGTAGGAGGCAAACCCGAGGCTAACCCGGCCCCCGACAAGGAGGGCATAGTCTTTTGGTGACTCACTCGGACCCGACCTTGTTCGAGCGAGACATGGCGGAAGCACATGAAGTTGTGGCCCTCGTCCCATACGGACTCTATGCCACAGGAGAGCAAACCGCGGGTGAAACACCGGCGGACGTGCGCAATTTATTGCAAGAGTTCAAAGACATCACCACAGAGGACCTGCCCGACCACCCCCCTCCGTTGCGGGACATCCAACACCAGATTGATTTGATTCCTGGTGCGGGCCTCCCTAATCTTCCTCACTTCTGCATGAGTCCAAAGGAGCATCAAATACTGCGCGAGAAGGTTGAGGAGCTTTTGAAGAAGGGCTTCATTAGAGAGAGCCTTAGCCCTTGTGGAGTCCCGACACTTCTGGTTCCGAAGAAGGACGACTCTTGGAGAATGTACGTGGACAGCCGCGCAATCAACCAGATCACTATCAAGTATTGTTTCCCCATACCCTGGCTCGATGATATGCTGGACATGTTGGATGGGCCTCAATTTTTTTCCAAGATTGATCTCTGAAGGGGGTACCACCAAATCCGCATCAGGCTGGGTGACGAATGGAAGACCGCTTTCAAAATGTCGGACGGTCTCTTCGAGTGGAAGGTAATTGACGCAGGACGAATCTATAGGCGGCGGAAAATCCGTGACCTAACCCTACATGCTATGCAAAGCCCGACGGGTTAAATCGTAATTAGATAATAAATTTAAACATCCCACGCGCAATTAATTCACGGCAAAGCACAAATAATTTATTAGGGCAAATAAGCTTAGGCTTTCCTCCGCGTGGAGGGCCAAAGCAAGAGCGCGCGACGAATAAACCCTGCAAATCACAATAATATTCTAACAAACAACTACTATGCAAGATATCCAAAACAGGTACAAGATCTCATCCAATATAAATATGCTGAAAATAATAATCCAGTACAAACAAGACTCGCAAAGTAGTGGGTTGATCCGAGGCAATGAAGAATTCGGGTCCGGGTATGTAGATCGGCGACCGAAGGAGAAACCAGAGGCGTGACGGATTGGTGGTGGCTGTCCACGGTGGAAAATGAGGATATCGGGCCGGAAATGGATAGATCCGGCCACTAGAGAGTAGATCCGGGTAAGGTGTGAGTAGATCCGATGTTTAAGAGCGGATCCGGGCTACGAAAAGATGTATGACGGTGGAAATAACAGATTGGGGTTGGAAACTCTAGATCGGGATTGATCTAGGGTTTGTAGGCTATTTGGAAGTGGATCCACGGAGAGGAGGGAGGCGACGGCTTGGGGTGGCGGATCCGGAGGAGGTGGTGGCTATGGGGTTGGTAGAGGGGCTGGCGGATGAACAGTGCTGCGGTGAACAATGCGCGGATGAACAGCGCGCGGATGAACAGTGCGGTGGTGAACAGTACCCGTATGAACAGTGCTCGGATGAACAGTGTTCCTGCGGCTTGTGGGGCTGCGGATGAGGGTTTCAGAGGGGGAAGAAGGAGGCAATGGATGGGTAGTACCTTGGGGAGGAGTTTGGGCGCCTAGGAGTCGTCACCTAGGGTTCCACGGAGTCGGCACCGTGGGATGATCGCGGGAATCCGGGAATAACTTTCTCCAAATTCTGCAATGCCTCAAAACCAGCCACTACATGTCTATTTATAATAAAATAAAGACTAGGGCATCCCACCATCGACGACTATGATTGGTCGGAGGTGGGGCCACCCAAATACATCAAAACAAATGCAAAATAAATAAACTAATATATCAAATCGATTCGCAACGCGAATCCGAACACATCTGCGGAGTCCGATCCTCGATCCGGGCACGCCATATATGGTAAGTCGCCAAATCAGCCCCGAATGGGCCCAAAACTCATCCTCGTCTATGCTCCACATCAATCTCCCCGGCTTGAAAGAATTCATCTCCCGATGAATAGGGATCAGAATTCTCTCGCTGTATGCCAGGTAAAACTCGAAGAGGTCCACTAGAGGTCGCCCAAGTGTCGTCGCTGGGAAAGTGTCCTCTCAAATCAACTCCCCCTGACTGAAAAACCGTCATCTCCGGTGAATGGAGACGGTCGTACTGAAGTCGAAGTCTAGGGGCGAATCGATCAAGCTCTGCTGCAAGTACCCAAATGTCATCAACGTCTGTAGTAGGAATGTACCAGTGGAATATGGTCTCCGTGATGCTCACAACGCTCAACTCATGAGTGGTGGATCCCGGTGCGATCAGTGGCGCCGTAGGTAGAACCAAAGAAGACGAGTTCCTAGGTGGGTGGGTGTCAGAAGTGGGTGAGTAGTAGTGGCCATCAAATGTGGGTGGGCTATGAGGGTGATAAGGCAACAGGAGTGGAGGTGTGGGCGGCTGGAAGTCCCCACTGCTTGGGTCCACATACTCGCCAGGCTCGTAGTACGACGTCATATCTTCAACACTAAATACCAGGTGGATACCTATACTTGCAGGGATATCAAGATCGTAGATGTTTGCTTCGATCCGTCTCATGATTATATAGGGATCCATTCGCCTAACGCTCAAGCTTTTAGCAAGCCTCGCACGGAGCCTCACAACGCAGATTCTCACCATCACCTGCTCGCCTTCATGAAGTACCTGCACTTGCCAGTGAACATCCACATGGATTTTTCGTCGGACCGACTCATGACACACATGCAAATGATGAACAAACAACATAACTGACTCATGCAAATGATGACGAAATGACTCAACAGACTTATGCAAATGATGAAGAAACGACTCAACATACTCATGCAAATGATGCAAATGAAACATGACCGACACTACATACTCGTTATGGGAAAGACTAATAACCACTTGAAAATCTACCAAAGGAGGTGGCCTATCAGGAGGCTCTCTCGGAGGAGTGTAGAAAAACTCATCTCGTGTGTGACGAATGCTCAGATGATCGTGAGAGACAACTATACTCAAATACGAGCTCATAAAGATCCAAGTGTCTCTCAGGGAACGTGACGCGTCAGGGGGCTCACCAGGAGGTGTGTAAGAAAAGTCATCGCGAATGCGACGACCGCCTAAGTGAAAATCATGTGCACCGACCGGAAGACGTGGCTCTATAGTGTAGTGAGTGTCCCCAAAAATAAAGAGCTTGTCTGGTGGGTCAGCAGGTGGTGCATCCCAAAACTCAGCGAGAGTGCGATGTGTCAGCAAGTGGTGTCCTAAATATTGGATGTTCCTCACAATATCCATCCTCTGGGGCAAGGTCAGGGACGATAATGGAAGAAACACCACTAACTCGAAACTCGTAAACAAACGGCTCACCTGAATCGCATCCTCACCAGGATGTGGTGGCTCATCAGGAGGCTCAACAAGGGGGTCGTAATAGTACTCGTCACTAGGGTCATGGTCCTCCAAATGAGTACCATCGTCAGGGGTAGTGTCCCCGTGAATGGATGAAATAGCCACTTCGAGATCAACACCAGGCTCTGGTCTCTCGGTCGTGATGTGACTCAAGGTAACGACAATCAGAGAGCGACATAGATCTACGCTCAAGAATGGGTCTGTGGGTGCGGTGTCAAGATGTGAGTCCAGGGTAGGGGTGCTAATCAACCCATGACATGCCAGAGGTGGTGGTGTGGGTGAGGGGCACGACACCATAGGCTCAAGAGGTCGCTCAGGCTCACTCTCAGTCGAGGTCACGAGAGACGGGTCAAAAACAAGGGATAGGTCACTCACTGGGCTAAGCACCTCACTGGGGTGAGAGCAATCCGTATCAGGTATCACTTCTGTCATGTCTGACAGAACAATGGTAGGCAGAGTGGTGTCCTCGGTGTGGGAGGAGCTCGTACTGCGAAGGTCAGAGCGATTATCCAACCGACCAGCTCTTGCGGATCTCAAAGACTGTTCGTAACGAAGGGCAAGCTGATATGTCTGCTCGAGGGACTTCGAGCTATGATAAACCACCTCAGTACGAATGTCTGATCGAAGGCCAGACCGAAATCTGCAAGAGGTCATGGTTGGGGCCTCTCGGATATCGCTCCTCACAACTAACTCATCAAAGCGATCCCTGTACTCAGCGACGGACATGGATCCTTGCTGAAGGGAAAATAATTGGTCGAGCAAGCGACTCCGATACGATGAAGGCAGATACCTCTGACACAATGTACGCTTCATGTCCACCCAACTAGTGACATGATGTAGACGGTCTCGCTCGCGTGTCCTCTCAATGCTAGCCCAATATGCCCTCGCCTGATCTAAAAGTCTAAGTTTCGCAAACTTGACGCGACGCTCACCGAATACCTCAAAATGGTCAAGATAATACTCCATATCCACGAGCCAATAACTCAAAAACTCGGGATTCGATGAGCCGTCAAAGGAAGGGGCAGCAATACGAAACTGACTCTCAAGATCTCTCTCGGAACGACGATCCTCATAATAATCATTCCTAAGGTAACCGAGTCGTGTCGAAGGATCGACACGATCCGCTCGCGTGTACGGATAAGAACGACGACAACCATCATACTGATCGTCTCTGGTGTAGTGGTCTCGTGTCGGTGGGTCAACACGATCTCTAAAAGTGGTGTGCTGCGATCGAGAATAATCGTCATAGTAACGTGAAGATCTCCCTGACGGGGCTCTGTGAGAGCGGGTGCTAGTGGACTCGAGACCTCCAAAGTGAGGGGAGGAATAATCGTGATAATCGTGACACCTAAACATAACGAAAAACCTATAGACTCTACGACTGCGTATCGAAAAGTGCGCGCAACCTGGCTCTGATACCAATTGACGCAGGACGAATCTATAGGCGGCGGATAAACCGTGACCTAACCCTACATGCTATGCAAAGCCCGACAGGTTAAATCACAATTGAATAATAAATAATAGCATCCCACGCAGATAATTCACAGCAAGATACAATAATTAAATTAGGGCGAAACAGGTTAGGCTTTCCTCCGCGTGGAGGGCCAAAGCAAGAGCGCGCGGCGAATAAACCCTGCAAATCACAATAATATTCTAACAAACAACTACTATGCAAGATATCCAAAACAGGTACAAGATCTCATCCAATATAAATATGCTGAAAATAATAATCCAGTACAAACAAGACTCACAAAGTAGTGGGCTGATCCGAGGCAATGAAGAATTCGGGTCCGGGTATGTAGATCGGCGACCGAAGGAGAAACCGGAGGCGTGACGGATTGGTGGTGGCTGTCCACGGTGGAAAATGAGGATATCGGGCCGGAAATGGATAGATCCGGCCACTAGAGAGTAGATCCGGGTAAGGTGTGAGTAGATCCGATGTTTAAGAGCGGATCCGGGCTACGAAAAGATGTATGACGGTGGAAATAACGGACCGGGGTTGGAAACTCTAGATCGGGATTGATCTAGGGTTTGTAGGCTATTTGGAAGTGGATCCACGGAGAGGAGGGAGGCGGCGGCTTGGGGTGGCGGATCCGGAGGAGGTGGTGGCTATGGGGTTGGTAGAGGGGCTGGCGGATGAACAGTGCTGCGGTGAACAATGCGTGGATGAACAGCGCGCGGATGAACAATGCGGTGGTGAACAGTACCCGTATGAACAGTGCTCGGATGAACAGTGTTCCTGCGGCTTGTGGGGCTGCGGATGAGGGTTTCAGAGGGGGAAGAAGGAGGCAATGGATGGGTAGTACCTTGGGGAGGAGTTTGGGCGCCTAGGAGTCGTCACCTAGGGTTCCACGGAGTCGGCATCGTGGGATGATCGCGGGAATCCGGGAATAACTTTCTCCAAATTCTGCAATGCCTCAAAACCAGCCACTACATGTCTATTTATAATAAAATAAAGACTAGGGCATCCCACCATCGACGACTATGATTGGTCGGAGGTGGGGCCACCCAAATACATCAAAACAAATGCAAAATAAATAAACTAATATATCAAATCGATTCGCAACGCGAATCCGAACACATCTGCGGAGTCCGATCCTCGATCCGGGCACGCCATATATGGTAAGTCGCCAAATCAGCCCAGAATGGGCCCAAAACTCATCCTCGTCTATGCTCCGCATCAGTAATGCCTTTTGGATTATCTAACGAGCTTAGTTCTTTTATGCGCCTAATGACACAGGTATTACGGCCTTTCTTGGGACACTTTGTTGCGGTCTACTTCGATGACATCCTAGTGTTCAGTAAAACTAGAGAGGATCATTTGTCTCATTTGCGGGCAGTGTTGAAGGTGTTGGAAGAGAATCAACTATTTGTGCACCTCAAGAAGTGTACGTTCCTCGCACCACGACTGAACTTCTTGGGCTTCATTGTGGGTAAGGACGGCATCTGTGTTGATGATGAGAAGATCCATGCAATTCAGGAATGGCCGACTCCGAAGACTCTCATGGAGTTACGCTAGTTTCACGGTTTGGCCACTTTCTATCGCCGTTTCATCCGCGACTTTAGCACCATCACGACGCCCATGACCGATTGCCTTAAGAAGGGGCGATTTTCTTGGGGCGAGGAAGCCACCCGCTCGTTCGAGTTGATCAAGCTGCAACTCAGCTCAACTCCTGTCCTGGCTTTACCGAGTTTTGACAAACTGTTCGAGGTCCAATGTGATGCTAGTGGTGTTGGTATTGGTGTTGTCCTCTCGCAAGAAAAATGGCCGGGGGCCTTCTTCAGCGAGAAATTAAGTGACACGCGGCGGAAATGGTCGGCCTATGATCAAGAATTTTATGTAGTTCGGGCCCTCAAGCATTGGGAGCACTACCTCTTACATAAGGAGTTCATTATGTACACGAATCATCAAGCCCTCAAGTATATTAATAGCCAAAAGCGAATGGACGACATGCATATCCGGTGGACCACCTACTTACAACGGTTTCCGTACATTATTCACCACAAACCCGGAGCTAGCAATGTGGTCGTCGATGCCCTCAGTCGACGAAGCTGCTTACTGACCACGTTGAGCCATGAAATTATTGGATTTGACACCCTCGCCGACCTCTACGCGGACGACGTCGATTTCAAGAATGCCTGGCATGCCCGTTCGTTGGGCGGCTCCCATGATGGGTTTCTCATTCTTGAAGGGTTCTTGCTAAAGGACAACCGTTTGTGTATCCCCCGCATCTCTTTGAGGGAGAAGCTCATCCGTGATATGCATGGCGGCGGGTTGAGTGACCACTTGGGCCGAGACAAAACCCTCTCTAGCTTACATGAGCGATATTTATGGCCACAATTGGCGAAAGATGTTGGCAACTTCGTCCGAAAATGTTTCGTGTGCCAACAATTCAAGGGGCAAGCGCAAAATACGGGCCTCTACACACCGCTCCCGGTTCCTACAGGCATTTGGGAAGAGTTGTCCATGGATTTTGTCCTGGGTCTCCCGCACACCCAACGCGGGTTGGATTCTGTATTCGTCGTAGTGGATCGTTTCTCCAAAATGGCTCATTTCTTGCCCTGCCGCAAGATGTCAGATGCTTCTCATATTGCTCGCCTTTTCTTCCGTAAAGTAGTGCGCTTACACAGAGTTCCTACCTCCATCACATCCGACAGCGACCCCAAGTTCCTCAGCCACTTCTGGCAAATGTTGTGGCAAATGTTTACACGTCCCTCAAATTCAGTAGCACAGCCCATCCTCAAACGGACGGTCAAACGGAGGTCGTGAACAAGACCTTAGGCAACCTTATTCGGTGCATTTGCCAGGATCGTCCGCGACAATGGGATCATGCTCTCGCTCAGGCAGAATTTGCCTACAATAATGTCGTTCACGGTTCTACCGGTTGCATCCCCTTCTCTATTGTGTATTCCAAAGCCCCCAAGCATGCACTGGATTTGGCTCGCCTTCCTACCGCTCCTCCCTCCGTGGCTCAGCTTGCGGAAGACGTCCGCGATATCCAGGCCGAGACTCGGCAAAACATCCTCCGGGCCAACGCCAAATATAAGGCCCTGGTCGACAAACACCGCCGCGAAAAGGTATTCGAAGTTGGAGACTTGGTGATGGTCTTCCTCCGCAAAGAGCGTCTTCCCGCGGGAAACCATCACAAGTTAATGCCGAAGAAGTATGGTCCGTTCCCGGTGGTGAGTAAAATTAACAACAATGCTTATGTGGTCGACCTCCCGCCGGTCGCCGGACCTCAACATTTCCAAGACATTCAATGTGAGCGACTTGTCCACCTTCTACCCGGACGTGCCTCTTTATCCCGAGTACTCGGGGTCGAGTGCTTTCCAAGGCGAGGCGACTGATGGAGGACATCCCGCGGTTAGTGACCACAGCGAAGCCGGGATCGCTTGGTTGGAGCGGAACGACCCGCTATGGATCCCGCAGGTCGTTTAATTTTCGCACTTTTTATGTTTGTATTTTTGGACTGCTTTAATTGGGTGTGATGTTAGCTTTGTGTTGCCCCTCATAGTATAAGAGGGAGCATCTTTATTTTTGGTGTGCTAATAGCTGTGTCCGCCCCTCATAGTATATAAGAGGGAGCTTGTTACTTGTTGTAAGCACTTTTGGGAGTGAATGAAATCTGGATTGAAGCCCTAACCCTTTCGCCTCCCCCTTTTCCGCGAAAAAGGCATCGAACCGGAAGGTTCCCATCCCGCCGCCACCCCCTCTTCCGCGAGGTCGAGACCCCGACCGGAAGGTCGCCGTTGGTTCTACGTCACTTCTTCAGGTACCATAGCACCTAGGAAGCACCAGTACAGGTACGAGTACTGGGTACGATATGTATCCGGTACGACAGTACAACAAAATTTAAAAAATAAGGATACGGGTGCGGCGGGATACGTTGTATTAAATATAATAAATATATATGTATCATCTCACAAATGTAATTAAATGTCCTCAAAATAATAAAACATCAAGCATAATTGCATAAATTATCAATTGAAGTACAAATTCATAGTTAATGCAATATAATATGAAGTTCTCAAACAAAAAATATTCATAATCATTTCAAATTTAAGGATGTTTATAAATCATTTTCTTTCTTTTCTTCCCCATTATTGGAGATTAACGCATCTTCAACTTCTGATTCGTCTAGAGACAAGTTAGCAAAGTATTAAACATAAAAATTCATGTTGAGTAGAAAGAGTACCAATTTGAAACATCTATTCCTTAAATATATAGTAATAAAATAAAATAATAAAATTTAAATTAAATTATTCATAGTTTAAACGAAAAAAGATACTTAAATCTGAAGTACATTTTGTTGTTATAATAAACAAGCATCGCTAGTTGCATTTTTGTGTCACAATTTTTCTTTCCTACAAAACACGCATAAATCTTTTGATTACTTCAGAAAAACATAATCTTATTATAATATGCAGAACAATCTACTAAGTCCAAGTGTATCTACCGACTAAAATAATAGGTGTATCCGCGAGTATCGGGTACGTACCGGTATCGGATACGTATCCGGTACGGGTACGTGACCCTCAAGGAAGTGTCAGTGCTTCATAGCATAGCACTCATAGAGCAGCTTACTGATGTCTCGATCTGGGAGAATGCATACACCCACTCAGGATTCATACTGCATACAGTGACATCAAGACAAGTGTGTGTGAGGTAGATAAGCCTTCACATTAATCAGTAGCTTAAGAAGTTTACTTTCTCACCGTTCTTGTCTTCATCGATTTTCTAGTTTGCTTCTATGGGGGTATCTACCGGTGCATAACTCCTTGCACAGACATGTTTTAAGCCACATAATTTCTTTTAAATCATTTCTTGTGATAATAATCTTGTCTACATAGACGATGAGAACATCCACATTCTCTTTTTTCCTATTAATAAAGAGACAATGATCAGAGTGAGCATATTTGTATCTTAGTATAATCATAGCTTTGCGAAACCTTCCAAAGCAAGCAATGTGGAACTGCTTCAAACATAACGAGATTTTTTGAGTTGACAGACTTTCCCTTCTAATAATATCTTTAAAAAAACTCAGCACAAACATCATGTATAACTCATCTTCGAGATAGCCATGCAAAAAAACATTTTTCACGTCTAGTTGCTACATTCCCATCCCAAGCAAGCAGTTTATGATAAGACACTGCGAATTGAATCCATCTTGGCCACTGACACAAATGTTTCATGATAGTTGTAGACAGTAGAAGAAGTGTGTAAAGCACAATGTAAAGGTCTACCGTTATGGCCCATTAAGATTTAAGAGATACCACTATTGTATAGTTTAGTCCTACATTGTGGATTTCGAGTTAATGTGTCACTCCTCCCACCTATAAATATATGGTTTTGAGTTAAGGTGTTACCCATAGAGGTGTCACTCCGCCCACCTCTATGATAGTAAATTATACGAGTTTGAGTATATCTCTGTGCGACTAGCCTTGCTTTGTATTTCTCTACGACCCCTTCTGAATTTTGTTTGACTGAAAACACTCATTTTGATCCAACAATTTTCTTCCTAGTTTGAAGAAGAGATAGTTCCCAAGTTTGGATCTTTTCCAGTGCAATCTCTACCTCCATTGTCTTCCTTCATTCTGGCATATCAATCACTTCCCGACAAGTTTTAGGAATATTAACATAGGAGAGAAAGGAAATGAAAACTTTGTGACGGGGTTATATTATGATATGAGATATAATTGGCAATATGATGCTTTATGATGTTTGTCTTACTCTTAAAATGTATGAGAGGTTGATGGAGGTCTTCAACAGGATCTGTTTCAGAAGTCTGTAGCTGTCATGTCGAAATTACAGGGGTTTGTACAATTTTAACACCAACATTCCTCTGTTGATATACATGAAAAAGAGGAGGAATTAGCTTTCCTAGAAACACGAGTCGAAGTGGTGACAAGATTAGACACGGTGGTTGGAATAGTGGGAGGAAGAATATACAAGGTCACAATTGGAAGGGGGATAGTAGGAGCGAGGTTATCTGTGTCCCTCTCCCACTAAAGAGAGACAAAGAATTTCCCCTTCACAGACTGTAATGCCCATGGTACAAAAGAAGCGTTGAGAGGAAGGGTGATAGCAATAATGCCCTTCCGTAATTGAGGAGTATCCAACAAAATGCTTTTGTGGGAACGAGCAACAAGTTTATCATGATTAGGACTAGGTTGATGAACATGAACAAAATGGACACATGCAAAAACGCGAGCAGGGAGATAAGATTGTGTGGATGACAAATTTGCTGGACAAACGAGAGATAGGGGAGTCATAATGCATAGTACTTTATGGGAGATTGGTGATGAGGTATGTCACAATGAGGACAGCTTCGCCCCAATAAGATTTAAGAAGATTCATTGTAATAAGAAGATGCAGCGTAACTTTCAGAAGGTGTTTGTTCTTGAGTTCAGCAACATCATTTTAGGTGGAGATATGTACGGGTATGATTTGATGGAGCATACCATGAACAGTAAGATGTCCCAAAAACACCTCGGTCGTTGTACTCCCTTAATTGTCATCTTGAAAGACATGAATAGTAATGTCAAACAAAAGGATCGTAATGAGCATCTCTTAAAGGACATTCTCCTCCTATAGGCAAGTGAGAAATTTATGTGTTAAGCAAACGTTGGGGGGGGGGGGGGGGGAGCGTGTTGTTTCCACTATCTCCCCCTTGGGGGTAGAATATAGAACGTTCCCCCCTCTATCCACCATTTGTGAAAGTGTTTAAAACAATCAATAATGTTACTTTTCCGTTTTAATAACTAAACCCAAGTAGAAGTGTAGAACGAGAAAAAAAAATTAATAAATGTCACAAACCAACGGTGGCCAAATAAAGAGAATAGTAGATTACAGGAGAAGGTCCTCAAACATTCGTATGAATAACATCAAAATGAAGGATACTAGGAGATGAAATATAAGTCAGACTATGACGTATACATTTTGAGAATTAACAAATATCACAAATAAAATTGCTCTTAGAGTTGAAAAACATAGGAAACATCTTGAGAAAATAACTTGCGGAGGAGGGGTCCGAGATGTTGAAATATCACAAATGAAATTGCTCATAGAGCTAGAAAACATAAGAAACATCTTGAGAGGATAACTTGCGGAGGGTGTCCGAGACATTGATGCCTCGTTGCACATCCACAGAAGAGCAAGGTTGTCAGGATCGAGACCTTAGGTGAGATCATTTCGAGGTGGGATCGAATCAGACCAGATCGAGGATCACAAGATCCTACAAAATTCATAAGGCTTAAAATATGAAATTGAACAGTATCATCCAATTATATGCTCAATTAACACAAACAACCACTAAACTAAGCAACATGTGAATATTTATATCAAAAGAAAGCAACTGAACAACGGAATTAAAAAGATAAAATCGTTCTAACTTCTACATAAGTAAATATAAAGTAAACATCATTATAAAACATCAAATAACATTCTAGTTTGTTGGATTAAAGGTCACTCACAAAATCATTAATATAAATCCTTAATAGTTAGATAAACCATATCTTCATCATGAAGTAAAGTATTTTCTTCTTCGTCACCAACAACATTGTCATTCCCATCATCATCTCATTTCCTCTCACTAATAGGGGTGTGCAAAAAGAACAGGAGAAACGACCCATAACCAAAGCGAATCTATCACTTCGAGTCGATTCTGGTGGTTCTCCGTTCGGTTTTGGTTCCAAAAAATACTTAGAATCGATCTTTCGGTTCGGTTCTCGGTTCTTGGGGTTGGTACCCAAGAACTGACCCATGAACCAAATTTTAAATAATTAGCAATTGGTTAGTAATTTAGGTAGGATTTAATATATATCTATTGTTAATAATTAATAGCTAATATATATATATATATTTATTGTTTATCATTTGATTCCAAATTTATACGCTTTAAATCTTCATACAATTGAAGTCAGGGACAATTATCCGAAGGATTGGTGGACGAAGCAAGAAAAAAGCTGGAAATCTTCAATCCTTGCACGAAAAAAACACACTGAAGTCCTGAAAATCTATAAGAAGGCATGATCGTGAGATGTTGGCACTAGAGTTATCATGATTCTGATTCCTTTGACATCAATAGAAGAAAATGACCCATTCACGGTGATAACTTTATCACGACCCGAGAGGGGGTGCATGAGATAAAGTTTGATGATGCCCAAGTCATATGATCAATTGCACTAAAATAGAGGATCCACTCAAATTGGATTGCAGAAGCAGATTGAGCACTAGGAGTACTTGAGGTCACAAAGACAACGGTGGAAGAGTTATCCTGAGAGCACACTAGACGTAATGGGGCATCAAATTCTTCAGTGGGAAAACCGTCGGAGGAGAGCTTACATGTATTGTCTTCATAAGCTTCAATGGCACGAACAACAGAAGTATAATAGGGCTTGCGGGGACTACCACGTCTACGACTACCATTATCTTTCCGCGAAGAGGCAAGATGAGGATATAGGCGAAAACAAGAGTCTCATACATGACCCTGCTTTCCATAGTAATCGCACAACCAAACAAGTAGACCAGAAGTAGGAAGTCTTCGGCCAATGTCGGCAAAAGCGGAACGATCAGCCACCCTGTTGGAATTAAGAAAACGTCGTCGATCCTCGTCACAAGACCATGTTGAATGCATCATGAAGAGATGGAAGCAGCTGACGGTTCAGGAGATGTGTGCGGACAGTGTCAAAGTCCATATGAGGCCCATAAGGAACACATGGAGATGGTAGCGGTCCTCTTCTGTCTTCAATGTACAAGCGTCGACAACGCATGTTGGAGTGAAGTCCTCAAAGTAGTCAAGTTCTTGATAGAGACATTCAAACCCAAAGAAGTAGGAAACAATACTAGAGACTTATTTGAATTCGAAAAGATGTCGAGTGAGCTCATACACTTGGATAGAGCTACCAATTTGAGAATAAATCTCTCGTGCCTGAATCCATATCAGGAATACACTTGGGTAGAGCTACCATTATGATAGACTAAGGGATACATTGAGTGACCAAGCCACGAGATCACCAGCATCCCACTTCCGCCACAAGAGATTAATATTTGAGAGGTTGAACAATGGTTCAATCGATGTACCCATACCGTTGATGATCGCAGATAGCATGGTATGCCGCTTAGGATCACTCAAGATAATTGGCATCGTCCAAAGGCACGGTGGTAATCTAGAAGAAGCCATAGAAACCATGAGTCCACGAATGATCATTACTCAAAGGGTTTGTAATAGGAGAGGGTGTCTAAACACTCGAATCTGGGGAGCCCTCCATGAAAAAAATGAGATGAAAAACAAATCTAGAGAGTGAAAAGAACAAATGAGCTTTGCGAATCCAAGAAAGGGATCGAGCGAGAGCAAGAGCTCGCTGGAAGGGAGATCGTGAGATGTGAGCTTGCGGGAAGTGAGCTCATGGGAAGGAGCTAGCGGGAAGTGGGCTCGTTAGAAGGGAGCTCGCTAGAAGTGAGTTCACAGGAAGAAGCATCAGGAAGGATACGCGAAGAACGGTAAGTATAAAGTGAGCAATGCGACTCCCAGCGAGAGCAAAGATGTGTGAGTCGGGAACGAACACAATAAGGTGAGTCAAGTACTCTGCGAGATCAAGTCAGCATGGCACGAGCAGGCGCAAAGCTGTGAATTGCAAGTGAAAAAATGTGAGTCGGAGACCGCAATGAGAGAGGGTCGCAAAAAAATGTCTTTTCGCTGATACCAAGTTGAGAGTTCGAAAATATTTATTCCTCAAAATCTACTTAACCATTATATTACGTGTCTATTTATACACAAGGAAGACAGACTTAGATCACGTCTAGAGGTGTGAGATTAAAGGGAAGGTGGAAAAATAATAAAGGTGTTGGGCCTTCTTATGTGCCTTTACATTGAGCTTTATATAAAACTATTCAACTTGTTGATCTATCAATATTGGTGTTTAGTTACATATGCTAGAGCAAGTCATAAAATATCGATTACCAATTAAGAAATTAAATCAAGATAATTCTTTGAGGAGAGGCTAAAGAGTAAATAATCTGCAAATCACTTTGTTTAGAAATTTATGTGGCTTCCCCAATCTATCAGTAAATGTAATGTTGTTTATTACTAAATCCTAAAAAGCACAAAGATCTTGATGAATTTTGTTTTAAAAGATCGTTACAAGTGATCTCTGCATGGGTTTTGTACTAATTTTTGACCCGTCCGTTGAAGGCTCAATAAGAGTCAATTCCAAGCCATCTTGAATTCCTACTAGATACAACAATGTGCCGCTACCTTGGCGAATTTTTCATCACTATTGTAACAAAGCCCTTTTTCACTATTGTAACAAAGCCCTTTTTCTCAACGGCTAATTTATGATTGGAAACTTATCTTGGTTAGTCTGGTTATTGGCCTTTTTAAATTAATGGGAAGTCGTATTATTGTTTGGTACTTTTATATTCTATTAATTTCATTGTTTATCAGATCTTTTTTCTTGCAAAAAAGAGGGAATCATGGAGGTCTTTAGGTCTATGCATTCATACAAATCTATGAATTTGATGCTTTAAACAAGAAACCGTACTTTAAAATATAGTAAGGTCATGGCTACCCAAATTTGTCTTTCAAATGTGATGTGATAATCCAATTATGAAAGTTGTGTTAGTTTTGTTAATAATTCGAATGGGTTCCCAAAGTCAGATGGTCCAAATCTTTTCTTTAATGCATAAGCAAATGTATCCTAATTAGAACTCAACCAACCATTTGCTAGATCCTGAAACCGTAAAAAAACGGGATTTTCAAGGTGAATAGAGGTCAAAATTAAATGATTTTAAAATTTAATTATGTTATAAACAAAGTATTGATGCACCTGAAAAGGCTAGTTAGCTAGATCACCTGAAGAATAACGAGGAAAGGAAAGTTCTACCAAAACATTGTCGCTTGTAATCGTTTCTTCACATCTTATTTATCATTAAACAATTTCTGTCTGTAATGGAGCTCTCAACTAAAAAAACAAATTCATAGGATCGTAGGGTCAGAGCTAGACCAACTACCACAATTGCAACATTGCTACAATGATAAAATTATTGTGATGTAGTTCAATCAATTGTCTATACGATATTGAGTTCAGATTAAAGCACTTGTTCCTCGAGCCATTTCATAATATAGAAGGTGCTAATATGGTCCAATAATGTTTCTCAAAATTTAAGGCTGTGGCAACTGAAAACATAATTTGTGTTAATATTACACATCTGTCCGTATATAATGTTCTTTAATATAAGGAAAGAAACCTAAAAGTTACATGAAAGTCCTTCAACCATAGAAAAAATATAGAAGAACAAGAAAAAAAATCAGGGATCGACACAAACTAATAGCCAGGCTAAAAAATGTGGACTAGGAAAGGAAACCCTACTCTACTTGACCAAAGTCCAAACTGGATGAATATTCCTCTACCCAGCATGAAGTACAAATCCAATCCAAAATTAACATGTCATGGGAAATACACCACTAGTATCCTGCCATAAAAAAATCAAAAGGGAAACATAATATGTGAAAATAAATACGTGAAGTCCTGTCTAGTAATAAATATAATACACTATGAAGCCCTGATACTTCCCCGAGGATCACGTACCCGTACCGGATACGTTTCCGGTACCGGTACGTACGCGATACTCGGCAGATACGTTTGCAACAATAGTTTGCGGATATGTCTGCTACAATTGTCTACGGATACGCTTGGACATGACAGATCATTTTGCATATTGTGATTGAAGTCTGATTTTCTAAAGTAAATAAAAGACTTCATGTATTTAAGAAAAAAAGTGGCTCATAAATGTAACTAGCGGTGTTTGTTTATTATAATAAGTTAATAAAAAAATGTGCTCCAAATTTAAGTTCTTTTTATGTTACGGACGTGCATGAAGAGGCCTCGCCAAGGAAGGTCTACACGCACAGGAAGCCACCGACACCCAGCCCACTGACGTTGGAGGAGGCCACGGGAACTACTACTGTTTGAATATCTTCATTTGGATGTCTTTTATGTTTTTACTATTCACACACTTGAACTCTCTCTATTCGCACCCCTCTGTTATAAGGGGTGTTGTATGTTTCTTTTATGGTTATCTTGGATGAATCAAGGAATTAGGGTTGTCCCTAAGGGTTTCATCTCCCTTCTTCCTCACTGTCCTCTCCCACCTACCGTTGGTTCCCCCTTGGCGTTCTTCTTCCCCCGGTTCGTAATATTTGGTCTGACCTGCCGACCGACCGCTCGTGCCGCCGGTCTTCTCTGCTTCCATTGCTTGCTTCCGCCAAACCAGCCGCCCTAGTTGTTCGATCCCATCGCTCGATCCACCCTACCGATTGATCCTGTGCGTAGATCGATCCACTCGCTCCACTGCACCCTCAGTTCCGCCTTTTGCTTCGATCGCTTATGTCTCACAGATCCTGTCGCTTCCGAGGCCCCGCAGATTCCACTGATCCCGCTCGACCAACTTCCAGATCCCGTTTCAGTCGACAACACCTCTGATCCCGATTGACTCCAACCCCAGATCTGCTACCAATCGTTGCTCCAAGGCTCCCAACACCCGCCACAATCCATATCATGTCGCGGTTAGTGACGACGACGCCCTAAGCCTCCGCGTGGATGCCCACGAACAACTCCTCGCCTCCATGCAAGTTACGCTCCTCGCCATAAAATCCAAGATCGATACCATCCAAGCCTCCGCAACCGCTACCACGGCCTCCAGCTCCAGCTCACCTGCGGACGGAAGATCCATCCTGGGGCTGTCCTTGCCCGGCTTACACCGTAGCCCCACCACCCACCACCGTCGGCACGCCCGATCCTCCATCTCGACATTCCGTGCTTCACAAGCATCGACCCAATGGGCTGGATCTCGAAGGCGAAATAGTACTTTGACTTCCATGGAACTCTCGCTACGGACAAGGTGTCGACCGACATTGTAGGCCTTAACGGCTCCGCGCTTCATTGGGCACGGTGGCTTCGCCAGTCCAACCCTTGCCTGATGCCTCTCTTGGCACGACCTCAAGCAGGAGATGATACGGCGACATGATACCCGCTACTCTGGCTTCTCCATCAAGCGCCTTTGCGGCGTTCGCCAAACCGCCGGCCTAGACGAGTACATTGATTAGTTTGTTTCCTTGGTCACACATGTTCCCGGCCTTCCGTCCGACCACTACTCGGGGTTCTTCATGCAGGGCCTTCTTCCGCACATCCGCTCGCGCCTCCGCACGCACCATCCACAGAAGGTTTCTAAAGCCCTCGACTTGGCACGCCTGGTGGAGGCCGACCTATCGGCTCGGCCTCCTCACCTGCCGCCGGCCACATTGCTCCGCGCCCGCCCTGGAGGCCGCCTGCTGCAGCTCCTCCTCCCCGGATTCCTTAAGGGGGACCCCAACCGGGCCGCACCCCGACCCCTCAGCACCTATTGAACAATGACTACAACGAGCTCCACAACAAATGGTTGTGCTTACAATGCCGCCAACCCTACTCTCCGAATCATGAATGTTCGGTGAAGGAGTTCCATGCCATCTTTGGTAAATTCGACCCCGAGATTACCTTGGCTGACTTTGAGGCACTCGAGCTCTCCGAGGAGGGCATCTCCGAGAACCCGCCACGGCTACGTTCCACCGATTGGAGTTGCCCTGCTTTTCAGTGGGGGGAATCTTCGGCCCTCAGATCATGAAGCTCTCTGACACACTTCTAGATAGGCCGATTATAATCATGGTCGACAGCATTGCGAGCCACAACTTCATCTCAGAGCAACAGGTGATGCAGCTCCAACTCCGCCGACCGACCAAGGGACGCTGCCCCTCCATGACTCTTTCGGTGGGGCCCTATTCGATGACAACAGACGTCTATGCATTTGGCCTTGGGGGCATCGACACCATTTTGGGAGTGGCTTGGCTCCGCACGTTGGGTGATGTGCGCGTCAACTGAGCGACCATGACCATGCAGTTCATCCACGGGCGCAGGCCATGTCGCCTGGACGACAACTCCACTCCTATGAAGCACAAATACTTTCCTGAGGGTCGCGTACCCGTACCGGGTACGTTTCCGATACCGGTACGTACATGATGCTCGACGGATACACCTACTACTCTAGTCTGAGGATAAGCATGGATTTGATGGATCGTTCTGCATTTTGTGATATGACTATATTTTTCTAAAGTAAATAAAAAACTTCTCCATGTATTTTAGAAAAGAAAAAATGACTCACAAATGCAACTAGCGGTGCCTGTTTACTATAGTAATAAATTGTGATCCTGACTTAAGTTTTTTTTTATCCTTAAAACTACGAAGAATTTGATTATTTTGTTAATTTACTATGTATTTGAGGATTAGATGTTTTTTTCTACTTGCTCAATATGAATTTTTCTATGTTTTATATTCTCCCTCTTTTAAAAAAGGTGGTATATATACATGTACCTTTACATATATGTATATATATAAATCAATTTAATAACATCGTGCCCAGAACGTACCCGTATCCTTATTTTTTAAATCTTCACGTACCAACGTACTAGATACATAACGTACCCGGTACTCATACCCATACTGGTGCTTCATAGCTCCACCCTCATCTGTTCTCCGGTCTCTTTCCGCACTATTCAGAGGACCACCGAGGTCGACTTCTCCACGTGGCTTTGGCCAATCTCAAGACCAACGGCTGAGTCCTCCACTCACCTGACGGACCTTCAGGAGCTCCTCACAGAGTTCGCCGACGTCTTCCAGCCTCCGACCGGGTTACCACCGGCCTGGCCGACCGACCACGCGATTCCCCTCCATCCGGGGACTGCGGGGGTCTCAGTGCGACCCTACCGTTACGACCATGTGCAGAAAGATGAGATCGAGCATCTTGTGCGGGAGATGTTTATGGTGGGCTCATCCGGCCCTGTGCGAGACCCTTTTCTAGCTCGTTCCTGCTGGTCTGAAAAAAAGATGATAGTTGGCGCTTCTGCTTGGACTACCGGGAGCTCAATATGGCGACGATGTCGGACAAGTACCCAATCTCGGTCATACAGGAGCTGTTGGACGAGCTCCATGGGGAAGTTTTCTTCACCAAATTGGACCTCTGGGTGGGCTATCATCAAATTCGGGTGCGGCCGGAGGACGTCGCCAAGACCGCGCTCTGGACTCACGATGACCACAATCAGTTCCTTGTCATGCCATTCGGGCTGACCAACGCCCTCGCCACATTCCAAGCGACGACGAACAATATCTTCAGGGTGGTACTTCGCAAACACATGCTCGTTTTTATGACATTTTGGTATATAGCTCTTCGTGGCAGGATCACCTTCAGCATGTCCGCCTTACCTTGACTACCATTCGGTGTCGTCATCTCAAGCTCAACCCAAAGAAGTGTTCCTTTGGCATGGGGGAAGTGAACTACTTGGGCCACACCATCTCGGTCGGGGGTGGTGGCTATGGATGAGGAGAAGATTGCATCGGTCCTCCAGTGGCCGCCACCCACATCACGAGGTTTGCACCATCTCGGTCGGGGGTGGTGGCTTGACCAGTAACTACCGACGCTTCATTCAAGGTTCTGGGGATATGGCACAGACGCTCACACAGCTTCTGAAGAAGTCGGAAGAGGGTCTGTTTCATTGGTCGGTCGCGGCTGCCGAAGCCATCGCCGCCCTCAAGAAGGCCCTTATGCAAGGGCCGGTCTTAGCCATGCCGGACTTCCGTCTTCCTTCTCTTGTGGAGTGCGACGCATCTGGCAACCGGGGTGGGAGCCATGTCGGCCGGCCAGTGGCGTATTTTAGTCGGGCTTTCTCGAGTACCATCCGAAGTCGCTCCGCGTACAAAAATGAGCTCATGGCCCTTGTTCTGGCAATACAACATCGGCGGCCATACCTCCTCGGACGCCCTTTTGTAGTTCGTACCTTACTACAGTCTCTGCTATCTCCTTCAACAGAAGATTGCCACACTGGCGCAAAAAGTCTGGGTAGCCAAGCTCCTCGGCTACGACTTCATCATTGAGTTTCGCCCAGGGAAGGAGAACCCGACGGCCGGCGCTCTCTCCCGTCAGAGCCAGTCGTCGGAACTCTCGGCCGTCTCTCGACCCGTTTGGGAGGAAGCAGCTACCATCCAACACGAAGTGGAGGCCGACCCCCATTTGAACGCCATTCAGATGGCCCTCATCTCCGACGCCGCTGCCCACCCGCCTACTCTCTTGTTGGAGGCTGCCTCGTCCTCGCGCCATCATTGCCTAGCATTCCCCATCTCCTCGTCGAGTTCCACGCTTCGCCTTCCGAGGGTCACGATGGGGCTTTGCACACCTACCGCCGTTTAGCGACATCCTTGTATTGGCTTCACATGTTTCGGCAAGTCAAAGCCTTTGTGGCCGCTTGCCTAATTTGCCAAAAGGCAAAGTACGAGGCCATGTTTCCGGGAGGACTCCTTCAGTCGCTCCCCATCCCTGACAGGATTTGGGAAGATGTCTTCATGGACTTCATCACTCGCTTACCGCGCTCGCAAGGGTTTAACTGCATCTTGGTTGTGGTGGACCGTCTATCCAAATACGGCCACTTCATTCCCCTTCTCCATCCGTACACCACCACCACCATGGCAGAGAGCTTCATCAACGGGTTTGTACGACTCCATGGGTTTCCTCGATCAATTGTGAGTGATCGTGATCCACTGTTTTTTAGCACGTTTTGGACGACGATTTTCCAGCTTCAAGGCACCAGCCTCCGCATGAGCACCGCGTATCACCCGTAGACGGATGGCCAATCTGAAGTCCTCAACCGGTGCCTGGAGGCGTACCTTCGATGCTATGTTGGAGAACAACCACGGGCGTTGGCCAAGTGGCTCAGTTGGGGCGAATATTCTTACAACACAGCTTACCACTAAGCGGCTGACACAACCCCATTCGAGATTGTCTACGTCCGACCACCTCCATCCATCGTCCTCCACCTCCCCGGGAAATGCCAAGTGGAAAGCCTAGCAAACCACCTTTACGACTGGGACTGCATCCTGGACCAGCTGCAGCACCACTTACGTCGAGCCCAACAGAAGATGACTTCCTTTACGAACCGGAAGAGGCGTGATCTTTCCTTCCACGTGGGTGAGAAGGTATTCATCAAGCTCCACCCTTACCAATAGCTTTTAGAAGCCCGCCACCCATGCCAGAAGTTGACGCCTCGATTCTTCAACCGCTTTGAAGTCCTCGCTCGCATTGGTGTCGTCGCTCACCGCCTACGCCTCCCTAGCGGAACCCGCATACACCTGATTTTCCATGTTTCTCAGCTGCGACGTGTGGTGGGTGAGCACCCTACTATGGATCACATTCCAGCCGACATCGATCTCTCCGATGAAGCGCCTTACTCTACCCCGCCAAGATACTTAGTCGTTGCTACCACCTTCCGGGTGACACCTATCCAAAGGAGGCCCTTGTGGCTTGGCTCAACCGTCCAGACTCTGATGCTACATGGCTTCCCCGGGATGACTTTCGTCGCCAGTTCACCGACTATTTCCTTGAGGAAAAGGCAAATTTTCCATACGACGGTATTGTTACGGACGTGCATGAAGGGGCCTCGCCGTGGAAGGTCTACACGTGCAGGAAGGCACCGACACTCAGCCCACCGACGTTGGAGGAGGCCGCGGGAACAACTGCTGCTTGAATATCTTCATTTGGATGTCTTTTATATTTTTACTATTCGCACACCTGAACTCTCGTTATTCGCACCCCGCTGCTATAAGGGTGTTGTATGTTTCTTTCATGGTTATCTTGGATGAATCAAGGAATCGGGGCTGCTCCCTAAGGGTTTCCTCTCCCTTCTTCCTCAATCTTCTCTCACCCTTATCACCGGTTTCTCCCTTGGCGTTCTTCTTCCCACGGTTTGTAATATTTTATCATTAAAATTATGAAAAAACTAATTTAAATTTAATTATTTTGTTTATTTATTATGTACTTGAGGATTAAATGCTTTAAATAAGGAGTGTTTCTACTTGTTTAATATGAATTTTTCTACATCATTCTATGTTCTCCATTTCAAAAAAAAGTGGCATATATACATGCATGTATATATATACATGCATATATATATAAATAATTACGCCGAACCCCAAGCGTACCTGCGTCCTTATTTTTTAAATTGTGGCGTACCGCCGTGCAGGATACATATCGTACCTAATACTCGTACCCGTCTTCATAGATAATACATAAATGCATTATAAAAAATAGCTGCAATTGGTATCATATATGCATATCCATAAATATGGCTAATATCCTAATAAACTGCCAAAAGCCCAGAACTGATCCAGACATGCCATAGTTGGGATAAACAACAACACTCAAGCCCTTATCCCACTATAGTGGGGTCTGCCATAGTTGGGATAACAACAATAAAAAATAGTTGATCCAATTTTCCACTAAATACTTGCCCAGAACTTAAATATATAGGCCACTGTCAACCTATTAAAAAAGACAAAAGTATGGACAGGCAGAATCAGGTCATTCAGCTCTAATTTAGTATTCTCCTATCTTATGTGGAGAATGGAGAGCAGTATTTCCAAAACTAACAGCGGCTTGCCAAACACAGGCTTAAAGACAGATGAAACTGGGTAAGATAGGAAATTGAGCTTGTCTCACTTTGATCTTTCTCCTGAGGCGCATGTTTCAACAACACTAAAAGAGAGTTTCGCTCGTTATAGGACTTGACCAAACATCTCCCAACACAAGCTGACGACATTTTTCATTTTGAAAAAAAAACTTTGCAGCTACACAATTACTGAAATTTAACGTCAAAGTGGGTACACATACCTCACCGAGTGAAACTTTCTCAAGGCGCCTTTTAACAAATCTTGCTGACAAAGCCTCATTACTTGCAAGAAGCTGTGCTTTAATCACAGGTGTACTTATATTCTTGGCAGCA
This sequence comes from Dactylorhiza incarnata, assembly GCA_033032865.1. Lineage (NCBI taxonomy): Eukaryota > Viridiplantae > Streptophyta > Magnoliopsida > Asparagales > Orchidaceae > Dactylorhiza > Dactylorhiza incarnata. The sequence continues at coordinate 785,335 of JAWHQI010000491.1, forward strand.
TTTATTATTTCCTTGATGCGAGGGACCCCACGAGTAATATCTTATAATGGTCAAAGTACACTCCAAAATTCACAAGAAGTTGATAACAAATCAAATATCTGGCGTGCACACGAATAACAAAAAGATGAAACAGTTTCAGTCAACATGGTACACAAGTCATTTCTAGGGAAAAACACATCATGTAGTTCAAAATAGAAAACCATTAGATATTTTACTGAAAACCATTAGATGTTTTACTGAAAACTTGTTGGAAATATGGAGTACAATATAATCATCTAAAATAGTGTGATTACTGCAGTTAAAAAAATTTGAATGATATTTCAAGCTGAACAAGGGGAGCCTTGGCGCACTGGTTGAGGTGTTACCGTGTGACCTTGAGGTCACAGGTTCGAGTCCTGGAAGCAGCCTCTTGCAAAAATGCAGGGTAAGGTTTGTCTACATTTCACCCTTGTGGTGGGACCCTTCCCCGGACCCTCACTGCGCAGGGATGCTTTGTGCACCGGGCTGCCCTTTTTTTTATTTCAAGCAAAACAATAATTTCTGGAACATGATACAATGAACACAACTACAAAAAGTGTAAAGAAGCAAAGAAAGCATCATCAAGAATAAAAAACTGACAAAATGTAATAATAAAATACCTTCTAACATGTATAAGGCCTTAATTGACATATAATGAAAATGTACATTAATGAAGTTTCAGCTTTCCAAAACTCAGGTCTCATACAAGCTATTTACTAAACAAAGAGGTGGAAAAACACATCTTCAAAAGGTCATCATAAAAAAATGACGTAAGAAATTAACTTCTAAGATGATAAAAATGCTAAAGAAACAAGAATTTGATAAGATCCAGCACAATAACGAGTGACTATCAAAACAGTATAAATGTGGGAATTAAAGAAGCATTAAAATCATGGTAGTTCATGGCATTAACAAACTTCAAAAATATGTTGGGGCTATTCATTCTTGAACAAACATGTTCTAGCTTAGAAATAAATTACATTTGTAGGAACCTAGGTATTCATCGTAAAACCAATTGGTGATAGGAAGAGGGGGTTGTTATTGACCTTTCCCGTAACAGCGGTAGTATCACCAGAGGAGTGGTCAGAGGCAGAGATGACGGCGGCAAGGGGTACTGTAGAGCCGGAACCGTGGCTGCCTATGCGGGGAGTGGTCGTGAGGCGAGAGCTACCAAAATTTCATAAACAAAGTGAATACTTCTTGGATGCCTTCATACAAACTACACTTGCCTTTAAATAGGCTATAAGACCCTTTTACTGAAAAACCTAACCATCTAACAACTAAGAACAATTAATAACAATAAAAGACATTACAGAGAATAATAACTAGGCATGTGTCCCATAGCAGTGGCACAAGTCTTATAAGGCCATCAATGGGAGAATCCCAACTAGAAGCGGGACACACAATGATGCGCCATACGAGAACATAATCTAGCTATATAAGGCTACACGCCGACGAGTCATACAGGGAGAAACATAGAAGTATATGGTAAACTATAAATATTCACATACTCACAATATGCAAACTCAAGCATCATTCTTTTAGCAAAGGATTCTATGAACGGATAAGAACCTAAAATACGTCATAAAATAAAAGTAACGACAATGGAAATATCTATTAGAATCATCCATGTTGTATTGGAGTGATATTATATTATTAATGTAATTAACTTACCTTTTTTTTGTTTTTAGGGCATTTAGGGTTTAGAGGTCCAAATGTGTATAATTATGCATTCATCATTAATGAAAGAATTAGGTTGTTATTTGTTGTATGGTATTAAAGAGTTGAACTAACCGTGTGTGACTCATCTTCACTGCCTTCATTGCAGTCATTTTTTCCTAATTGTTCCTGAGATTGATCGCAAACCCGTCGTTGGAGGGGTCTTGGATCGACGACACAGATGCCTTGCCTCAGATCGATAGCTTGCCTTGCCTACATTGAATTGACGCTAACGTAGACGCATATCACTAGTGTCGAAGACCTAGACGTAAACGAGGTCTCCACTCGACGACACATAACCCTTCCTCACCTCAAATCGACGACTGCTTACAGTAGATCAATGACTTCTTATAGTCGATCAACATCTTCTTCCAGTTGATCAATATCAACCTTCCCACTTCTGCCAAATTCGAACCTATGACCTATGGATATTGATCGCAACTTCCACTCTAGTGCTTTTCATCGTCCAGTGAACTTCTTGCTTACAATCGTTAATTGCAATTGATCTTGTAGATCTGCCTTTATTGTAGCTTCCTTGTTGGGTGACGCATGCGCTCTAATTATCAATAGTCTCAATGAACTTGTTGAACTCTTCGAAAGCCCCTTCTAATCATGGCAAATTCATCTTCGACCGCCCTCCAAAGTCAAAGTACATCCATATCCATTCCTCTCACCCCTAACAACCTATATATCCTTCATTCTACCTACAATCTCAATGGAAAGAATTATCTGGCATGGGCTCAAGTTATTCGTACTACCCTTAAAGGTTGTTGGAAGTTGAATCACATTGAAGGGATTGCGCCTAACAAATTTGATGCAAAATTTAAAATGCAGGATGACGACTCCCTTATCATGACATGGCCTTAGAATCTATGGCTCCAGAGGTTAGCAAAAACTATATGTTCTTGCCTACTGCCGGTGATATTTGGGATAATCGTCGTCAAATTAATTCTATGAAGCAAGATATTGGTCACAGGTTATAAGTTGAAGACAAATATTTTTTCCATCAAGGATGCTCTCCTTGGTCACTAACTGTTGTGTGATTCTTAATAGGTTATGGATTGAGGTAGACCAATATCAAAATTTGAACATGGAATGTAATAAGGATGCTTTTACTTTGACCAATTTTTTTAGCGAGATCGCATATTTGAGTTCATTTCTGGAATATGATCCTATTCTGGTTCCAATCTTAGGTAAGGAGAGGCTTCCATCTCTCTCAGGAGTCTTTTACACTATTAGAGGATAAGAGAGTCGAAGAGCTATTGGGCTGGATGACCAACCATTGATGGATCCGCTTTAGCGACAAGCAAAGTTCTCAAATCTGGTGCTAATTTCATACCTACTACTTCCAGGTCCAATCAGGGCAACCGTTGGTGTATTTACTACAAGAAGTCTGGCCACACCAAGGATATTTGCTTTAAACTTCATGAAAAGGAACAAGTAATAGTTGTACTGGTGGATTCAAGGGAAGCCAGTGCAGCTAGGTCAATCTGACAACATCTAGTACTATACAGTTGGATGAAGAATCAGTGGCATATGAGGTTCCAACACTTAGTATGGAGGAGTTAGAGAGTCTATGAACACTTATAGGTTTTCTCAATAAGCCTTGAGGTACTTGCACTCTTGCCACGACCAATAAGAACCTATGTTCAAAATATATTAATGCACCTAGTAATGTTTTGGATCATTCATGGGTTATTGCCACGGGAAATTAGAGTTGTTAAGGAAAGGGGATGGTTGTATCACTTGTTCCAGACACCTTGTGATGTTTACCAACAACCACTCCACTCTTGTTTTCAGTCCAATACCAAGGAAATAATTTCAAGAACATGTTGCAACACAGACGACTAGGAGATCCATCCTTTTATTACACTTAAAACTATGTTTCCTTAATTGTTTCTTCGGGAGTTTGACGAGTCTTTTCATTGTGATGGTTGTGAACTTACAAAATATTGTCTTGTATCATTTTAACCTAGTGCAAGTAAAAGTAATGAACATTTTACTTTTATTCATTATGATTTTTGGGGCCCTACTTCAGCTACTAGTGTTTCTACGTCAAAATGATGTATCATATATTGATGATTGTACTAGAGTTGATTCTGTAAACATTGACTCGAAATCTCACTTATCAGAGTCCATTGTGTAAGAATCTTCTGAGTAATTTGAGTAATTGGGCTTCCTTGATGAAAGATAAAACCGAGGTAACCGAGTTGTTCATCCAATTTCAACGTTTGGTGCAAACCCAATTTGACAAACATATTAAGCGTTTGTGATCTGACAATGTGAAGGAATATGTCAATGTCATCAAGGAACATAGCATTGTTCAAGAATTTGCATGTATTGATACCTCATAACAAAATGGTGTTATTGAACGAAAAAACATACATCTTCTTGAAGTTACACGGGCATTACTTTTCCAAATGTTTGTTCCAAAGTTGCATTCCGGAGAAGATCTTCTGACCGCGACATACCCAATTAATTGTTTACCATCACGTGTTTTGGCAAGTCAGTCATGTTCAACTTATCACATCTTTCTTTCCTTCAGTACATATCGTGCAGAGCTTGTAATCTCAAGTATTTGGATGTGTTGCTTATGGGTTCATCGCAAAACCGCAATAAAAGTGATCCTCATATTGTCAAATGTATCTTCTTAGCTTATTCCTTTGATAAGGGCTAAAAATGAGACCACCCTTCAATCCGTTGTATGTTAATTTCTATGTATGTCACCTTTCATGAAAATGAGCCATTCTTTAGTCAATCTCCGCTTTAGGGGGATCATGATTTGGAAGCGGAGTCTTGTCGTTCATTAGCCGGTAATTCATCTATCACATGAGCCTTCTCCAAAATTAAAGGAGAATCATCAGACTATACATCCAATGGAAAATAGTAAGAGTTAAGGTTGGTAGACATATATTGTTTACCAGAGGAGGATAAAACCCAAACATATTTCTAAACAACTCCAGCTGTCGCAACCCATTGCAGATATTGAGCAAATAGGTAATACACTTGACTCAAACTCCTTTGATATTTCTTTGAAACATTAATCCTAACACTCATTTTCCGCCCATTGACTTGAGGGAAAAAAGAACTTGTGTCAAGTATCACATTTCTCACTTTTGTCTTCCAAGCATCATTTTATGCGGCACAAGTGTTTTATTTCATCCCTTGATTTTATAGAAATTCCAACATCAGTACATGAAGCATTAAAAGACAAGAATTGGGTTCAAGCTATGAATGAAGAAATCACAACTCTAGAAAAAAAATTAAACTTGGGAACATGTACCAAAACCAAAAAATAAAGGACTGGTGGGATGTAGATGGATAGATATAAAAAAGGCTAGTAGCGAAATGAAAAAACACTCAGTAATTTGGAATAAACTATCAAGACATATTTTCCCTAGTTTCAAAAATGAATATTGTAAGAATTATTCTCTCATGCTGCCCAATTCGATTAAGAGTTGCAACAGTTTGATGATAAAAATGCATTTCTCCATAGAGACTTAGAAGAAGTCTACATGAATATCCCACCAGATTACTCCATTAATGATGAAACTCAAATGTGTAAACTGAAAAAAGTCTTACATGGGTTAAAGCAGGTTCCTAGAGCATGTTTTGGGAGGTTCACTAAGGTAGTAATGTCCTTGGGATATAGACAGAGTCAAGCAGATCATACATTAATCTTTAAGCATTCACATGAAAGTAAACCTACTAAACTACTTGTGTATGCTGATAACATCATTACATAAGAAAATGACCCAGCTGAGAACCAATTATTAAAGGAGAGATTAACAACATAACTTGAGATGAAAGACCTCGGGGACTGAAGTACTTCCTTGAAAATGATGGTGTCTACTAAAAAAGTGGGATTTTTATTTCTCAACGGAAATATGTACTTAATTTACTCAAGGAGACATGAAAATTAGAGAATAAGACCACTAATATACCCATTGAGCCAAGTTACAAGTTGGGAAATGATGAAGAAAGCCAAAAAGTGGATAAAGCTCAATATTATAGACTAGTAGAAAAGCTAATATATCTTGCACGTACTAGACCTAACTTGACATATGCAGTCGGAGTTGTTAGTCAGTTTATGCATGCATAATCCAAGGCTTAGGCACTTGCAACAGTAGTTAGGATCTTACATTATCTCAAAAGTGCCCTTGGTAGAGGATTGTTATTTAAAAAAGGTAAAATTTGATCTATGGAGCCATATACTGATGCAAATTATGAAGGCTCACTTGTCGGCAGAAGATCATCATTTGGCTTTTGTACTTTCTTGGGTAGTAACTTAGGCTCTGTTTGGGACATCTTTTTTCCTTTGGTGGGGGAATACTTCATTTCCACCAGAGTTTTAGGCGTGTTTGGGAAACCATTTTTTCTCTGGTACGATAAAGTTCCGGCAGCCACGTGAGTTTTAGCTCTCATTTGTACTAGGAACTCGGAGCTCCATTCTCCATTCGGAATGGAGCCCACTTCCAGCCAGAAAGGAGCTTGAACACACCGGATTCTTAAACAGAGCCTCAATAACATGGATAAACAAGAAGATAATGGGTTAGCTCAATCAAGTGCAAAATCCGAATTTGGAGTTATGGTATTAGGAAAATATGTGAGTTACTATGACTTTGTAGAGTTATTGATTAGGATCCGGATGTTAATCGAGTATGGTATATTTAGGCCTCATTTCAAGGCCTAGCAGAAAAGACCCCAACGCTATTAAGAACAGAGTAGTTGCTACGTCCTCCTTGATTCCTTCTCCTCATGTTCGACTCAAACGTGTGTACGCCAAAGAAGTGACGATCTTCTGGTGCAAAGGCGACATTACACTGGTACGGTGAAGGCATCTGTTTGCAGCAGCGGAAGGCACAGTAAGCGCAAGGGTGCAGGAGGACGACAGTTGTGCGACACAGTTGCAGCAGCTCGAGGCATCGACAGCGGCCAGGCGCAATGTGTGTGGGAAGTTACAAGGCATGTGGCGCTTAGGATGCGGGCTCGCGAGCGAAAGTTGTTGCACACAAAGTTGAACGTTGGTGGGCTATGCATTCGCGGCAAGGCCAAGTCTGTCTTGGTCTCTTTCTTCCTCGATGGTGGCGATGGTTGCCCGGCCGACGATTTGTTGATTGCTGCAAGTCATTCTATTTCTCAGTTGTTGGAGATATCTGATTCCAACCGTGGTGCTCTTTATCGTATTTGTACTTTTCACCTATTTATATTGTTGTGTGCATTTTATTGTGATTCTATAAATTGCACAGGTTTATGTGACAGTTTGTGTGTCATGATTGCCCCGTGTCTTAGCTGCGCTTATGGGAACATCAGATTTTCTAACAGGATGACGATTATATTAAAGGACTTAGAAGTTAATTATGAAACCCCTATAAAGTTATTCTGTAACACAAACCAGTAATTAGTGTCACACAATCCAATTTAACATGGCAGAACACAGCACGATAAGATTGACCGTCACTTCAACATAATAAAATTTGATAGCGGATTAATGACCACCGCTCATGTATCTTTTGAATTATAGATCGGTGATGTTTTAACCAAAGGGCCAACCATAGAGAGGTTCTATGTGGCTTACTCACATGCTGGGAATGATGTATATCAATTCTCCAACTTAAGAGGGAGTTGTATTGTTGTAATGGCTTTTAGAGTTTAGAAGTCCAAGTGTGTATAAATACCCATTCATTATCAATGAAAGAATTACGTTGTTATTTTCTACACATACTACAAATACAATACAGATAAATCAGGTTTAAAAAAAGCTTGCAAACAGAATTTCTAAAGTATATTCATTTCATTCTTATCAGCACAAAATCACACAATTTTCCACTTTGGTCTACAAAGGAATCGGTCCAAGACATTTAATGTCAAATTGAACCATGGCGGAAAAAGATCAATAACAAAGTTAAAAATATCATGAAAGGATACTCATGCTTGCAAGTCCAGCATGGTGAAAGGTTTTGAGTGTCATTTGTGTCCCTGGTTCTCCTATACTCTGAGCTCCAATGACCCCGATCGCTGCTCCTGCCTCAAGCATTTTAGAAGAATAACGAGAAATGCATGTCTCAAGAAACACCTACATGATGAACTTTGTGGATTAGCTGATTGTTCTAAGAATCAAAAGCACCTGAGAAGATATCAGATTGTGTTTTAAAAGAGTATAATTGGGATGTTAGCAATACTATTTAATTAACAACAGCTATCAAAAGCTTGAAATATAAGTAAAAAGGGCAGCCCGGTGCACAAAGCATCCCCGCGCAGCGAGAGTCCGGGGAAGGGTCCACCACAAGGGTGAAACGTAGGCAAACCTTACCTTGCATTTTTGCAAGAGGCACAGCTTGGTGATGAGAAGTGAAAGTACTTCATAGTTAAGCGTGCTCGGGCTGGAGTAGTCACGGGATGGGTGACCTCCTGGGAAGTCCACGCGCTGCTGCTTAACTGACTCAATTCTCATCAAAGGGGGACTGCAGTCTCCAACAACCCACTGTGCCCTGTGGTGGGACAGATATGGGTTAGGGTGCATGGTCTGCAGACCATCTAGTTAGTCAGCTGGGTCCCGTGTTGGCTGGCCTGGGCTGGGAGGGTGCCGGCGGTCCAGCTGGGTCCCGTGCTGGCGGGCCTGGACCGTTCCAGGACTCGAACCCCTGATCTCAAGGTCACACGGCGACACCTTAACCGGTGCGCCAAGGCTCCCCTTCAAAAGCTTGAAATATAAGTAATGAATATAAAACGTAGACCTAACACATTACCATTCATTCATGCAGAGTGGCCAAACAGAAAATGGCTAATCAAAAGTTTATACAATTGCGAGGAACATGAAACTCCATTACCCATTCAACGTTTTAATACAAAACTAAAACTAAGAGAACACTATAGAAAATGACAAATTTAAGTAGAGAAAATGAGATGCAATTGAACAAGAAGGGATTCACATGCTTGCAACAAACAAGAAATTGTTCATGAAGTGCCTATTAATTATATAGAAATGAAGCAAATATGGAAGATGGAAAATAGAAATAGAAATTATACAATATAACTTTCACACAACCGCGCCTAATGACATGAGAGTACTAAAACTAGCATATGAAGACGAATAGCGGTATAAAAAGGAAAACAAGTACTCAGATCAAGTCATGAGAAATAACGATTTGAAGGTGTTAGAAAAGCCCATGTAATGGCCCATTCTGGAGCCCATATATTTTCTTATTTCTCTCTCTCTTTAGTCCCACATTGTGTATAAGGTTCTCCCCTCTCTTTCTCCCTCCTATATATTTGTATTCATACATTGTATTTAGTATATAGAGAAAGGAATATACAAGGTTTTGTACTGTTCTACATGGTATCAGAGCTAGGTTCAAATTTTTTTTCTCGATCTCCAAACTTTGTGACCGCAGACCTCCCCGCCCTTCCCGTGCGAGTTCCCCCCTGCGGTCTCTTTTTCTGAAAAATTCAGAAATCCGAAATCCGCTTAAGCAACGGTTATTCCACCAGAAGACACGAGGATTTCGGCCAGCACTGTTTCGAAAAATAGGGAGCATGCATATAAAAAGCGAATGGAGAGAGAAAAGCGGATCCATCATCATTTTCAGCCATTCTTGGAGAGGATCGAACAAGAAGGAAGTGCAGAATTTTCGCTACGGCTTGGAGAAAGGGAGAATCCGAACTTCTTTGATCATGTATTGTAAGATCTTTCTAATTTTGCGGAGTTCTATCTCAGTCATGAACTAATTTCGTTTAGTCTTGTATGGTGAAAGTACTACGGTTGTTTTGATGAAGTTTTCTACTTAACTTTTATGAATGTTTGATGACTGTTCTTTATTGAGTTATGAAAATATTGTTGAAATTTTGGACAATGAATTTTATCTACGATTGCGCTCCGAGAGTCGAGAGAGGAGGGGCGTAGTGCTAGGAAAAATTCTATCTTTTGACACCGCGAGAGTCGAGAGATGAGCGTTGTAAATCTTTAATCCAAATTTCTCTATTTTACGCATCACTTCGAGAGTCGAGAGAGGAGAGGTGTATGCGTTTCATAATCTCATTCTAGTGGAGGAGAGTGAAAGAGATTTCATTTTCTTGCTTGCGACTACGATTGCTATTTTGCACAATATTCTTCACTTCTCTTATGTTAGAGATAACTAGGGGAATCTAGGATATTGAGATCTCCGATATCGAGAGATACGGTTGTCTCCGTTTAATTTGTTGAAAGAAACTCGTAAAGCATTCAAATAAAGTATTAGGGATTCGAATATTCATCATAATCGTCGGAAATCATTATACAAGATTATTTTCTCCGACTAATATTTCAAAAGATATTTTGAATACTTTCCTTAGTTTAAATCTTTGATTAAGAAATTTTATATGTCAACAAAATCACCTAATTTGGTTCACTTGAATTTCAAAGAAACGGTGTAACTAATATTTGTAAGCCTTAGAATAGTCACTTCTCCGTGGGAACGATCTCTATTCACTCTTTATTACTTGATCGACACGTGCACTTGCGTATAAAACCATTTTCCGCGTATCAAGTTTTTGGCGCCGTTGTCGGGGAGGTGCAACTAATCTTTGTGTCTTTCTTGCAATATTAGCGAACCTTAGTATTGAGAGGTCAAGTTTTATTTTTACTTTGCTCATTGTATTTGTCTTTACTGTTTTTGGGAGTTTGTTAGTGTATGTCCCGGTATCGGTCGGTTGAATTGTTTCCACTAAACGTTGAGATTGAACGAACCTATAGAAGAAATAGGAAATCAACTAGGTTGGAGCAAGGTAATCAACCTACAATGAATCTAAATAATGAAGATGAAGTTCACCAAGAAGGTCAAGATTTAGGAGGACAAGTAGAACATAATGGACATCAAGCTGAAAATAGAAGAACATGTCGCGACTATAATATGCCTTTTAGGGGAGGGGTCCAATTTAGTATTGCTAGGCCCTCTGTCGAAGCCAATAACTTTAGAATTGACTCTACTGCTATGCAACTTGTTCAGAATAATAAGTTTAGTGGCCATAATCATGAAGACCCTAATTCTCATCTAAGAACGTTCATAGAAATCTGCGACACATTCAAAATTAATGGCGCATCGGAGGAAACCATCAAACTGCGTCTGTTTCCTTTTTCTTTAGAAGGAAAAGCAAAAGACTGGTTGAACTCCTTACCTAATGGGTCCATCACCACTTGGGCCATCTTGATTGAAAAATTTCTAGCTAAATATTTCCCCCCATCCAAGACTGCTAAATTAATGAGAGATATTTCTACGTTCATGCAAGTGAATGGAGAAACTCTTTATGATGCATGGGAACGTTTTAAGGAATTATTGCGGAAGTGTCCTTATCATGGCTTAGCCATCCACCAACAGGTGTGGACCTTCTACAATGGCCTCCAGACATCTACCATGATCCAAGTAGATGGAGCTGCGGGAGGTTCTCTCGTGAACAAGTACCCAGAAGATGCATATGGAATCTTAGAAGACCTATCTTCTAACAATTATCATTCTATTGAACGTCAAGGACATCCTTCTACTACGGCAGGAATATATCAAGTAGACCAATTCACGTCATTTGCAGCCCAAATGACGTCTCAATTTAATTCAATCAATAAGAGGTTAGATGCTTTGACTTTATACCAAAATCAAATGACCCCACAAGTCAATAACATACTCACTCCTACGGTTACATCTAATCCCACTTCAACAATTGAGCAACTTGTAGGTAACAATGAAGAAGTAAATTATATTGGAGGGCAATTCAAACAAAATCATAATTCATATCCAAATAATTATAATTCTGAATGGAGGAACCACCCTAATTTCTCTTAGAAAAATAATTCCGGTTCAACTCCATCACATCTATTTAATTCTAATCCTATCCCTCAACATCAAAATCATCATCCTAATCAAGCGGGACCTTCAAGAAAATTAACCGACGATTTCATTATAGAATCCATGCAAAAGAATGAAACACGTTTCTCTAGTTTAGAAGGTTCAATGCGATTAATTGAATCACAACTAGGACAAATATCATCCGCTTTGAGCATTCGTCTGCAAGGTACACTTCCGACGGACACCACACCAAATCCTAAGGGAGATAATCATCAATATAGGCAGTCACCTTACGGAGTGGACGAGAGTTAATAGGTGGTCATGACAATAATCCACTTGAAAAAGATGATCTTAAGCAAGGGGATAATAATGAAAAAGGAAGTAAGGAGTCTAATAACAATGAAGGGGAGGAACTAGAAATAATAGGAGGAAGTAAGAATGGAAATGAAGTAGAGATGACGGGTAAGAAGGGAAACATAATAATTTACCCCCTCCACCTTTTCCTCAAAGGCTACGAAAGAGCAAACTAGATCAACAATTCCAGAAATTTCTGGAAATATTTAAAAAACTACAAATTAATATACCGTTCGTCGAAGCCTTAGAGCAAATGTCAAGCTATGTAAAATTCATGAAATATGTCCTAAATAAGAAAAGAAAATTTGGTGTAAATGAGACGGTTGCACTCACTCATGAGTGTAGTGCGATTCTTCAAAAGAAATTACCACCAAAATTAAAAGATCCCGGAAGTTTCACTATTCCGTGTTCTATTGGGTATCAATTTGAGGAAAATCTTTATGTGATTTAGGGGCAAGCATAAACCTCATGTCATTATCAATTTATAAGAAGTTGGGTTTGGGAGAGATTTCCAAAACATCGCTTACATTACAATTGGCCGATAAATCTCTTACCTTTCTAAAAGGAATCGTAGAAGATGTCTTAGTCAAGGTAGACAAGTTTATTTTTCCAGCGGACTTCGTGGTTTTGGATATGGAAGAAGACAAAGAGGTACCTATTATTGTAGGTAGACCTTTCTTAGCTACCGGAAAAACTTTGATTGATGTTCATAAGGAAGAGTTAACCATGAGAGTTAATGATGAGCAAGTCACATTCAATGTACTTAAAGCAATGAAATTCCCTCATAGGGAAGAGGATAGTATGGAAGAGATAAAATGCATGACTCTTTATGATTATGGTCTTGGCAAGAGCCAAGAGTTTAGAGATAAAGCGGTAACGGATATTTCAACCGATGATGAAAAATCTGATGACGAAGAAGAAATTCATGAGTGTTTGGAAGCATTTGCACATCAATCGCCATTCACTCGTAATCCGGAACCATTAGACATGCAAGAGAGGTCTTGTGTGGATAAACCTTCTATTATCAATCCACATGTTCTTGAGTTAAAACCACTTCGTGATCATCTATCAAATGCATATTTAGGAGAGAATGATACGTTGTCGGTCATAGTTAATTCTGAATTGCTACCGGAACAACATCAAAAATTATTAAATCTTTTAAAGAGACATAAACTTGCCATAGGATGGACTATTGCGGACATTAAGGGAATTAGCCCTTCACTTTGTATGCACAAAATCCTTCTAGAGGAAACCTTCAAAGGGTCTATAGAACATCAACGACGTCTTAGTCCACCTATGAAAGAGGTAGTGAAAAAGGAGATTATTAAATGACTAGATGCAGGAATAATTTACCCCATCTCGGATAGTTCATGGGTCTCTCCAGTCCAATGTGTTCCTAAGAAAGGGGGGATGACCGTAGTAAAAAATGAAAAAAAAAAAATGAATTAATTTCTACTAGAACGGTCACGGGATGGCGTATATGTATGGACTACCGGAAATTAAATAAGGCCACAAGGAAAGATCACTTTCCTTTGCCTTTTATAGATCAAGTCTTAGATAAATTATCCGGAAATGATTTCTTTTGTTTTCTAGACGGGTATTCCGGTTATAATCAGATTACGGTAGATCCGGCAGACCAAGAAAAGACAACGTTCACGTGTCCTTATGGAACATTTGCATTTAGGAGAATGTCGTTCGGCTTGTGTAATGCACCGACCACTTTTCAACGTTGTATGATTGTTATATTTTCGGATATTATGGATTATGGCATAGAAATCTTCGTGGATGATTTTTCCATCTTTGGTAAATCGTTTGATGAATGCTTGAAGTGTTTAGAAAGAGCGCTTTTACGTTGTGTTGAAACTAACCTCGTTTTAAATTGGGAAAAATGTCACTTCATGGTGCGGGAAGGCATAGTACTTGGGCATCATGTATCAAAAAAAGGGGCCAGAAGTAGATACGGCAAAAATAGAGGTGATTGAGAAATTTACTGCCTCCTAAAAATGTAAAAGCATTGCGTAGTTTCTTGGGGCATGCAGGATTTTATAGGAGATTCATCAAAGACTTTGCAAAGATTGCAAAACCTTTGAGTGGTTTGTTAGAGAAGGATATAAAGTTTTATTTTGATGAAAACTGTTTAGATGCATTTAATGAATTGAAAACCCGATTAACTACAGCACCTATTGTAGTAGCCCCCGATTGGGAAGAGTCATTTGTTCTCATGTGCGATGCTAGTGATTACGCTGTCGGAGTAGTCTAGGACAAAAGCGAGAGAATGTTATGAACGAAGTTCTAAAAGAGGGAGAAAAGAGGGAGAAAACTAATGACGGCTAGAGAAAGATTAGGGTTAGGAGGAAGAAGAGAGAATACCTTGATCATCAATTGCATAAGAACCAAAAGAGGGGGTCCGGGTATATTTATACCGGACCCCGGACCGGCCAGCAAGGGGGCCGGTCGGCCCCAATGGGGCTGAACCGAAATCGGTTCAGCCCCCCTTGGGCCGATTTCAGTAAGAGGGGGCTGAACCGCTTGGTTCAGCCCCGTTGTCGCCTTCGCCGTGCCTTTGCCTTCGCTTGTAATGACGCCCAAATAGACGGGCCTCGTCCGGGGGCGTAACATTCCCCTCCCCATCAAGAACCAGCTTGTCCCCAAGCTGGTAGTCGGGGTAAAGCTCCCGAAACTCCAGCAGGTCCACCCAAGTATTGTGCTCGGGAGAAAGATCCTTCCATTTGACCAATAGCTCTGGACAGTACGCCGTGCCTCGGCGCTTCCACTTGACCACTAGAATATCCTCAGGAATCGGGCGCAGCTCGCCCCCAGTAATAGCTTCAGGCAACACCGAGCTCGCCTGAACAGCATCGCCAATCTTCCGTTTCAGCAAGGAGACATGAAAGGTGGGGTGAATCCTCGACCCCTCTGGTAAAGACAAAGTGTAAGCGACGGGTCCGACCCGCCGAGTGATCCGGAAGGGACCATAGTAACGGGGTGCCAACTTCTGGTTCGTCCGCTGGGCGACGGACAGCTGCCTATAGGGACGAAGTTTGAGAAAAACCTCATCCCCCACCTGAAACTCCCGCTCCGTCCGATGCCTATCTGCCTGAGTCTTCATCCGATCTTGGGCTGCCCGCAGATTTTCCCGCAAGGTGGCTAGCATGCGGTCACGATCGCGGAGTGCGCGGTCAACGGCGGCCACCGCGGTGCTACCCGGCTCATAACTGCTCAGAGAAGGCGGCGGCCGGCCGTAAACCACCTCAAATGGGGTTAGCTTGCTCGCGGAGTGATAGGACGTGTTGAAGCAGTACTCAACCCAATGTAGCCAACTCGTCCAGGTACGGGGCTCCTCCATAACGAAGCAGCAGAGATATGTCTCCACGCTCCGATTCACGACCTCCGTCTGGCCGTCTGTCTGTGGGTGGTGAGTTGTGCTGAAGCGCAAAGAAGTCCCGTGCAAGCGGAAAAGCTCCCGCCAAAAATTGCCAACAAAAGTAGGGTCCCGATCCGAGAAAATCGCCCGAGGAATGCCATGTAAGCGCACAATCTCCCGAACAAACAAAGTAGCCACGGACTCCCCAGTGTACGGATGGCTCAGCGCAAGGAAGTGACAGTACTTGGACAACTTGTCCACAACCACCAGAATAACCGATTTTCCCTTCGAGCGAGGTAGCCCGTCAATAAAATCCATGGAGACCGTATCCCAAACCTGGTGCGGAATCTCTAGGGGGTAAGGAGCCCGGCAGGAGAAGTGGTGTCGTACTTTTGTCGCTGACAAACAACACATTGGCGAACAAACGCCTGTATATCCTTCCGCATGCCCTTCCAAAATACATTGGCCCTGACCCGCTGCAGAGTGCGGAGAACCCCCGCGTGGCCCCCCGTCGGCGTCGAGTGGAACTCGTGCATCATCACCGTCCGCCAAGCGGACTGAGAGGGTATGACCACCCGTTCGTGGTAGTAGAGACGATCCTGTTGCAAATGATAGTCGGGGGTGGTCGTCCGGTCGGACCGCAAATCCTCCAGAATAACTCGTAACTCAGGATCCCGCAGCACCTCCTCCTGAATCTCATCCAAAGACTCTAGCCGCGGTACAGATATGCTGGCCAACGCTCCCTCAGGCAGCCTGGAAAGAGCATCCACAACCAGATTGTCTTTCCCTTGCCGATAAACAATCTCGTAGTCGTACCCCAAAAGTTTGGTCACCCATTTCTGTTGAAGAGGGGAAGAGACCCGCTGTTCCAAGAAGTGCTTCAAGCTCTGGTGGTCTGTCCTGATTTTGAAATGACGGTCCAGCAGGTATGGCCGCCACAGTGCCACTGCATGAATAATGGCCAGCATCTCCTTCTCATAAGCCGATAGGCCCAATGTCTTGGGAGCCAAGTCTTTGCTATAAAAAGCAATCGGCCGCCCTTCCTGCATCAAGACGGCTCCCAGCCCCACTCCGGAGGCGTCCGTCTCCACGACGAACTCCTTGGTGAAATCCGGAAGTGCCAGGACCGGGGTAGTCGTCACCGCCTGCTTGAGCGCCTGAAAAGCCGCCTCTGCCTCATCATGCCAAGAAAAGGCATCCTTCTGTAAGAGCTGTGTCAGTGGCCGAGCGATTTTCCGGTAGTCACGAACGAAGCGCCTGTAGTAGCCTGTGAGGCCCAAGAAGCCCCGTAAGGCCCGAATGGTCTGGGGCTGCGGCCACGATACCATACTAGCAATCTTCTTCGGGTCCGCCTTAACCCCTTCCACGGAGACCAGATGGCCTAAATATTCAACTTCTTCCTGTCCAAAAGAGCACTTCGACCGTTTAGCAAATAACTGGTGTTTACGTAGGATGGAGAATACCTGAGCAACATGGTCCACGTGCTCCTCCCAAGTACGACTGTAGATCAGAATGTCATCGAAGAAAATCAGCACGAAGCGGCGAAGAAGCTCTCGGAATATCTCATTCATATTGGCCTGGAAGGTGGATGGACCACCGGTCAACCCGTTGGCCATCACGAGGAACTCGTAGTGACCATCATGAGTCCTGAAAGCCGTCTTGTGGATGTCGTCCTCCTTCATCAGAATCTGGTAGTAGCCGGACCGCAAGTCCAGTTTAGTATACCGGGTCGCACCATGTAACTCATCCAACAGCTCCTCTATCATTGGAATCGGAAACTTATCCTTCAGCGTAATACTGTTGAGGGCCCGGTAGTCAACACAGAACCTCCATGATCCATCCTTCTTCTTGACTAGGATGATGGGTGCCGAGAAAGAACTCGTGCTGGGTCGGATGATGCCCGCATCGAGCATCTCCCGAACACTGCGCTCGATCTCTGCCTTCTGCATATGTGGATATCTGTAAGGTCGTACATTTGTCGGCTCTGCTCCAGTCTTGAGCACAATCTGATGATCACAGAACCGTGATGGCGGAAGTGTATGCGGCTCCTGGAAGATATCGGCATACTCTTCAACCAACGGCTGCAACTGGAGAGGTACCTCCCCTTGCCCCGCCTCGTCTGACCTCACCCCAAGAAGAACGGCCATCAAACTCCCAGTCTCTCCAAGCTGTTGTAGGCTGCGAAGGCCAATTTCCTTCACGGGTGCTGACGTGATACCCTTTAAGCAAAACTGTCGCCCACCTTGCAGAAACTCCATCGTCATCTGATCCCAATCAAAAGTAACCCTCCGCAATTGTCGTAGCCACTGAACCCCTAGAACCATGTCTGACCCCCGAATGGGTAAGAGGTAGATATCTGCGCGGCCCACGTAGCCTTGCATCCGCAACTCCACTCCCCGCAGAATGCCCTGGCACTGTAACTTACTGCCATCCGCTACCATGACCTGGAAGGCATCCCCAGTATCCACTACGTGCCCCACGCTCTGAGCAACCTCCGGATGAATGAAATTGTGAGTGCTCCCGCTGTCCACCAGGATGGTCACCCGCTCCCGTCGGACCCTCCCCCCGAGCCGCATAGTGAGCGGTGGGGGACTGCACCCCTCCATGGCATGCAGCGAGACACCAAGCTCCGTCAGGTCCAAGTCCCCTTCCAGATCCGGCTCCTCCGAACTCAACTCGCCCTCCTCCTCCTGGTGTAGCATAAACACCTGGACCTTCTGACATTTGTGACCCGGTGTAAATTTCTCATCGCAGTTGAAACAAAGTCCCTTCTCCTTCCGCGCCTGCAGCTCGCCCCATGAAAGACGTGTCACCGTCGGTTTCCCGGCTCCCACCGGCTCCCTCTGGCCTGGTGCCGGCGTGGTAGCAGGCCTCACTGAGTTGCGGGTCCGCCGCCAATTTCTCAAACTCTGTCCGGTATTCTGTTACCGTCCCCTTCTGTCGCAGCTTCTGCAGAGTCGCCTCGACATTTTCGTACTCCAAAGGTCCAAACGAGTCGTAAACCCCTCCACAAAATCCGTCCATGGCACATAATCTCTGTCTCTGAGGAACCACTGAGTCCACTGGAATGCATCACCCTCCAGATGGAAGGACGTCAATTGCACCCACTGTGCCTCCGGAACATCCTGATAATTAAAGAACAACTCAGCCTTGTGAATCCACTCCAACGCGTCCCCTCCGTGAAAACTTGGAAAATTCATACGCGTTAATTTCGGAGGGAGATACGCCTTTGGTGCGCCTTGTCCCCGCCAGCCTTGGTCATAACCCGCACCCGGGTGAACTTGGTGTTGTCCGACCCACGGTGCTCCCGGTCCCACATGGCCGCCGTGTCCAACCGGCCTAGGGTTCGGTAGGAGTCCCCCCATGCCTCCCGGAAGGAACCCCGTCGCAGCCGCACGGCCAAACGCCGGCACGTTGCCGCCTCCAGCCTCCCCGAGCCCTCCAACTGGCCCGCCGAACTCGTCGTGGCCCGTACGCCCCTGTCCGACCCCGCCGTAGCCGGGTCGGCCCCATCCGACGTCGCCCGGGCCGCAAAAGCCCCCACCCCAGTTGCGGGCTGCGCCGACACCGCCTCCGCCTGTTGCGGCCCCGATCCCGCCCGATCGGCTTCCGCCGGCCTCGCCCAAGCCTCCTGGCGGCTGCACCGATCCCGTCCAGGGGTTACGCCCTTGTCCTGCTCCTCCTTGAAAGCCCGGCGGAATTTTCGGGTGAGATCCGGAGTTATCGGATCCCGGATGCACGGATCCACAGTTCTCGTCGGCCGCCGGCGCTTTTCCTCTCAGATTTTGCACCAAGAGTGCTTTGATTTCGTCCATGCGAGCGTCCATGCGTTCTTCCATCGATGTCTTCATGTGTTCCAATGAATCGGACAACCCCGCAAAATTTTCCTCTAGGGTTTCCAACCGCGAGATTTCCTCTTGCGTGCGAGTGGTAACCATGGCGGAGGAGATCCTCTGATACCAAATGTTATGAACGAAGTTCTAAAAGAGGGAGAAAACTAATGACGGCTAGAGAAATATTAGGGTTAGGAGGAAGAAGAGAGAATACCTTGATCATCAATTGCATAAGAACCAAAAGAGGGGGTCCGGGTATATTTATACGGGACCCCGGACCGGCCAGCAAGGGGGCCGGCCGGCCCCAATGGGGCTGAACCGAAATCGGTTCAGCCCCCCTTGGGCCGATTTCAGTAAGAGGGGGCTGAACCGCTTGGTTCAGCTCCGTTGTCGCCTTCGCCGTGCCTTTGCCTTCGCTTGTAATGACGCCCAAATAGACGGGCCTCGTCCGGGGGCGTAACAGAGAAGGTTTTCCATATCATTGCATATGCAAGCAAAACTCTAATTGAGGCCCAAATTAATTATACCACAACTGAAAAGGAACTACTTGCTGTGGTTTTTGCATTTGAAAATTTTAGATCTTATCTTTTATGCACAAACGTTATAGTATTTACCGATCATGCAGATATCCGTTATCTAATGGAAAAGAAAGATGCTAAACCTAGGCTAATTCGTTGGGTTTTACTATTACAAGAATTTGATTTAAGAATCAAAGATAAAAAGGGTGTTGATAATCCGGTTGCCGACCATCTTTTTCTAGGATTGAGTCCCCAAATTCATTAGTTCCGTCCAAGATTAATGAAAGATTCCCTGATGAATGTATTTTGGCTATTTCTGAAAATTCTTTGCCTTGGTATGCTGATTACGTCAATTATCTTGTTAGTAAAATTTATCCTCCGGATTTATCTTACCAACAAAAGAAAAGGTTTATGCATCAAGTCCATTCGTACTTATGGGATGACCCCTACCTATTTAAAATTGGAGCGGATGGTGTGGTGAGAAGATGTATACCGGAAATAGAGAAGAGACCTATTCTAGAGAAATGTCATAGTTCCCCTTATGGTGGACATTTCATGGGAAATAGGACGGCGATGAAAGTATTAGAAGCTGGTTTCTTTTGGCCAACTTTATTCTGGGATTCTAGAGACTTTGTACAAGAATGCGATCGTTGTCAAAGGGATGAAAACATAAAAAAAATGAATATATGCCAATGAACACCATTAGAAGTCGAGCTTTTCGATGTTTGGGGGATAGATTTTATGGGACCGTTTGTTAATTCCAATGGTAATGTTTTCATTCTTTTAGCCGTAGATTATGTTTCAAAATGGGTTGAAGCTATTGCTACCACTAAAAATGATGCTAAAGTGGTTTTATATTTTCTTAAAAATAACATCTTTAATCATTTTGGGACCCCAAGAGCTATCATAAGTGATAGGAGGAGACACTTTTGTAATCATCAATTTACTACCTTGTTGAGGAAATATGGAGTTACTCATAAAGTAGCATTGGCTTATCATCCTCAAACGAACAGCTTAGCTGAGGTTTCACACCGAGAGATAAAGAAAATACTTGCTAAAACAGTTAGTATCAATTGTAAGGATTGGTCCCAAAAGTTGATGATGTCTTGTGGGCTTATAGGACCACTTATAAAACGCCAATTGGATTTACCCCTTATAGATTAGTATATGGGAAGGCATGTCATTTACCGCTGGAGTTGGAACATCGAGCTCATTGGGCCATTAAAAAGATTAACTATGACTTCTATGAAGCAGGAAAGAAAAGACTATTACAGCTCAATGAGTTGGAGGAAATCAGGAGGAATGCATACGAAAGTTCAAGAATTTATAAAGAGAGGACAAAGAAGTGGCATGACCAGCGTCTGAAAGAAAAATATTTTGAACCGGGTCAATTGGTATTATTATTTAACTCTCGTTTGAAATTATTTCCCGGTAAGCTTAAGTCTAGATGGTCGGGGCCTTTCCGTGTCAAAGAAGTGCATCCTTACGGTGCAGTGACGGTTTTGAATGAAATAGATAACTCGGAATTTAAAGTCAATGGCGAACGACTAAAAATCTATAGAGGAAATGAAAATGAACAACGATCATCATTCATCTCATTTATATAAACAAATGAAGAAGACTTTGTCCTGCCGGGACATGAAATCAGGCGCTTGTTGGGAGGCAACCCAAATCAATAAATTTATATGTTCTTGTGATTTTCATTTTGTTATGTATTTGTTCTTAGTTAAAACACATGTTTCTAACACATGTGAGCTTCGGTTCTCAAGTCAATATTTCGAACTCTGCATATTAATTGAGTTCCTGAAATTTTTGAAAAAAGTCATGACTTCCTCAGTAAATGTCATAACATTTATTTCTCTGCCCTTTTTCCTTCACAAATCGCATGTGTTAAGATTAAAAAAAAACGGCCAACTCTATTGAAATAAAAAAACCGGCCAACTCTATTGAAATAAAAAAACCGGCCAACTCTATTGAAATAAAAAAACCGGCCAACTCTATTGAAATAAAAAAACCAGTTCACTCTAGCGATTCTTTAATACATAAGCGTCGGTTTAGGTTTTTGACTCAAATCGACGAAAACCTGCTATCCCTCCCTGCTCCTTCTCGACGGAAACGAAATCCCTAATCCCTACTCCTTTGTCTCGACGAAAATGAAACTCTCTGCCTCTTCGACTCGACGCAGTCGACTGAGCCTTGAAATCGCCGGATTAT
This sequence comes from Dactylorhiza incarnata, assembly GCA_033032865.1. Taxonomy (NCBI): domain Eukaryota; kingdom Viridiplantae; phylum Streptophyta; class Magnoliopsida; order Asparagales; family Orchidaceae; genus Dactylorhiza; species Dactylorhiza incarnata. The sequence goes on from JAWHQI010000491.1 coordinate 807,170, forward strand.
CGCCGCTATTGTCCCGTGCGTCTCGCAGCAAGTAACTTCAGTCGGACACTTCAAGATTCATCGCCGATCTTCGACTCAATACCCATCCGACATTGTCGATATTGGTAAGTTTTCGATCTCCCTGCTTCTGAGTACTACGACTTAGGTTTACTCTTTAGTTATTCCTACATTATTTTTCTTAGAAATGTCAGCCGCAAAGAAAGGAAAACGGAAAGTTGTTGCCCATAAAAATGTGAAATTTGTCAATGAGGAGGCGCAACAGTGGTATGAATACATCAAATCCAAATCTAGTATTTTTGAACGTGGGTTTGAGATGGAAGTAAGGGGCTGGAATGCAAACTATGTAAGGCAGATAAATAAATTAGGTTGGGAAAGTTTTTGTCATCCTCGAAAGGAGGCCATTCTCTCATGGGTTCATGAGTTCTATTCAAACCTTAAGTGAATATGTGTAACATCTCAAGGCCCTGGACTTACCATCGGGACAACGTCCACCGACAGCCTCTCCTGGCGACCGTTACCGGGATGCAGCCCAAGCACCCCAACCTCCTGGGAAGGCCCCGTAGAGGCGCTTAACTGGATCACTTCTCACCAAAGGGAGGCTGTGACCACCAACAACCCGCCTGTGGGCTGGAGAGGGGTTGGGGTGCTTGGGCTGCATCCCGGTAACGGTCGCCAGGCGAGGCTGTCGGTGGACATTGTCCCGATGGTAAGTCCAGGGCCTTGGGACGTTACAATATGTCAGCTGAGGCTATCAACGAATTGTTTGAATTAGACATTCCTCTTAAGGATGAGTTTGCTCACTTGCAAGCTAATTTTGACCCAACCGAGGTCGGAAATCTGATTTGCCACACGTCCGATCCCAATTGGGCTTCCCACAAGATGCGATTCTTTGAATCTTCCAAGTTCACTAGAGAAGCTAAGGTGTGGTTATTATTTACAAATGCTAGTCTAATGCCAACACGCCACTCCAACAAAGTATCTGTAACAAGAGCTCTTCTAGTTTATGGAATTCTGCGCGGCATCAAGATAAATATAGGGCATCTCATTTCTAGTCAACTGCGTCAGATGGGCTCAAAAGAGAAAGTCCGGCAATTGTGGTTTCCTACTTTAATAACACAATTATGTCGGAATGTCGGGGTTAAAGTTGGGAATGGTGATCTTAATACCACAGTCGGGCACCATATCATTCAAACCGTCATTATGACTAATATTAAGGTGCCGGCTAGTTACACTCAAAAAGGGGATCAGGACATACCAGAGACCGGATTCTCACAGCAGCAGCCCTCTACATTCACAGAACCAGCCCCTAATTCTGACCCGGAATCACCTATTAGGCATCAAGACAAGGAGACCATCATGGATAATATTGAATACATAAAAGATTATCTGAGGTATCAACATGTCTACTTTAATTCTCGTCTTGATTACCTATCGCAGAACCAAGCCAAACTAATGAAAAAGGCGAAGATTCCATCTACAACTCCAGAATTCCCATTTCAAACAAGATTCAATGAAGACGGTTTCTTATTGCACCACAACGGAGAACGTGCTGATCCTACGATCCCTAATGACACCGCGAGTGATAGTGATGATTGAGAATATTGTTTGGCTTATCTTTTGTGATTTAGAGATATTTCTTGTGATGATGTGGTTTTATTTTGCTGCGAACAATATTTCTTTTTGATGCGGTGCTCTGGATATTGTGCTGAACATTATGCTATGGATATTATCGTATGGATATTATGCTATGGAAATTATGTAAGATATTATGCTATGGATACCATGCTGAATAGTACACTAGATCTGTCCTTTCTTTGAACATAATGCTTGTCTGGGCTATTTTCTCCCTAGTAATTGCTTTGCAGGGCCCATTTGGACTGGTTCGCTCTACTTCAGCTTTCTCCCTTATTACTACAACTTGGATATCAAATCATGCTAGGAAAGCTTCAATCAACCTTGTCATAAAAACAAACATCTCAGGGGAGTACTTGTTCTTCATTTACTTTAATTTACATATGAGTTATTTATTAGTTCAAGTCTTCCTCCAACCATTAAAATTAATTTCTTTACAACTATGCCTTTGCTAGAGACTAGCAATGCTTAAGTGTGGGGGTGGTGAGATTATCTCTTATCTCTAACCTCCACCGAATGAGTGATAGATATTTTGTTGCTTATTAATTTTATAAACTTTACTGTGGTTATCTAATCAATCCGATCTCAAGTTATTCAAGTTGTTTTGATTGTGAAGCTTCTCAATTCTAACATTTCAAATCATTTATGATGAAGTTAGTAAGATATTTTAAGGCTCACTTAAATATTTCGCTTGATGCACTCTTTTCCTTGCTTAGTAATCTTATTAACTTCTAAATTTAATATTAAATAGGGTGAGTTTGAACTGAGTCATTGATCTAGTCCAAAACTTTGAGAATAGTTATTATGATCATTTTGCTTTGTCATCCCTTGCTTATACCATTCAGTTGGATACTTGATACTCTGCTTCACTTCCATACATTCCTTCTAGTGGTACCTTAGTAAACTTTTCATGTATGGGTGTTTGGGTTAAAAAAAAAGTGATAAAAAAATTGTTATATAATCATAGTGATATGTGGCCCAAGTATGTGTGCATATGCTTGGAATGATCCCAACTATGAATCAAAATATGTGAAAATGTATGTGGTATTCAAGCCCCCCATTATATGGAAAATTATTAAGCTTACTAACTAGAAAATATCATATTGTTATCAATATACAACCTTAAATTATCATCCATGACAAGGCCGTTCCATATAATAGTCCTAATTGTTGTTGCAATCGATTACTAAACTCTTGTGATGACGAAATCAAAGTTTCAGTTTCTCTCCACCCTTTTCTATTAATAGTGAAGTTAATTGGACGAAAGCTATGAGAGCAGACAATTTCATGGAAAAACACACGACACTACGAAATTTTATTTGAGCCTTATTTTTATCAAGTTAACGGATCTTTACATACTTGAAATGTTAATAATTGACAAGTTCTTTTCAATTGTTATATGAGAATTCCTGGGGTAAACTTTGTTGATGACTTTCAAAAGAAAAGTGACTTTAATTGATATTCTGACATATATCTATGCATTCATGGGATTGTTTCGATTTATCTTTGCTAGGGGCTAGCAAAGGATCAAGTGTGGGGGTGTGATGAATTCTCATAAAGAAGTCATCTTAGCCCATGATTTGACTCTTTTTCGTTCATATAATTGATAAATTTGCTTTAAAATATATAAAATATGAATATTATATGATCGAACATAAGTTGGGTTATTTCCTCTAATTTTAAGTGATTTTTATTGTAGAAATCTTAAGAAGACCAATTTGAAGAGGTTGAAGAAGATGCAAAGAAAGTGCAGGAAAATATGTTACAGCAATGTAACAGAAATGTTACAGCATAAAATTTTCGGCCAGTTTTAGCTTGCACAAGTACTGGGAAAAATGTTGTAACATAATTTGAAAATGTTGTGACATTTTTGGCAGTTTCTGGAAAATTCAGAAATCCGAAATCCGCTTAAGCAGTGGTTATTCCACCAAAAGACACGAGGATTTCGGCCAGCACTCTTTCGAAAAATAGGGAGCATGCATATAAAAAGCGAATGGAGAGAGAAAAGCGGATCCATCATCATTTTCAACCATTCTTGGAGAGGATCAAACAAGAAGGAAGTGCAGAATTTTCGCTACGGCTTGGAGAAAGGGAGAATCCGAACTTCTTTGATCATGTATTGTAAGATCTTTCTAATTTTGCGGAGTTCTATCTCAGTCATGAACTAATTTCGTTTAGTCTTGTATGGTGAAAGTACCACGGTTGTTTTGATGAAGTTTTCTACTTAACTTTTATGAATGTTTGATGAGTGTTCTTTATTGAGTAATGAAATTATTGTTGAAATTTTGGACAATGAATTTTATCTACGATTGCGCTCCGAGAGTCGAGAGAGGAGGGGCGTAGTGCTAGGAAAAATTCTATCTTTTGACACCGCGAGAGTCGAGAGAGGAGCGTTGTAAATCTTTAATCCAAATTTCTCTATTTTACGCATCAGTTCGAGAGTCGAGAGAGGAGAGGTGTATGCGTTTCATAATCTCATTCTAGTGGAGGAGAGTGAAAGAGATTTCCTTTTCTTGCTTGCGACTACGATTGTTATTTTGCACAATATTCTTCATTTCTCTTATGTTAGAGATAACTAGGGGAATCTAGGATATTGAGATCTACGATATCGAGAGATACGGCTGTTTCCGTTTAATTTGTTGAAAGAAACTCGTAAAACATTCAAATAAAGTATTAGGGATTCGAATATTCATCATAATCGTTGTAGGAAATCATTATACAAGACTATTTTCTCCGACTAATATTTCAAAAGATATTTTGAATACTTTCCTTAGTTTAATTCTTTGATTAAGAAGTTTTATATGTCAACAAAATCACCTAATTTGGTTCACTTGAATTTCAAAGAAACGGTGTAACTAATATTTGAAATCCTTAGAATAGTCACTTCTCCGTGGGAACGATCTCTATTCACTCTTTATTACTTAATCGACATGTGCACTTGCGTATGACTAGTAAGAGCAATGTTGACCAATCATCCAACATTTCTATAGTCATGAGGACCAATATTGCACATTGTGGCTTCCATTCCGAGTCAGAGAAAATGAGACAACTGAGTTTTAAAGAAAAAATAATTTTCAATTATTTTGATCCATTACTTGAGCCTCCAATGGCGGACTCATAATCAGATTGATAAACCAAAGGACTGAATAAAAGAAGAAAGAGAAAGAATACACGATAAAGTGCGCAAAGAGGAATATTGCATTAACAATCGAACGACATGATATAGTTGAATTCAATCGAGGTTTGGTTCCTTCGCCAATATTAGGTCGAAGACCCTTACTAAGACTTATGAAGGCCCTTTAACACTTACATGACCTTCCTTATATAGACTCCCAAACCTCTCTAACTAAGAAAGATAAATTACATTAATCAATAATAAAAACAAATTAAGTTTCGAATCCATAAAATATGGACCTTTGGATGGTGGGGTCCAACGACTTGTTGGATGGTGGAATATGCCCAAGATCATCTAAGTAACAATACCCCCTCTTGAAAATGGGGCATGTAACAAGGTCGAGTTGAATTATGTTGGAGGAAAGACTAAACTACGATGGAAATAGCATGGTGAAGCTGATTCTCCAAGATTCATCTTGATCGCAAACAATCGGATGAACAAGTTTGTCTAAATCCTTAGCAATTTAAACAATGCAAATAAGATGAAGGATGAGTGGTGGTCTTTGTCGGGGTAGAATGATGGCGTCCATGGAGTGGGACAGTCGGGAGGCAGCAACTTCATGGAGGATTGTTGGATCATAATCAAATAGAACTGCAAGCCTTGAAATTTCAACGATGAGTTAAAGACGATATTAAAGAATGTGTGATGGAGGAATTGCAATATGAATGTGAGCCTTGGATTTTCCTGTCCTGTCAATTGGATCATCTATGGGCCCTAGCTAGTTCAATTGACCACTCTTTGAGCTAAGCCAGAGTCAGGATGGCCTGACCTATCCATTGGCCCTCCTCTAATCCAACGAACTCTACACTTGAAACTGGATGTTACATGATGCATATTAAACTCTAATCATTGAATTCCATAATTCATATGATCAACTGACATTTAGACTAAGTTGAACTAGTTGGGTAACCCCGACGAGACACTTAGACCCACCTTGACCAAGGGTGATCCAAGGTTGGCCCAATTAGGCAATCTTGGGTGAAGTGCATCCTATGGAGTAGGAATAGTCTCTCTAGACCAAATATGACACAAGCAGGTTCAGCTTTTATGTCCTCAGAGTATGAGCAATACCTTCGATCATCCGCTCCCAAGCAGGTTACATCTCGACCTGAGGGTCCGACCTTAAGGAAGCCTACACCCTCGACTTTTACTGCTCCCGCCCCCTCTCGTGTCTACATTGACACTAAAGGGAAAGCAATCGCTCCTCCCATCGCCAAACCGAGCGGAATTCAGCTTTTATGTCCTGAGATAGAGGCCACATGGCAGCACAATGCCCCACGAGGAATCTACTCATTAAAGAAGAGACTGACGCAAGTGTCGAGATTGAAGAGACCCCCTTGGAGGATGTTGTAGAGACTGTAGAAGAAGGATGGGAGAATGATGTTGAGAGAACTAGAGATGGGAGTTATTCGACGCCTCCTACACAATCCTCGTGCCAACGAGGACTGGCGGTGCACGACCATATTTCACACGTATTTCCCTAGTGCGGGTGGTGCATGCAAGCTCGCTATTGATAGTGGTAATTGTGTAAACCCTGTAGCCCAAAAGAGCTTAGAACGCTTAAAGGTCACCCCCGAACCGCACACACACACACTTTATAGAGTTATTTGGGTCGACAAGACATCGATTAAGGTCACCTAGAGGTACTTGGTTCAAATTAGTCTTGCATCTTTGAGGACCGAGTATGGTGCGACGTGATCCAAATGGATGTTGCACACGTATTGCTAGGGAGACCCTGACTCTATGACCGGGACGTGACATGTTTTGGGATGTCGAACACGTGTCCTTTATGACAAGGGACATAATATTAACCTTATCCCGACCAAACCCAAGGATTCCCCAGTGGTCAAGGAAGGTTGTACCGTCAGTTAGCACGAGAACTAGTACGTCGAGGCCCCTCCAGCTCATCAGGAAAGGAGAGTTCCTGAAGGAGAATCATAAAGATGACATCATTTATGTAGTGGCGGACCCTCAGATCACTAAATACATCGTGAGCCCATTATTATTCACCCTAAGTCCTGATTATATTGGGTGAGTTTGTGAATGTCCTACCTGATGAGCTATGTCCTTTTAGGGACATCCAACACGCCATTGATCACTTACCTGGGCATCACTACCCAACCTTCCACAATATCCAATGAATCTTGTTGAGTATGTCGAGTTGAAGCGGCAGCTGACGAGCTTCTTCGGAAGCAATTCATCCAAGAGTCTTAGTCCTTGCACCGTCCCATCCCTTCTTGCCCCTCAAAAGATGGTAGTTGGCGCATGTGCTTTGTTACCCGGTCTATTAACAAAATTACCACAAAGTATCGATTCCCCATTCCCCGACTAGACGAGCTAGCAGGTGACCAAGTCCTTTCCAAGATCGACCTACGAAGCGGGTATCACCAAATTAGGATATGTGAGGGCGATGAATGGAAAATGGATTTCAAAACAAAAGGTGGCTTATACAAGTGCTTAGTGATGTCATTTAGACTCTCCAACGCCCTAAGCACATTTATAAAGATGACGACCCAGGTCATGCGATCGTTTATGGGTAATTTTTAGTAGTCTACTTCGATGACATCCTCATATGCAGTAGGACGCGAGATGAACACCATCACCATTTGCGTTCCGTGTTAAGCATACTTCGTAGGGAGCACCTGAATGTTAACCTGAAAAAGTGTATTTTCTTATCCGAGTCCGTTCACTTCTTGGGGCACATTCTGTCTGCATCTGGAGTCTCTGGCACCCTAATAAAGTCAAGTCTATCCTCAAATGGCATGTTCCCTCGATTTGATGAGGCCCCAACTTTCAATGGGCTTGCCACCTTTTATCGAAGGTTTGTCAAGAACTTTAGTAGTATCATGACTCATTTTACGATTTGCCTCCGTAAAGATGACTTTGTATGGACCAAAGCGAGCATTAAGGCATTCAAAGAGATTAAGGATAAGTTGTCCTCAGCCCCTGTTCTGAGGTTACCAGATTTTATCAAAGTATTCAAGGTCACGTGCAATGCATCAGGGATAGCATAGAAAGAGTGATGAGTCAAGAAGGTCATTCAGTCATCTACTTTAGCGAGAAATTGAATGAGACCCGACAAAAGTACTCGAACTATAATCAGGAATTTTATGACATGGTTTAAGCATTGCGCTACTGGCGTCATTATCTCATTTCGAAGGAATTCATCTTATATTCAGACCACCAAGCTCTGAAAAATATGAAATCGCAACGAAAATTGAGTCATCGGCACGCAAAATGGGTTGAATACATGCAAGAGGTCCACTTAGTTCTCAAACACAAAGTTGGTGTTGAGAACAAACCAGCAGACACCCTTAGTCGTTGAATTAGTCTTTTGCATATGCTTAGTATAAGGGTGAATGGGTTTGAGCGAATCATTGATGACTACAGACTACCCATCCTACCCAGATTTTGGCTCCGGTATACGCATCGCTTAGTATAGTTCCCCCAGAACCCATTAATGAGTTCCCCATCGCTGACGGTTACCTATATAGGGGATCTTGACTGTGCATCCCACTTAAGTCATATCAAGACTATCTGATCTGAGAGATGCACGTCGGTTGCGTTGCAGGCCACTCTGGAAGGGATAAGTCGATTGCCTTGGTTAAGGATAGCTTTTATTGGCCAAACCTGAAAAGAGATGTGGCCCGTGTCATTTGCCAATGTCAAGTATGCCAGACAGTCAAAGGGTCCCGACAAAACACGGGCTTGTACACACTGCAACAGGTTCCCCACCAGCCTTGGGTAGACATTAATATGAACCTCATATTGGGACTCTACACACCTTTAGAAAGAACAATTCCATATTTGTAGTTGCCAATCGTTTCTCTAAAATGACCCATGTTATTGCATGCACTAAGACATCAAACGCCTATCAGGGTGCCTCTTCATTTAAGATGTTTTTAGGTTGCACGGTTTGCCCAAGACCATAGTTTATGATTGCAACATTCGATTTATGAGTTATTTCAAGAAAAAGCTACGACGAAAAATGGAGACGCCCATCAGTTTTTCCTCTACTTACGATTCCCGGACTGATGGTCAAATTGAGGTGGTTAACAGGAGTCTAAGAAATATGTTAAGATGTCTTGTGGGTAAGTACACGTAGAGTTGGGATATGATTCTGACCATAGCTAAATTGGCATATAATAGCTCATCCAAGGAAGTTGATTGACCTGATCCCCGTTTCCATTAAGTCGTGTCCTAGCGAGTCTGCTAAGTCACTTCACCATTTACATGAGTTGCATGATTCAATCCGTCGAAAGATAGCATCTAGCAATGAAACCTATAAAACTTAATATTCACAGATGTGAGCAGGTATTTCGTGAATGCGATTAATACGAACACGAAAGAGAATGTTTGGATTAATGAAACCACGGATACAATCCGGAGCAAGCTCCGACCAACTCTCGGAGACTGGTTCCTCCAAAGAGCTTCTCTCTAGTGAGAGCCCAAAAGACTATGGATCAAAAGATACCTAACTCCCAAAACCACCTCCTTATATAGGGAGGGGGGCTCACAACAACCTAATGCCTTTTTAAAAGAAAAGCAATAATAAAATAGAGGACGCGTGCGCGTAACAATATATCCCGTCAGAAAAGCGACTTTGACCCCAAGGTCGTTACGCCACCCGCCGTTCACTTGAGTGAATGTGCCCACGACACTGGACCCATAACACTCCATTCGTCCTTCAAAACGAGCTCGCCCTCCAGCTCGTGTATCAAGCGGGTGGCCAGATCCTCTGGTACCTTGACCTCCCTCCAGAACAGGGCCAGGTAGCGCGTAATAGCGGTGGCGGTGTTGGCGAGTAGCGGCGGCGCCATCGGAAAGACGGGCGGCGAAAGCAGTGGCTTCCGCATAGTCGGTGGAGCGGTGGGGAGCAGCAGCACTAAGGATGTCGGAGATGTGACGACCGGCAGCAGGAATGGATCCGTCGGGAACAACGGGGTACAGGGCGGCAGAAGAGGCGGCGATGCGGCCGATGGAAGAGGCAAGGTAGGGGCCGGCGGAGCAAGAGCAGGGAGAGTATGCTGTGAGATGGCCGAAGGGGGCGGCAGAGCGGGTAACCAGAGAGGTGGCGGAAGCGGTGGCGGTACGACCACTGTGGGGAGATGCAGTATAGCAGCGGTCGTTGCGGTTTCACCAGGAGGATCGACTGTGGGGCGGAGGGACGGGTTGGTGTCGTAGAGGAATGTTGGGGGCGGCATGGCCGGATAACTCTCGCATGGTAAAGGAGGCAGCCGTGGTGGAGGAGACTTAAGGCAAGGAGCCTCGAGGGAGGTTGCGACGGCCCGTCCGTCGAGAGCGATGAGACGATCGACTTTGGCGTGGAGAGAGGCGCATGTGGCCAGGATTTGTGCAGCGAGGGCAGAAAAATCCAACCGAGGGGTGGTGTCCGCCGATGGCAAGGACAGCGGCCCAGGCGCGACCGACTGGGCTACGACCATGTTGCCAAGGAGGTAGACTATAGATGATGCCGACCGATTGGTGTGTAAAAAGGGCAGATCTGGCGAGGAGAGGCAGGTAGGTGGCTGATTTGATGACAACGGCGGCGGAAGTTGGGCGGAATCGAGCGGATCGGCGTGATAGTGGGCTGAGGCCGGCGGATCTGGGCGGAATCAAGCGATTCCTGGCGGAGGCCGGCGGATCTGGGCACGGAAACCAGCAGAGAACGTCAAATCGGGGTAGAAGCGACGGGGTTTCGGCGGAGCGGGGTCGCGGAAGGCGCGCAGCAGCGGTAGCAGCGATCGGGCTTGCGGCTGGGTCGACCGGAAAACAACAACAGCGGTTGAGGACGAAGCAGATTGGCGCGGAATCTGGCGGAGAGGGGGCTGCAGCAGCGGCTCGAGCGGATCGTGCGGCGGAGCCGGCGATGCGAGTAGCAGCGAGGACTGTGCGGAGCGGAGCAGATGCGATACGCCGATCGCGAAACGACGGGGAACGGCTATCGCTGGCGGAAGGCGGGACGCAGAGCGGGCGACGAACGACGTATGCCGAGCGGGCTGATAGCGAGACTCCGACGGCTAGGTCAGCGGGCGGAGCGGCAGGTCAGACCAAATAATACGACCACGAAAGAGAATGCTTGGATTAATGAAACCACGGATACAATCCGGAGCAAGCTCCGACCAACTCTCGGAGGCTGGTTCCTCCAAAGAGCTTCTCTCTAGTGAGATCCCAAAAGACTATGGATCAAAAGATACCTAACTCCCAAAACCACCTCCTTACATAGGGAGGGGGGGGGGGGGGGGGGGCTCACAACAACCTAATGCCTTTTTAAAAGAAAAGCAATAATAAAATAGAGGACGCGTGCGCGTAACAGCGACCGAGTGATGGCTCGCATCCATGTGAAGAGGCTCTCCCACCGTCCGGCTAGAAAGTTGAAAGTTAAGCGAATAGGACCTTTTAAATCTAGAGAAGGATTGAGACAAACGCTTATGAGTTAAACCTCCCTAAGAGAATGGACATTCACCATGTGTTCAATGTAAAGGACCTAACACCATATTGTGGGTCGCGAGAGTGCAAAGATTCGTATTCTGAATCCATTCCTGATCCACCTCATCAATAACCTCCACCTTCCGATCATCCTCAATTCTCTCTCACCACCATTTTTACTGAACCCCAAGCACTCCAGGGTACTGAGGCACCACGGTTTGATCCACTGCTTCAATTAGAGCAGAGCGGGAGTCACACGAGCACAGGACAATTGATGGAGAGTAGACGTTATGGACTTATGGCGCATGAGTGCGTCGTGACACCTGTCGGTCCAACTTGAAAATACTTGCTTCATTTGAGAGGATGCCCAGCCATTGAAGACACATAGATCACGCTTCCCGAGCTGGATTGGCTCGCCCCCGTCCTACGACGACAGTATGATCGGGGGGGGGGGGGGGGAGTTGATGGGGATCACCACTCAGACCGCGTTCCACCAGGACCTACTAGAGTATATACACATCGTAGAAGTTTATCAGAGTAACATTTGACGATCCGGGCCACACCCGCATCCGGCCCGCTACTTTATGTTTTATGAATTTTTATCTCATCTTTATTAGAGACTATTTTGAGGGTTTAGACTAATTATCAACGTGCAATCTTAACCATTCATAATGGAAGCCCTAACCCCCCCCCCCCCCCCCCCCCCCTTATATATATGAGTCTTAGGGGCTGCATGAGGATTATTCAGGCTTTGAGCGTAAATTCCTCCTAAGGGTGGATCTCGGCAGTGTTGAAGCCGCTCCTCGGTGCCGACGCCTCGGGTAAGTTCTCTCGTTCCGTTCTCTCTTCGATGTCACTGACCAGACCTTCCCTTGACTTCTACCATCGCCATATACCTCTCCTCAACTTTCCACGCTACAAGCCCCGGCTACAGCCCCTTCCCCGCTAAAAAACTTCGATCCTCCACACCTTCCCCACTACAAACTTCGGCCCCTCCAGTACCTTCCCAGCTGCAACCTCGTTCTCCAACCCCTCCCTAGTGCAAGCCTTTGCCTTCTAGCCCCTCCCCGCTGCAAATCGACATCTCCCTACCCTTCCCCACTGCAACCGCCTTCACAAGCTCTTCCTCGCTGCATAAGACAGCCCTCCTTCCTGCCACTGTAACTTCCAGTCAGCCCTTCCATCTCTTCCCCACTTCAAACCGTGGCCTTCCAGCTCCTCCTTGCTGCAAACTGCAACCTCCCTGCTGCAAATAACACCTCCCAACCCCACCTCGGCAGCACCTAGCACCTCCACAAAGCACCCCAGCCCCCGCATTCCCCTCTTGTCCATCCCTTTGACGTTGGTCGCCCCTTTGCATCCACCTAGTATCTCAAAACAGCCCTAATGCTCATAAGTTTTGTATTTTCGGTTGCATTGTTCCTTTATAGTAAGCAATGGATGTTTGTATTATTTAGTGGAACAATTGTGTCTTCTAAATTAATCAATATAGATTGTTGGGTTTATTTGCTTAGTTTTCTTGTTTGTGCACTCCAATCGGAGAAGAGGAAAACTCATTTGTTTTCACCATAACTGCAAATTACTGCAAATTTTGCTAAGTATTTATTGTTTCGATATTAAGTTGTAATCTGCCGACGGAATGCTCTAAATTACATTCATTTAATTACAAACCGCGCGCATTAACCACGAGTTCATTTAGCACGTCACTCTTCGCTAGACATTGTTTCCTTAAGTGCCCGAGCACACTCATTGAGTCTACCTTACATCACCTCTCATGGGGATTTTGACAACTTTATACTTCTTAGGACTTAGAGAACCTATTGTAGCACCTATGAACAACCTAGATTGGCTATTGGACTAGGGCTTGCACCATTATTAGCATGATGTCACCTTTGACCCATTTTAATATTTATTAACTTCAAAATATCAAACCAACACCAAATGACTTGAAAATTAAAGGACGGGCTAGTAATAATAATGAAAAGCCTTTGTTTGACTTATGGTCAACGGTTGGACCATGATCAAAGGGCATAAGATTAATTTTTATAAATTAGTTTAACTATAGTTTAATTGCGTTTAATAATGTAATTAATTGTGTCATAGACATCATTTACATTATATTAGCACATGACATGGCTTGGGTGGGTTGGACCTTGACCTAGAGTGTGATTGGATAACCCTAGGTTCAATGGGTCGTGTAATGACACATTAAGTGCACTTTATTAATTTAAATTGTATTGGCTTATGAAGCACGAAAACTTAAAAATACCTCACGTACCGGATCGAAAGCGTATCGGATACGGGAAACGTCTAAAAAAGCCCGGAAACACACTTCAGAAATGCGTGAAACGCACGTTTTAAATTAAAATTACAAATAACACGGAATTGTGTATCCTGCTTGCGGGATACGCGATTCCCGCATTGAAATGTCACTCGGGGCCCGACTTATTAGGTTACGGAAGCTTTTTTTTTCTTTTTGTGCACTCGTGACCCTGTCGAAAGCTTTTGATGCAGGACGGGCATCACCACCCGCCTGCCACCCGGGATACCTGGGAATCCACCCACAGCTCCGGGGTCCACCCGGGAATCCACCCGGGGGCCTTATCAGGTTCCGCGGACCGTACACCCCAACCCATCCCCGGCCCCACAACAGGGCCGATAGGTTGTTGAGGCCAGGGCTAGATCCCCCGACCTCCTTGATAAGAATTCCTCATGCGGAACCTCATCACCAACTGAGCCGCGGCTCAGTTGGTGATGAGGTTCCGCATGAGGAATTCTTATCAAGGAGGTCGGGGGATCTAGCCCTGGCCTCAACAACCTATCGGCCCTGTTGTGGGGCCGGGGATGGGTTGGGGTGTACGGTCCGCGGAACCTGATAAGGCCCCCGGGTGGATTCCCGGGTGGACCCCGGAGCTGTGGGTGGATTCCCAGGTATCCCGGGTGGCAGGCGGGTGGTGATGCCCGTCCTGCATCAGCTTTCCTCTCCCCGGAAGCCCTCTCCGCTGAAAGCTTTCCTCTCCGTCGAAAGCCCGCCGAAGCCCTTCGACGAAAGCTCACCTCTCCGTCGAAACCTCTTTTCTTGCTGCTCTTCATGCGCCCGTCGAAGCTCTCTCCTCCATCGAAGCTCTCTCCTTCGACGAAAGCTCTCCTCCCGGAGCCCTTTCCTCTCTCCACTAAAGCATCATTTCTTTAGGTTGTTGTCGTCCTCTTTGGCATCATTTCTGGCATCTCTATCTTCATCACTACCTGTCCATAAGGTATCATCATTTCTCCACCGAAACTTGTATGTGCTTGTATGTTAGGTCAATACTCTTCTCAGTTTTTAATCAGTTTTAGTTTGTAGAAATCCCAAGTTAGTTTTTTAATGCAAACATGCATGTAGAATCAATAGGCCGTTCATCATTGGTCATTGCATTGTGCGTCAGCTTCAATACACCCTGAATAGAAAGTGATGGACACATAAAGAACATATTTGAAACTTTCCTGAGTCTATAAGCCTTAGCCTGCTCTATAAAATAAACTAGTGCAAATTTCTTCATTAAAACATTATGCCTGAAAATTAGCTGGAGGGCGTATACTTTTAACTGATATTAACATATAATAAATAGTACATAGAACAGGGTACCTCTTCTCCAACAGTAGCAACACTAATGTCACCATATGTCAGTTTCTTGTCATTGATTGTGTCTAAACCTAATCTTTTTTGGCATCTCTTTTTTAGTCGGTTTTTTAATCAGTTTCAGTTTTCAATTAGTTTATATATGCTTGTATGTTGGGTTAAGCTTTAGGGTAATTTTAGATTATTAATCAATTTTAGTTTATGTGGAATGCTTGTAAGTTGGGTCGAGCTTGTATCTTCAATTGTACTTTTTTAAGCAGCTAATTAGTTTGCATAATATTATTTTTTGCTTAAATTAGATCTTATATTGCGTAACATGGATTCAAGTTGGGGTGTTCTATAAGCCTTAGCCTACTCTATAAAACAAACTAGTGCAAATTTCTTCATTAAAACATTATGAAGAAATATAGAAGCCTTAGCCTTAACCTTGTTCTATAAGCCTTAGCCTTAACCTTGTTGTTGAAGAAGAAGATAGAAATTGAAAGAAGATTAGCTCCATTAAGAGGGATGTGGGTCAACAAGGGAGTTTGCATTGTAACCGACGGATCATGAAGCGATCCAAAAAGAAGGCCACTAATCAATTTTATGGCAATAACGGATTCAAAAGCAATGTTCTTGAAGGTGGTTAATTGTCAAGGTCAAACCAAAGACAAGTACTTCATTGCATCTTTGATCAAGGAGGTAATTCTAGAAATTGTACATGAAAAGGTTGTCAAGTTATAACAGATAATGCGGCAAATTGCAAGGGGGCGGACCAACTAATTGATAGAAAGTTTCCATCAATTTTTTGGACTCCTTGTGTGGTGCACACTCTCAATCTAGCATTGAAAAACATATGTGCGGCTAAAATTCGGAGAATAATGCGGTTACATATGAAGAATGCTCATGGATTACCCATATAGGTGATGATGTAATGTTCATTAAAAATTATATAATGAATCATTCCATGAGATTAGCGATGTTTAATGAGTCTGTGAGCTTAAAATTATTATCTATTATCGAAACTCATTTTGCATCAATGATCATGTTAAAACGATTCAAACTTATAAAGAATTGACTCCAAAAAATGGTTATTAGTGATCATTGGCTTATATATCGTGATGATGATATGGAAAAAACTAGATATGTGAAAGAGAAGGTGTTGAATGATGATTGGTGGGAATCCACTGAGTACATTATTTCATTCACCGCTCCTATATATGATATGATTGGTTTTTGTGATATGGATAAGTCTTGCCTTCATTTAGTATATGATATGTGAGACACAATTATTGAAAGGGTGGAAAAGGCTATCTATGCTTAAGAGAGGAAAAGAGAAGATGTATCTACCTTAAAATACCTTTTTTAAGGTAGTACATGTTATTCTTGTGGATCGTTGGAACAAAAATAATACTCTGTTTCATTGCTTTGCACATTCATTAAATCCAAGGTAATTATCTTTTTAATTACAAATTTATTTTTTGATGCCTTTGTATTATTGATTTTTTTAACTTAATAATTTTTGGTTATTTTACTATATATTATAGTGAACAATGGCTAGCGGAGGATACAAATAAAGTTGCTCCTCATAAAAATCCGGAAGTTAGCAAGGAAAGCATTAAGTGTTTGAAAAAAATATTTCCCAACCTCAAGGGAGTAATGTGATCGCTAAGGAGTATGCAGAATTCATTGACAAATCGGAAGATTTTAATGATTATGATTCAATTCAAAATCGTCATCTCTTAGATCCAAGAACTTGGTGGATTAATCATGGTTCGCCCGCCGCATCGCTTTAAACTATAGCTTTGAAGTTATTAGTACAACCATCTTCTTCATCATGTGAAGAGAGAAATTGGAGTACTTAATCATGTATACATTCAATAAAAAGGAACCGGATGATAGCGCAACGTGCTGAAGATTTAATAAGTATTCATAGCAATCTTCGACTTCTTTCAAGAAAAGATCAAAAATACAATGAAGGAGAGTCTAGATTGTGGGATATTACGGGTGATGGCTTTGAGTCATTCAAAGATGTAGGTACACTTGAGATAGTTAATCTATCGCTTGATGAACCAAGGTTGGAGCTCTCGATTGTGGAGGAACACGATGAAATTGATACTATTGGAGACAATGTTTAATTTTTAAACTATTGATATTTTGTATGTGCATGTAATGAAAAATTGAAACATTTATCAATTTATGTAGTGATGTAGACATGTGGTACATTAGTGATTGATCTTTATAATGCTTGTCTCCTTGACTCTTTTCTATATTTCTTATAGCATTATGTCATTATATGAATTATGAAATGCGAATGATATAAATATATATGTAGTAGTTTTATAAAATTCTCTCTTTATAATTCAAGATATTCTGTCCCATATCCGGTCCCCGTCCCCGTGCTACATAGGTATCGTATCCCATATCCGGTTGGAGCTCTCGATTATAAAATTCTCTCTATGTTTCATATCGTATCCCTTATCCCATATCCGGTCTCGGTCCCCGTGCTACATAGGTACAAGTTGTCAACCTAGACCACTAGGTCAATCTATTTGACCTCTAAGCACACCCCACTAATCTCATTATCACACCTCTAACCAACCTAATGACCCTTACTCCACCACTAATTTCTTTTTTTTTTTGCATGATGATTAACTTACCTAAAAGTAATAGGTGGGTCATGGATTGTTCTAGTGTAGATTGTAAAGTCCAAAGTGATTGTCCTGAGGAATATCAAGCTACCCTCTAATTGTTTTAGCAGAATTCCGGACATGAACTGTAACGTAGGGTAATTGTAACCGTCTCTGTTGTACGGCAATCTTTAAACAAAGTAAACACTTCTTTTATAGCTAGGATGAATCACATATTTTATGTGAAATCTCTCATATTGTAGTACTGTAGACTATAAACTCTAAAGTAGCTATTTAACGGAATATCCAGCTAACCTCTAACTGTTTTGCGGAGATTCCAGATATTCGAGTTGCAACAATTTCTGTTTTACTGCAATCTATATTTTTCGAAGGATTGTCATCAAGCTGAAGTGCCTGCCTTGTTTTTTGAAATTCCCTAACACGCTTCTTTATAAAATCAGATAACTGCCGCTTAAACTCCGAAGAGCAGCCCCCCTGTACAGCCATATTGCACTTTGAGAGCTTTCCATCCATAGTTTGTAATATTTCTGCCGGTGATAAAATATTGTTATCTCGATGAGGACAAGTAGCCTGCCAAAAGAGATAGATCCCTTTAAGTGAATATGCATTGTAATAAATAAGAGTGAAAAATTAAACAAACCGAATAAACAAACCATGACTTTCATGTACAACTGATCAAAATTTAAAGGGCTTCCATCTTTTCCCTCCATCTTTGCAGGATCCAAGCTATCATCACCATAAAGAAACTGAACTACACCCCCACTAGCATCCCGAACCGTGAGATCATAGTGAAGTGAAACATCTTCCATGCCCTTTACCAATCTACGTGACATATATCCAGTCTCTGCTGTTTTAACCTGTTTTACCCCAAAAAACACTGCCTTAACAATGTACTTTAAGGCTTCAATTAAAATATGATGAAGTACTTGTTAGAATGAAAAATGATAAGTTCTACTATTGCTGTATGGTACACCAGTGTATATACACATTTAAGTCCACTCCTTAGGGTTCGCATAGAGAATGTAAGAAATAAAATACCCTTCTTACATAGATACATATATTCAACACTCTCATGGAAATGACTACCACTTGTGAATATGCTCTCTAAACCCTTCAAGAAAATAAGCTTTCGATAGAATTTTAGAAGAGTTTGAGCGCCAAAGAAACTGCCATGTCTACCACTTGTACAAGGAAATGACTATTGCGCCAATCCTAAAAAAATTGATCAAAATAAAAAAGAAAGCTAGAAAATTTGGCACAACCAAAGAACCAAAAAATATTTATTAAGCAAAACCTGGAATTCTCTTTTCTTAATCTTCAATACTTATTTCTAAATTTTAACCCAAGGGAAAGTCAGTGTTTCTGTTTGGTTGGAAATATTGCAGATCCTACTTTAGTGAGAAACACAGAGCTCTGAGGCATGGACTTGAATGATGATAGTTATGGTAGGGTTAGTGAATACATGAGTTCGGTGGCAAGAGTAATTGTTTGCATGAGTTCCATGTGCAAGCATAATTACACTAGCTTATAGTAAAAAGTGTGAATTCAACATCACCTAAATACGCATTAATGTTGTTCGAAATTCCTCTGCCACCAACTACCACCTAGGGCCGGCCACCACCTAGTCCGGCTGACAACCACCACCCACTTCCCCATAACTACCTAGTAACCACCTTCCACTACCCTTAACCTCCATTAACTACCCATTAGCCATACCCCCCACTCACTTATAACCACTTTACCCCACTACATAAAGAAAGAAAAAAAAATTGTCACCTTCAGTTTTCCTCCACTCAAATTCCCTCACAATCTCATACGTAAACTTTCCCTCAGTCTCAAACCCGCGTCCAGCCATAATTTCTTCCCCCACTAACCCCACGACTCCTTGTTTTTAGGAATTAACTCACACCACTCCTAATTACACTCGTCTCCTCCTTTTCCACCCCTCAACACACCAATCCAGCCTAGATAAACTTCATACCACTAACCACACTCCCCTAATTTTCAGGAAAATACCCACGCCAGCTCTAAATCTTCTCACTTCTACTCATTCCCGACCCCAGACACGCCAAATCCAAGCTCTGCCCCAATTCCAGAACCCCCAAACAGCAGTTTACGCCCTTTCCTCCGCCAGATTCTGCATACAGTCTCTGGACAGCACTCTTCAGAGGCTGGAATTTTCAGATCCAGCCTTGCTGGCCAACCTGCAGGCCACTCCTTGTCTAGAAATTGTCTAAAGACTCTTCCCCTTCCAATTCCAGTCCACGGTCATCTTGGAAGCTCAAATTCAGGATTATTCCAGCCAGCTGGCAGCCTACTCCAGCCCTTCAACAACCTCCAGCCAATCCCCAAGCCAACATCCAAAATCCCCAAGCCAACATCCAACATCCCCTAGCCAACATCCAACATCCCCTAGCCAACATCCAACATCCCCCGACCATCTTCAATCAGCACCGGTAACTCATCAGACACTCATCGTGTAACGGCCAAAGAAAAAATTTAATTCGAACTAAAACCAAATTAAAACAAGTAAATAAATTCCCAAAGAAAATAAAATAAAATCAGTGTCGAGACTTCTCGATAATTATCGTTCATACATACACGTGTTGACGAATATTTTAGCGACAAAATTTGAATTATCATTTGTTTTGTCCATGCGTATTTTTTGGCACACTTTTCGCGGGGAGCATTCAGAATATTTATAATGTCTTGGCTTGATTGGGTGTATTTAGTTGGAGTTAGTAACATGGTGAGCCGGATGAACTTATAAAATGGGAGTATTAAAGCTGGATTATGTGTAACTGATTTGGATTAGTTGCTAATGGCTTGGGTTAAACTTTGGATGCCTGTGGAGTGGAGTGGCGGATCTTTAAGTCGGTGTTAGAACCGACCTTTCCCTTTATAAGAAATCGATCGAGCCTTTTCTTCCGCTCCAAGCTTCCGATTGGCGACATTGCCGCTGATTTCTGCTAGGGCTCGACGGGATCTTGCCAGGGATCGACGACAGTGCTCGTTCATCTTCTTCCTTTCTCCTTGATTATATAAAAAGAGATCGGCAATGACTGTGTGTGGATCGGCAAAGGCTAGAGATTGAGCCCTCCTCCTTCCTTCACTGTAAGTTCTCCTCCTTATCTCGTTTCCTCCTTTCTGTTCAGGAATAGATGGTGTGAAAAGATTTAGGGTCCGTTCGTTTGCACGTTTTCATTGGAAGGTTTTCGCTTTGGTCCAAAACGAAAAAATCATGCGTTTTCGTTTTGGGCTAAAACGAAAACTTATGTTCGTTTGCAGCATGATTTTCAATTTTGTTTTGGTCCAAAACGAAAACAAACGAATGTTGTAGAATGATTTTCAATCCATTTTTAGGTTCTTGACCTTGCATAACGCAGCATAATCCATCGCTCTTTCTCCACATTCTTCTCTGTAAATAGCAACCAAAACCTTTTCAATTTAATCTCCATATCCCTCTTTACACCGGCTGCTTTCCGAACGTGTGCGAAGACTCTGTTCAAATTCACCGGAGCATAACAGAACGTTCTTGTGTGAAGACTCTGTTCGAACGTGTGCAAAGACTTTTTTTCTGAACGTTCTTTTGGAGTTTAAACTCACCGGAGCATAACAGGTGTTGCGTGAGGCGTTGGGGAAGAAGAGCATAACAGGTGTGCGAAGACTTTGACCGAGCCGGAGAGGAAGAATCGGCCGAAGAGCAAACCGTTGGACGTCGGGGAAGAATCGGCCGGAGAGCGCCGGGAGGAGGCTTCGCGTGAGGCGGGAGAGAATCCGTGTGAGTCGTCGGGGAAGAAGAGCAGCGGCCTTTCCCAAAACGAGTGAAAACATACCTCCCTAGGTCTGTTTTGATGGGGGTTGTTTTATGAAGGATTGAAAACGGTTCAGTTTTGGGACAAAACCAAAACAAAGTGAAACGAACACCTGTTTTACTTATTCCAAAACTGAAAACGAAAACGAACCACCAAAACAGTGCAAACGAACGGACCCTTAGGGTTTTCTCTTTCATTTTCTTCCTCATCCCTCTTCTCCATTTATCTCAAATGGGATTTCTACTTCTCAATTAGGTTGATTTGGGGATTTTTTTGATATGTTGGTTGGCTGTATATTTAGTTGATGTGGGGAAAGAAAATTTCTTATAATTGATGTTGGATGACTGTAGTTGATAGTTGGTCTTGGGAATTTTAGGCGTATGCTAATGACTAGCTATTGTTGTAGTGATGTTGCTGCCTTTTTATCATCATTAGGGGACTGGGATTATGGGGCTATTGCTAGGTTATTTGTAGATTTTGATTTATTCATCACGGTTAGTTTAGAATTTGCATCTACTGGCTTATTTTGATTAATTCATTGGGGAATTGGGGGAGAGAGTATAATTCAGCAAACATAGATGTTTTGAATAAGTGAGATTTATGTATATTATGCTGATTTTGGGGGGAAATTGTTCTTAAGCTTATGATATGATTGAATTTGAAGGAGCTTTGGAATGGTTGTTGCCTGGATATATCTGGATATGGTATGGAGAGTCTGAGGTGTTATTATAAGGAGATGATATTAAACAAGTATTCAGTGAGATATATTTTTATAGAATTTGGAATGCTTGACTTTTCTTCATAGCCGACTAATGTGAGAGTTATTGTGGGAATTAGAACATAATTTTTAGCTTATGAAGGGTTTCAAATCTTTACACACTTTCTCGTGTCGGATTTCAATCTCTCGATTTCTCATTTCGTTGATTTGAAATTTCTTAATCATTTAGCGGAGTCAAAAATCGCCTCTTTTTAAAGATACAAACCAACTAAATTGAATGCCTAATAACAGATATTACGGAGGGTGATTCCCCATTAGACACGATGATGCGCCGAAGGATGACAAAGAAAAAAAAGATTTGTGAGTTTTTACTTCTATAATTATGCTTAGCTTTTGGATTATCTTGGTATTTACCTGCTTAGTACTTTTACACTGATACTATTTTATTGCAAGTGCATTTTCATTGAAGTAATTGAATTAAAGAAGTTTGTCATTTGAAATCATTGAGATAGGGAATCGCGAAGAAGCTAAACATAGAATAGCAAAAAAATAATATTTATTTATCGATACTATAAGTTACTCAAAAGACTACAAAGATTATATAAAAATAGTACAAAATCTGTAATCATGAATATGATATGAAATATAAATCGTAAAGAACGAAAGACATATGATGAAAATAATAACACAAGATATGTGAATAAGAAAAGATATATAACTCTATTATGCATTTATGCAAAATTTTATATTAAATTTAAGATTCACAAGATGATTTAAGAGGAATAAGTTAAAAAAAACAGCTAAAAGAATATGATAGTACGAAAACACAAATTATGAGGATGAGAAAAGATAACAAATGAATTTAAATGCATCGATGCATATGAAATGATAAGGGTTAACCAACGTACAGGGGGGAGGGGGTAATTCCCTACAGAGAAAGAATTTGGGAAATGAAGGCCAAGAGGCCGTTGAAGGCCAAGAGGCCGTTGAAGGCCAAGAGGCCGTTGAAGGCCAAGAGGCCGTTGAAGGCCAAGAGGACGTTGAAGGCCAAGAGGACGTTGAAGGCCAAGAGGACATTGAAGGCCAAGAGGAAGTTGAAGGCCAAGAGGACGTTGAAGGCCAAGAGGATGTTGAAGGCCAAGAGGACGTTAAAGGCCAAGAGGAAGTTGAAGGCCAAGAGGACGTTGAAGGCCAAGAGGACGTTGAAGGCCAAGAGGACGTGAAGGCCAAGAGGACGTTGAAGGCCAAGAGGACGTTGAAGGCCAAGAGGACGTTGAAGGTCAAGAGGACGTTGAAGGCCAAGAGGACGTTGAAGGCCAAGAGGACGATGAAAATATGAATCTACGGATACCCTTATGATTTCCTAGTTTAATAAAATTAAAGATAAACGAGAAATCTGATTTAGATTGAATACGAATAAAGATTCTGATAATTGAAAATGAATCAAATGAGATGTGAACAAAATGATTATGAGAAGGATGAAATGAATAAGAATAGAAGATTTGATGAAACGAACTTGAAAGAACATAAGAATAGAAGATTCGAAGAAACGAACTTAAAAGAACATAAGAATAGAGAATTCGAAGAAACGAACTTGAAAAACTTAAAAAACTGAATGCATAAGAATATTGTAGAGAAAGATGGAAAAAGAGAAATAAAAGAAATATTTTTATTAATTTCTCACACTTACATACAAGTATTTGTACACTTATATAGGAAAAGAGGTAAAGAGCTCTATCTGGGCCTTGTTATGGGCCTTTGTACATATTTTATTCAACACTCCCTCGCAAGCTGGAGCATAAAGATAGTAAGCACCAAGCTTGGACAATAACTAATAATATAGCGGACGTGGTAAAGCTTTAGCAAGAATGTCAGGTTGTCAGCAATTTGCCCAGCAGCAGGAACATGTTTTAATTCCAATTTCTTCAGTTGAACATTCTCCCGAACGAAGTGACACTAAAGAGAAGATAACCTTACTAAACTTGTCAAACCATGCTCGAGGAGACTGTTTGAGACCATAAAGAGATTTTTTAAGGTGACAGACAAAGGACTCCCCCGTGGTCTCAAACCTGGGAGGTTGTTGCATGTAGACAGTCTCGACGAGATTGCCATAAAGAAAGACATTTTAGACATCTAATTGGTGTAATGGCCACTGTTGATGAACAACTAAGGAGATCAAGACACGAACAATATTCAACGTTGCGACAGGTAAGAAGGTCTCATCATAATCGAGGTCATGTTGCTGAGTAAACCCACGAGCCACAAGTCGAGCTTTTAGGCGTTCAAACGTCCAGGCCATGTTTGATCGCAAATACCAGCTTACATCTGACACAGGTCTGTCCAGGAGGAAGAAGGACAAGATCTCAAGTCTGATTTGCCCAAAGAGCAGACATTTCCTCATCCATAGTCGTGGAAAGGAAATAGGATAGTCCGCGAAGGCCAGGAGAGCACAGGAAGCAAAAAGGAGTTTCTGACTTGGAGCGGATACAACAGTAGTGCGATCACGCGATCAGGCGTACTCTGCGATCAGGCGAGCAAGCAGACAGGACGCTGCAGAAGAAAAAATTGGGCGGACTTTGCGATCATGCGAGCAAGCAGTCGCATACAGGAAGCGGCGGAAATATCATGCGAGTTCGCGAGCAAACGAGCATACACGCATGTGAGCAGGTAGAATGCGAGCAAGGTAGTCGCGGATAAGGCAGAACAATGCGGCCAACGATAGATCGACGACCTCAACAGAGAGCGAACACGGCGGACAGGACCTGCGCGAGTGGTTGGGCGCGATCACAAGGAGTTCGGCAGGCTTCAAGCTTCTGCGGACAGGAACCGAGCGCAGACGGACTGAGGAAGCTCGGCAGAGGGTGGATCAAGTGTCCGCGATCAGGAACCCGACGAGCAGAGGCGATGAGTTGTGGTCAGGGTTGTGGCCCGGAGAAGCTATAGATGTGATGCCGACCAGAGCGAACAGAACACGATAGTTGCGGGAGACGCCAAGAGGTGGGTCTCAGTGAGGAAAAACTATAAAAGCAGGGGAATAAAGGGGAGTTGAAGTGAAAGCAGGGGAGGTGGGGGAAACGAAGAGATGCGGTCACAAACCATGAGTTCGACGGTCCGCCTAAGTGAGTAAGCAGGGAGAGGGGCGAACGGGCGGGACCAAGAGCGAAAAATAAAAAACTTTTCAGGACCGATTTTTGCACTTATGCCATGTAGAGAAAGATGGAAAAAGAGAAATAAAATAAATATTTTTATTAATTTCTCACACTTGTACATGCAAGTAGTTGTCCACTCATATAGGAAGAGAGGAAGGAACTATAATCTCATTTTAAGATGCGAGACTAAATCCTAAGGAGGTAATGGGTTTTATTTGGGCCTTGCTATGGGCCTTTGTACATATTTTATTCAACAAATATAATACTTTGAAATATTCAAAATTGTTACATAAAATGCTCACTCTCTTTTACTGTTCATTACTTATATTACAATTACTTTCTTATACTGCACATTCTTATACTGCAATTTAAAACTTATGCATATTTCTACTGATGTTTCTTGTCTGCCTGTACAGCAGTTAAAGAGATAAAGTACTCGCTTAGTCATATTTTTTATGACTAAACCCGTTGTTCTCTACATTTTTAGGAAAGCGAGGTTCTCAGAAGGTTTTTAAGAAGACAAAGATGACCAAAGTGGAAAAGCAAAAATAATTGAAAAAATGAGCTAAGGTATTGGTTAGAATTTCAGAAAAAAATTTATTTTGTGTTTTATTTTGTACTCATTGTGCATACTTCTAGAACATCTGAGACGAATAAATTGAAAATACGCTGAAATACAGAAATAATTGGGGGATCCAGAAAGGGGCCTCACACTTCGAGCCTTCTATCACGTAATCATTGTAAGTTTATTGATCAGTTATCTTCTCTTTAGTGTCGAATTGTGTGTTTGTTTCATGTTTTGGGTTTATTAGTCTGTAATTGCTGCTTGCAAGTCTCTGGTGACTTGTTAGGACTTCTTAGCTTGTGTATTTGTTTTCTCGCGCTATCATATAATAATATATCTACCGCATTACGTGTTTCCCTATTTGTGAAGCTCAGCTTGATTGTGGCTTAACTTGAATATTGTTTATAAGTTTCTTAATTGCAAATATAGTTATCGGTTACATATCTCATTCATATAGTCGACCTACACTTTTGATACATCCGTTCTGCGTCACCATGACTTCAACTTTGCAACATATGGTAAAAAAAAGCCTTCCTAATTGTGTAGCGGCCTGGAATGGACAATAAGTTCCTTGCACTTGATATGCAAAAGAATAAGACTGATTGTCATATCATATAAATTCATAAAGTTATTTTCCCAGTAGTTTAAAAAAAACTTATTATAATGAAAAGACACTGGAATTAACAGTTTCAATGAAGTGAAGGAAGCTTTATGATGCAGACTGAGAACGAAGGAGAGAACCATACAGCAGTATCAACAAGACCTTCCCGCCCTGCCATTGTATGAAAAAAAAACTCTGTAGCAGTCAGACCAGTGTAATATGAGTTCGCCACAAAGCCTTTGGCCTACAACAAAATGCTCAAAACGTGAAACCGAATCACCGCCTTCAGAAAGAATAAATCAGCTGAAAACTCAACAAATCTATGACATAATCTGATTCTTGTAACAAAATGGAAGCATGCCATAAAAAATAGAAATAGGAAACATGTTCATATGAATTAAACTGTGTGAATGGAAGCCAAATAAAATAGTAACTCTATGCATAAACCCATTGATAGCACATCATGGTTATTATAATAACTATTCTAATTAGCCAAAACCAGATCTCTTATACTTTAATATTCAGAGATTACATCTACGTTTTGCTGGAAAAATACTGTTTATATTATGATCTACAGAGCATTCAAGCAACTTCGAATATTATGGTTGAGGGTGATACCCATCAATAACTATGAATAAAAAAATATCTTCACTAAAATAAACACCACCCTGGTCACTATCCTAACCCACCAAGCGGCATGTTATGATCCCCAAGCTAGTTTCGGATACGTATATGCTAGTTTACTATTAGTTAAATTTTGCCCGCGATATATGGTATCTTGCACCCCTACTATATAAAGGGGAGTAGGCTAGTTAGATTGGCATCTTGGAAGTCTTGTCTTAGGAATTCTTTTGGACAGGACTTAGAGGGAACTAGCCCTCAAGAACTTGGCGCGAGTATACCTCAGGATTGTATTTAGCTTATGGGGTATTACAATCTAATTAGGTGCATATCAACTTGGTGTAACATGTAGCCTTTCCCATGCCTAACCCTAGACTAGGCCGCAGGAATAGATTGATCTAACATTCTCCCTCCCAATGCCTTTGTGTCCCACCATCTCCTCTCTTCGGATTCCCATTTCTATTTCCGATCCCAATGGCCTCCCTATCGCACGCCTCGATTTCCAGATTGCGAGTATCCCCTCTCTTGAGCCTGCCCTCACCCGACTGCATCCAGCCTCATCGTCACACAAGTAATCTGCATCGATGGACACAATCCTTGCTCCAAGCACGACATCCAGCCACACTTGAGGTTCCTGCATCTGGTCGTCGTGTTTCGATCACGTTCATCGGGTTTCTCACGCAGAACATGCGTCTTCTTTGGGTCCATTCACCCCGCACATTAAGCAGCCAGGTATTAGCCTGGCCACCTGTCTCTCTCAACAGTAGATGACGCATCCTTAGCGCTACTTCGACGCTGCAGCGCATTCCTTGCTTCGGCGACCGCCCTGCCACTCGCTCTCAGTCGTACAAAACACAGAATCTCTTACCGATCAACCATTGGTGTGGGTCATCCCATGTGTGGCTCACAACAACCTCGAAGGTCCCTTCTAGAGTTTTCCGCCGCCAGCTCCCTCTTTTTGGTGGATGTCATTGACGCTTTCCATGATAGATCGTATCAAGAAGGTGGAGCATTCGATGATTATTATCTCATACCCTAAACCCTCAACCCTAAATGTGATCAAAATTACTCTCACTGAAATCATGCAGCTCCTCCGTCAAGGCAAGTTGGGCGCCAACAAAGCCCCCCTCTCTGCCACCACTTCAATGCACATAGATCTAACTGGCGTCGGCAGCTCGACCGACCCCTATGTTGGAGCTTCCCAACCTTCGCTTCCCCCGCACATGGTGATCCTGTCGGGATTGATGTGTCTAACCCAGACTCATTGAGCACTCTCGGGTTGGATTCAAGTTTCGGATTGATGGTGTCGCGTTGTATAACCAACCTGCACAAAACTTTAGGTACAAGGTGCTTCGTTAGATTTTAGATTCCAGAGTGAGTTTCGGAATTCATGGCATAAATGGGCATTAAGAACGGAAATCATTTTATGTTCTGAAGTTTATTTTATGTTGTTTTTATGCATGTTGTTATGCGTGTTGTTATTTGTGTTGTTGCAAAGGGTGTTTTAGTCGATGCAAGTGTCTTTGGGAGCACTTTTGTGTTAATGTTTATCATTTTGTAAGGGGGTGTGGAAGAAAGAAGGAAGACGTTTGTAGCTTACGTCTGCCCCATGTATCCAAGAATTTTAGTGTCCTCCTGGTGGTAGTTTCTTGTTGTTTTTTGCCATAGATTGGTGGATTTGTTTTTTATTAGGACTTGGTAGTAGGCATTTATGAGCACCACCACATTCTGCCTCCTTGTTTTCCGCCTCATTCGCTCATAGATTGTCGTTCCATCTCTGAACCCGTGCAAGGTTCGCATCACACAACACCCTAATGGATAGAGGCGTCCTTGTTCGACGGGTCTCTTTTGAGTTACAATTCATCTCGGAAGTCAGCAAAGTCCCCCTCGTGATAATCTAAATGGAAGGGTCTACCCTTCATTGAATGTGTTGCCTTCGCCAATTGACGCTACACATTGCTCAAGGAAGATCTCAATCTGCGCTACGACACACATCGCTCGGGAACACCTTTGAGCATCTCAATGCCATTCAACAAGTTGACTCAGTAGAGACTTATGTCGACTTGTCCATCACATTAACTCGGGTATTTCATGCATGGATTACAATTGCACATCCGCGCCCGCCTAAGGACTTTGAACCCGCTCACGCTCATCATGGCCATCTAACAGGCCCGCTTTGCCAAAACAAAATTTTCCACGACATCAGGGGGGCCAGTACCTACAAATTCGGTCTCAAAGTCGCGATTGCACGTCGGCCCACATGGCACATTGGCATCTTGGAAATCTTGTTTTAGGAACTCTCTTGGAGAGGACTCTTAGAGGGGACTAACCCTCAAAAGTTTGACACAAATATACCTCATGATTGTATCCAGCTTATTTTTGTTGCTTACTGATTCAATGCGCATCAGATTCCTTTTTAATGTGACAATAAGTGATTAACTGCGTACCACAACTATACCAAGGCCATCAAATGAAGTCCACTTTGGAGATACCCTTTCCTTACTCTCAAAACAATTCAACCACATCATACGATTTTTCAAACTTGTGCTAAAGACAATCTCGGGAATCTCTATTCCTAGACCCCACAATAAATGTCCTGCATTTATATCAGCTGATCACACTTTGCTGCCATCATCCAGTCATCAATGAACCCAAAAATAAGGGGGTAAAGTTGACCACATGATGTAGGGTAGGCTAACTTGACTATATTTTATTTGAGAAACATAGGCGAGCTGCGCATGAAATTATTAAGGGAACCATGTAGTGCTAAATGTGACTGACTTACCTTTGAATATAAACTTTGTTGGAGAGAACACACCGTTAGATTTTTTGTTCTCATCACTAGATCGTCTCCATAGTCACACGAGGAATTAATATTAAGAGCCCAAGTCGCTTATGATACGGTTACACCTTGTCGAGTCTAAGTCAGTTTGCCTTTTAACACCACCCCTCAAGCTAACCTACATTGTTGAAGGCACGCCTGAGGCGCACCTCAGGCGCCAAGCGAACAAGGTGACACCTCTGCTAGGTAGAGGCGAGCGAGATGGCCCAGGCGTGTGCCTCAGCCAAAGCGAGGTGCACCTTGCGAGCTTCCGGCGCCAAGCATATGAAATCCGGTTTATTAACATTAGGTTTTTTCTCACTCCCGTAAGCATCCTCCTCGCTCGATCGAGCTCCACTCGTTGTCTCTCCCTCCCGCCCGCATGTTCTCGCCGACAACATCCTCTCGCTGAAACTCCTCAACGATCGTGAAGCCCCTCTCTCCCGATCACGAAGCCCCTCTCTCGCGATCATGAAGCCCCTCTCCCCGGATCATGAAGCCCCTCTCCTCCGATCGTGAAGCTCTCGCCCATGTGAAACTCCTCTCGATGTATCTCCCACTCGCCCGTGTGAAGCTTCTATAGTGACCGCTAAGTAAAGGTTTATTTCCCCATCCATGTAGAATGGTAATCTACCTTTGTATATTTTTCTGTTATTTTAACCTTCCAACACGATTTTTTTGGGTTGTGTAGTTATTTTGAAGAAAAATAGAGATTTTTTGGGTTGCGTAGACTTAACAGTAGTACTTTTCTTACTGTTGCTGCTGAAATTTTACCACCTAATGATTAGTTGATTACTTTTAAATTTATTACCTTTAAGCTCTTAATTTTACTTACACAAATGGTGTGGGGTAGGTGTTTTACCCATCAGGCTCTATAGATTGGCTTGCCTCAACAGCAACAGCAAGTTCTATTCAGTCTTAGTATACATTGTGCCCTTTGTCAGGCTGCTGATGATTTTATATTGCTAAAAGATGTTATCTTATATGAGAAAAAGGATCATAATTTCATATCATGGAAAAGTCACTTGTATTATTGGATCCTGCTCTTCTTGATATTTTTATATGGTGGTGTAGGTCAATGTTTAATTTTTTTTAAGGTTAAAAGTCTTTTTGCATATGTCAAACATCTTGTTCCAACCCATGACACAATCATTGTAATTTCAAGTTCGTGATTTGCCTTCTTTGAAGTTTTCTTTATCAAAATCTTGTGATTTGTACTGTTTTTGAAGTTGTGTATTATCACAATCTAATATCTAGTGTCTTTCCGTTGGATTTTTGCTATTGTCCTGAGCCTTATTTCTTTTTAGCATTAGTGCTAGTAACCGTTCTTGGTCTTATTGCATATTAAGAAGCATCTTGCTATTTTCAATATACGCAGGATTGACTATGTGACTAGAAGTTCCTGGTACTCTATTATGAAACCTTATTAGTTTTCGCATGGATGTATATATTATTATTAATGCTAATGTTGATTATCTGGTAACCTTTTGAAGTCATTTCTATAATAATATATTTGGTTTCTCAGTTATCAAGATTCAAGGATTTTGGCTTAATTCAAAAGCTTGAAAATATACGAAGATTTATCTTTTAAAAGGTCTTCAATTATATTTCTCGGATTTCATTCGTCGGAGCTTCCTCTACTGTGAATTATGGTACCTCTTCACTGTCCTTGATTTTTATTCTATAGGATGCAAAAGGTTGTTCTGCTTTGTATTGTTTTGGCCGAAAACTGCTGTCCGGGGGTAAAAAAAACTTCCGGACAGCAGTTTTAGCATATTTAACTAATTATTTACGTTGTAAAAAATTGTTCAATAGGCTGGAATGGAAGCGAGTAGGTCTAGGTCATCCAATGTTCATTCAAACAAAGATCCTGGCTTGAAGTATGTGCGACAAATGACTCCAACTAACAAGAATGATATGATTTGCAACTTTTGCGAGAAGGTCAAAAAGGGTGGAATTTTCCGTGTTAAATAGCACAGTATTGGAGGCTTCAGGAATACTAAACCTTGTCTCAAATGCCCCCAACATGTACTCATGGAAATCCAGAAGTTTATGGAAAGGAAAACGACTGCTAGCAATACAGAGAAGCGCGCATTCCTTGACTTTGTAGATGTGGATACTTTTGGAAGCGATGAGGAAATGGATGACATTAGTGAGATGGTTTGTGGACGAGAAGGTGCTTCCAAGAAGCCTCGGACCAAAGGACCGATAAATGTTTTTCTACACCTAACAATGAAAATATGGTGCAAAAAACACAACAAAAAACAATAAAACAAACTTCTATTAATGAAGCTTGTAAGAAGGAACTTAGAAGGCGAGCTTGCAAAAATATAGCTCAAAGAATGTATGACAGCAGCCATCTCATTTAATATTGTGACTTATCTTAGCTTTGTGGTAATGGTAAAGTCCATTGGACAGTTTGGGGTTGACTGAAACCACTCAATTACCATGAGGTTCATGTGCCTTTGCTGAATAATGAAGTGAAGTCTAAGGCATGATAAAGGCTTATGAGGATGAGTGGAGGTTGTATGGTTGTTCTATCATGGCTGACAGATGAAAAAATAAGAAACAAAGAACATTGACAAGTTTTTGGGTGAATTCGCCCAAAGGAAATTTGTATATGCATCTGATTACTCGAAGACTAGAGAGAGAATGTCTGAGTTACTTGATAGGGTGGTGGGACAGGTTGGAGAGGCAAATGTTGTCTAGATTGTTACAAACAGTGCAAGCAACAATGTACTACCAGGTAAACAATTCATTAATTATTCACTATTCATTTCATTTTAGACAAATATGTTGATTTTTTCTTTATCTTTCTTTGTTTATATGATACCTAACAAGGAAATTATTGGAAGCAAAATGATCACATTTATATTGGATGTCATGTGCTACTCATTGCATTGATTTAATGTTGGAGGATATTGGGAAGAAACCTAATATTAGTAAAACGTTAAAGAGTTCAATGACCATAAAGGGTTATATATATGTTTGCCCTAGACTTGTCAACATGTTGAGGATCTTTACAAGGCAAGTGGAGCTTGTTACACCGGTTGTGAAAAGATTTGTGACTTATTTTCTTGCGCTTCAGCGTATTCACAAGCAGATGAACAATCTGAGAAAGATGTTTACTTCACTTGAGTGGACATAAGGCAAGTGGGCGAAGGAAGCTGGTAGTAAGCAAGTGCATGACACTATATTAATGGTCTCTTTCTTGAGCAATATTGTGTATATTTTGAAGATCTCTGAACATTTAGTACGCATACTGAGATTGATTGATGGTGAGAAAAGGTCAGCCATTAGTTATATCTATGAAGCTATGGATAGAGCTAAAGAGACGATCATTAAGTCTTTTAAAGAGAAAGAGGACAATACAAGGATGTCCTGAAAATTGTGGACAGGAGATGGGAAAATCAACTTCGTCAACCTTTGCATGTAGCGGGTGGTGTAGACCAGCCCAGATCAGGTCGACGCAAAAGTGCCCGCCGCCGCACCCGTCCGGACCCCTACCGGCCCTGAATTATTGCATTTTAATTTTATTATTTTTGCAATTTATTTTTGTTTGCGTTTTATTTTGCACGCCTGCGTGCGTAGCCGCGTTGGAAGCTTTTATTGTATGTCTATTATCTATATATATATAACTATATATTTAGATATATATATATATGTACAACCATTTGCCTGTTCCAAACCTAGCGCCCCGGTTCATCGTCGAGGCCGGTCCGTCGCTTCGCTCGACCAGGCGACATCCCGTACGAAGGAATTCCGCCATTGCCGCTGCTCAGGAGACGACCGCAGCCACGACCTCCTCCATGCCACGATGTCCCCTCCGACGGTTGAGCTAACTCCTCCACGCCGCTCCTTCACGACGCCTTGAGGTTTGCTGGAAGGGGACGTTATTCTGCGGGTGCTCTATAAAGAAGAGGCGGAATGTTGGAGATCGTGGGTGGTACTTGCTGTGAGAATTTTCGCTTCCAGGTTAGAGATCTTGGTTTTGTTGTGTTATTCTAGATTGTGAGAGAGAGGATGAATAGTGCTGTGTGAAAAAAGACCGTGCTTTCCTTTTTTCCTATTTTCTGAATCTGTTTTTTTTTTGCCTGTAGTAGGCGTTTGTAAACATTTTCTATGATATGTTGTTTCCATGATTAAAGTCCAGTAGTTAATCCCGATGCAGTGAGTTTGAGAGGGCTCTGCTGTGCGTTTTCGATTTCCGTCTGAGAGAGAACATGAACAGTGATTTCTCTTAATTGATGTTGGAGTTGTAGGATTGCTGAAGTTGAATGATTGGAGTTGCTGTTTGCTTGAGATTAATTATGCTAAATGATGTTTGCACAGGATTGATGTTATAGCCTTTACTGTTGATTTATTTTCGTTGGAGATTTCATGGATCCACCTTGAGTGATTGAGATTTCGCGGACCCACCTTGGGTGTGAGAGTGAGTGAGAATTTAGGTTGTTTAGTTTGTGGCTTCCTTACGCTAGTGAGTGTTTGAGTTTCCGCGGAACCACTTTCGTGTGAGAGTGAGTGAATTATTCCGTGGTGCTCGTGTGCTATAGCGGCCGACCTTGGAGCGGGAGATCGAAGGTGACGAGGAATTCCTCGCGGGATCGCCGTCGACTTCGGTTGCGGAAAGACGCCTCTTTCCGTGGGTAATTTGCTTCTTCCTCCTCCTTTGTGTGCATCTAAATTCTCTCTTTAGGATATTAGATTCATTGTTGGATTTTCGCCGGGATTTGTCAGCGAACGCTACGTCGAAAACTCCAAACGGAAACGTATTTGGAGTTCACGATTTCCGCTTGCTACAACCGGGGGAACGGAACGAAAGTTGTGAACTTCTTTCCCCGAATTTAGAATTGAATCATTTTTTCAAGAAAGTCCATTTTAAACAAAAATAGTAATTTTATGCTTTACAAAAATTTAGTTGCTTAATTTCTTAAAGTCCGTGCACGCCCGCTCAAATTTCAATTTTTTTTAAATTGCAAACATTTAGGGTTTCCTAGAAATAGCCGACAGGCGCGCAAACCCTACGCGCCGTCCTGCATCAATTTGGTATCAAAGCGAGGTTCCGAAATTTTTCTAAGTTTCGAAATCCGCCCTGCATAGAATAGAAACCCGCATAGCATTTTAATTTTTCCAAAAAAAAAGAAAGAGAAGTTTTTTTTTTATATTTAGCATAATCATCATCTTAAATTGTGTGTTTGCATGCATCTGCGTAGTGGTAGGTTAGTGAGTATGAGTTCACCACATCACACTCCGCCTGAACACCCTCAAGAGGTAAATTCGGAGATGCGTCGAATTGAACGCGACCAAGTGAGTCGTGTGAACGAAGGGACGGAGCCACCCCAGTGGTTTCTACCTTTCGTCCACCAAATGGCAGCGTTAACCGAGAGTGTCTATCAAGTGAGAGAAGGGTTTGAAAACCTTAGTGTTAGGATGAATAGTTTAGAAGTACCTCCTCGAGTTTCAATGCCGCCTCCAATTCGAGATGAGCATTCTGTTCGCCCACAGTACGAAGCCCCTCCACACTATGGAGAAAGGTCTACACTTAGGAGAAACCCTCTATTTGAGGAAGAGGGTCGGAACCCCATAGATAGGCACGAGTTTGCGCGTGATCAGGGTGAGAATTTTCCAAGGAATTTTCCTGAACCCCAACGAGGGCCTATATTAGGCATGCGAGATAATTATCAATAGAGACCACATTATGACGTAGCGAGAGAGGAGCGTCCTCGAGACCATCATCGACCTATACCGGCCATGCATCGTGATGATCTCCCTAGAGATTGGCATCGACCGCCGCCCCCACGGCGTCAAGACTATCGTGATCCTTACGATGATGATTACGACTATCCTCCCCGGGATAGGCGACCGGATCTCACACGAGTGGTGAAACTTGATCCACCATTTTATGATGGATCTATGGATCCCAAAATCTTTTCAGATTGGGTTATTGACATAGACTTATTTTGAGTGGTATCGTATGACGGAGGACCAAAAGGTTCAGTTCGCCAAAATGAGATTGACTGGGCGAGCGAAGATCTTTTGGATAGGTGAAGAGCGTAGTCTAGAGAGGAATGGATGCCCTCCCATTACACTTTGGCCCCACATGAAGGCCATATTAGAGGAGCAGTACATCCCCCAGCATTACCAGTCCCGTCTACGAGACGAGTTGACGTCTCTACGTCAAGGGTCCAAATCAGTTTCTGATTACTTAGCTGAGATGAAGGATCTTATGATTAGGTGCAACGTAGTAGAACACCCACGTGACACATTATCTAAATTTAAGTGTGGGTTGCGATCTGAGATCCGAGATGAGTTGATTCGATATGGCCACTATTCTCTCCCTGAGATCATATCTATCGCCATCGATATCGAAGAGCACCAGAAGAGAACCTCCCGGTTCAAATCTCAACCTAAAACGAATACTTCTTACAAGAAAGAAGAACAGAAAGGTAAGGAGAGTGTGTCGAAGCCCACCTCGACTTACACCAGAGATCAGAATAGGAAGTCCCCCATGGGAACTGTGACCCCTTCACAGATCCGATGTTATGAGTGCCAGCAAATGGGCCA
Source organism: Dactylorhiza incarnata (assembly GCA_033032865.1). Classification (NCBI taxonomy): domain Eukaryota; kingdom Viridiplantae; phylum Streptophyta; class Magnoliopsida; order Asparagales; family Orchidaceae; genus Dactylorhiza; species Dactylorhiza incarnata. The sequence goes on from JAWHQI010000491.1 coordinate 843,509, forward strand.
TATTTCGAGGGATTGCCCCAAGAGGAAAGGCATGTTGGTTATTCATGAGGTGACCGAGGAGGATGAGCAGGTAGAAGAAGCTGGAGTCGAAAAGGACTCACACGTTTTGAACGACGAAATGTACGGTACGCCTAGTGATGAGAATTAGAATAGGAAATGTAAATTAAGCATCTAATTCATCCTCAAAGGGGCATATATATAGCATTACAATTATGACTTAAACACAAATACGACTTGAATAATATATTTCAACTCTCCCCCTCAAGTCGGATGGTAGATATCCGTCATTCCCAGTTTTCTGATGTCATCCGTGAAAATGTCACTTCCCAAGCTTTTAGTGAACACATCGGCCAGTTGATCTCTTGAACTGATGAATGGAGTAACCACATTTTTTTTGTCCAAGTGATCCTTGATGAAGTGACGGTCCACCTCAACATGCTTGGTCCTGTCATGTTGAACCGGATTGTGAGCTATACTGATAGCAACCTTGTTGTCGCAGAACAAGGAGAAAGGAGAAGTTCTGGGAAGACCCAAGTCTTGAAGGACAGTACATAGCCATAGTCCCTCACACATTCCAAGTGACATTGCACGGTACTCAGCTTCGGCACTCGATCTGGCCACAACGTGCTGCTTCTTGCTCCTCCATGTCACGAGGTTTCCTCCAACGAACGAACAATAACCAGTAGTGGATTTCCGATCGTCACGGCAGCCAGCCCAATCGGCATCCGTGTAAACTTCTATTTTCAAGTGGTCATTTTTTGAGAACAGAAGTCCCCGTCCTGGGGCCTTCTTAAGATATCGTAGGACGCGATACACTGCCTGCTGATGTCTGACCCGAGGAGCGTGCATATACCTACTCAAAATACCCACAGCATATGTGATATCAGGACGAGTATGAGATAGATAAATCAGTTTCCCAACTAATCTCTGATAGCGGGTGGCCTCAACACTGTCACTGTCACCATCGTCACAGATCCCATGATTCTCCTCCATAGGGGTGTTCGCAGGAACACACCCAAGCATCCCGGTCTCTTGTAGCAAGTTCAGGACATACTTCCGCTGAGATATGAAGATGCCCTGATCAGATCTAGTAACCTCTATTCCCAGAAAGTATCGTAACTTTCCCAAGTCTTTCACCTCAAATTCCTTGGCCAAGAGGGACTTGAGATTGGCAATCTCACTCGCATTATTACCGGTGATGACAATATCGTCCACATAGACAATGAGAACCACAATATTCTGATCACGTCTCTGAATGAACATGGTGTGGTCTAACTGCGCCTGTTTATACCCAAACTTGAGCATAGCCTTGAGAAATCTGCCAAACCACGCTCTGGGTGACTGCTTTAATCCATATAAGGATTTCAGTAACTTGCAAACAAGGGGCTTTCCTCCATCTCTCACAAAACCAGGAGGAAATGTCATATACACCTCTTCTTCAAGATCTCCATGGAGAAAAGCGTTCTTGACATCTAACTGGTGGAGGTCCCATCCCAAGATAGCGGCGACAGACAGAAGGACCCGAATAGAATCCATCTTAGCAACTGGAGCAAAAGTCTCCTGGTAATCAACTCCCTGAGTCTGAGTGTACCCACGGGCGACTAACCGCGCCTTATACCGTTCAACTTTCCCGTCTTCATTTTGCTTGACCGAAAATACCCATCTAGAGCCAACGGCTTTCTTACCATGTGGAAGAGGAGTGACATCCCAAGTGTGATTCTTGTCCAAGGCAGCCATCTCTTCTTTCATAGCCTGAGCCCAAACCGGAATGCCCAGAGCTTCCTGCCAAGTCTTAGGAATAACGACAGATGAAAGGGAAGCGATAAAAGACTGGTGGCCAGGAGTAAGATGATGATATGTCACATGGTTAGAAATGGGATGTTTAGTAGAAGCAAACTTATCTCGTAACTGAGCCAGCGGAACATCCAAATCCGCATCATCAGAATCTGAGGCCGAAGCAGGCACGGGTGGAAGCAGGGCCGTAGGAGCCTGTATACGGGAGGAGCGTCGGTGATACACATGAGGGAAAGGAGATAGGGGGACATTCGGAGAAGGAATAAGAATAGGGGGTCCCTGCTCAGGTAGAGGAAGCGATGGTGGAAGCTGTGGTAGAGAGGGAACCGGGTGAACAGGAAGGGGAAGATCAGGAAGGGAAAATCTACAAAGCTCTCCCCCTGACGAACAGAGTGAGTCGAGGACAGAAAATAGGATTCCCCTTCGCGAAAAGTGACATCCATAGTGCAGTAGAGACGACCGGAAGGCGGGTGGAAGCATCGATACCCCTTCGTAGTGGAGGAGTATCCGACGAACACACAACGAATGGCACGAGGATCCAGTTTGTCACGGTGGGGTACATGAACGTGGACGAAGCACACACAACCAAAGACACGGGGGGACAGATGCGAAGTATAGACCGTAGCCATGGTGGACAGACGAGCGAGGGGGGTAGCATAGTCCAAGATACGTGAAGGAAGCCGATTGATAAGGTGAGTAGCAGTAAGAATCGCATCTGCCCAAAAAGATTTGGGGAGATGCATAGTACCCAGGAGGCAACGGGCCATATCCAGGAGGTGCCGGTTTTTCCGTTCGGCAACACCGTTTTGGGTAGAGGTGTGAACACACGTCGTTTGATGAATAATACCGTGATCTTTGAGATATGTGCCAAACGCGCCGCGATCATCATATTCACCCCCATTATCACTACGCAAAACACGGACGACCCCTTGAAATTGGGTCTGAATCATTTTATGGAAGAGTTGAAAACAGGAAAAAACTTACACTTTTTTTCTTCAATAGATAAACCCAACATGTGCGGGAAAAACCATCAATAAAGGTGACAAACCATCGAAAACCAAAAATAGATGAAACTGGGGACGGACCCCAAACGTCAGAATGAATAACATCAAAAGGAGTAGTACAAGGAGAAGATAAATGCGATGAACTATGGCGCACATGCTTAGACTCATCACAAACATTACAAACAAAGGTATTTAAAACAGGAGAGAAAGCGGGAAATAGTTTCTGAAGGTAAAGAGGTGAGGGATGTCCAAGCCGGAGGTGCCAGCGACGAACATCCTCAGAAGTAACAGCAGAACTCGAGAGGGCCTGGGAGGAGGTCACATCCAAGTAATACAGGCCACCGCGTTCCCTACCACTGTCAATGCTCCGCTTCGTACCCAGTTCCTGAAAAACACAGGAGTCAGGAAAAAAGGTTACAGAACAATTGAGAGAGCGGGTAATATTACTAATGGAGAGTAAATTGCGAGGAAATGAAGGAACATGAAGAACAGATGGTAAAGAAATAGTAGGAGAACAAAAGATCTGGCCTTTGCCAGCAATAGGGGTCAGCAGGCCATTTGCAGACATAACTTTGTCCTTACCAGACAAAGGTGAGTAAGAGTGAAAACCTGAGGAAGAGCCGGTCATGTGATGGGTGGCACCGGAGTTAAGCACCCACTCGGACGAGGAAGCAGTAGCAGTAGGAGCACTCGGCATGGCAATAGAGGCAATAGAAGCAGAGGCCGCCTGGGACGGATCGGACTGAGAGTGAAGCATGCGGCGGAAGGCATCCAACTCCTGAGAAGTAAGCTGTCCGGGGGCAGTAGAGAAACCCTCATCATACACATCCGTAGAGAAAGCAGCATCCTGAGGACGAGTCCCGGTCTGACGATAGCCTCCACGACCGTGACTACGGCCACGACCACGACCGGAAGGAGCAAGATGAGGATGCAGCTTGAAGCATGCATCCCGAGTATGTCCCCGACGACCACAGTAATCACACGTGGGAATCGTGCTGGTATTGGTGGAACCTCCACGACTAACACCACCAACACTAGTAAAGGCAGACCGATCCACTGCAGGAGCAGGCGTGCTGAGGGATCGGCGGCGATCGTCATCACCAAGGACCATGCTGAACGCTTCCCGCAGGGACGGAAGGGGTGAACGATGCAAGATGTGCGTCCGGACTGTATCAGATTCCATGTTAAGCCCCATCAGAAAGACATGCAAGCGGTAACGGTTCTCCTTCTCCTGAAGCTTCACGGCGTCGGCCGTGCAGGAAGCAGTGAAATGCTCAAAGAAGTCCAGCTCCTGGTAGAGGCGTTCAAACTCCGAGAAGTAAGCAGACACAGTCAGAGATCCCTGTCTAAGCTCCAGAATGCGACGGGTAAGTTCATAGATCTGAGTGGAACTCCCAATCTGCGAGTACGTGTCTTTTGCCCGGGTCCAGATATCATATGCCGAGTCCAGAAGCATGTAACTCCGATATACCTTGGGGGACATGGAATGAAGAAGCCATGAAACAACAAGGGAATTTTCAGAGTCCCAACGTCGCCACGTAGGGTCAGTCTTGGTGGGCTCCCGAATAGATCCATCAATGTAACCAAACATCTGATGGCTGCGGATCACATGTTGAGCAGCACGAGATCATTCCAGATAGTTCGTTCCGTCCAAGGGAACGGTGGTGATCTTCAAAGAGCCCGAGTGGCCATGGGTCCGCTGCGGGTCACCCATCGCTGGCATAACCTCACTTATAGGTGGCGAAGAACCCGTAGAATCCCCCATAAGAGCAAGAGGAGAGCTGCCAATAAACAGAGAAACGCCACGCAAGGAGCAGCGGCAAGGAAGCGGGAAGGCAGCGGGAGTGGCAGCAGCGGCAAGGCAGCGGGAACACTAGGGCATAGCAGCGTAGAGCCAGCAGCGCACACAGAAAGAGGAGGCGCAGACGTCGAGGTCGACCGGAGATGCAGGCGTCGATGTCGACGGGAGATGTACGCGCCAGATCGATAGCATCAGCAGCGGGAGAAGCTGCGAGAGAAGCAACGGCAGGGGGATGCTGCGGCAGATAGCATCAGTGCCGACCCTGGCATCCACGGCAGGAGCCTAGGGCGGCATTAAACGAGAGGAGGAGGACCGATCGACTCTCAAACGGACGGAGGAGGAGTCGTCCGGAGCAGGGAAGACTGACGGGAAGAAGATCCGGCGGAAGCGGGCTGCGCTCGAGGGGCGGAAGCGAGGACGGAGCGCGCGGCGGAAGCGAGGAGCAGAGCGGAGCGTAGCGCGTGACGGCTAGGGCACGAGAAAAATTTCTCCCTCTGATACCAAGTTAGAATAGGAAATGTAAATTAAGCATCTAATTCATCCTCAAAGGGGCACATATATAGCATTACAATTATGACTTAAACACAAATACGACTTGAATAATATATTTCAACTATGAGGAGATAGATCCCGGCGTTCTAGTGGTGAGATGCATGTTATCTACACCGCAAGAATCAGCCGATTATTGGCGGACGAACATCTTCCAGGCCTACTTTAAGGCTGGGGAGAAAGTGTGTCGTTTAATAGTGGATAGCGGGAGTTGTATGAATGTGATAGCTGAGACAGCTCTAGCCCGCATGGGACTCACTGCTGAGCCACACCCATTCCCATTTCAGGTAGCTTGGGTTACCAAGACTACACTATCGGTGACTAGGAGATGTTTAGTGTCCATCACTATCGGTACATATTCCGATAAGATCTGGTGTGACGTTATGCCTATGGATGTGTGCCACGTTTTACTTGGGCAACCTTGGTTATACGACCGAGATGTCACCATACATGGCAGGTCCAACACTTGCCCCATTCTACTGGACGGGAAGAGAGTAGTGTTGACCCCGGTGCGACCCAAAGCACCGCCATCCCGCGCGAGTGGTAGTGCGAAAGAATCTCTTCCTCCCACTGAAAAGAAGAGGACTCTTAATATTATACGAGGCACTGAGTTCCATCGAGAGAGCTTTGACGGTGGATTTATTTATGCCTTAGTGGTTTTACAGGCATCTGATTTATCAGAGGTATATGAGTCTACTCCTATACCTGCTAGGAGACTCTTAGAGGAGTTCCAGGACCTACACCCTGATGAGCTTCCAACTGAGTTACCTCCCATGAGGTGTATTCAGCATGCGATAGACCTTGTTCCTGGAGCTCCCCCCCCCCCCCCCCCATCTACCGCATTATCGATTGAATCCTGCCGCCCACGAGGAGCTGCAGAAGCAGATTGGAGAGCTATTAGATAGAGGCTTTATTCGCCATAGCCATAGCCCTTGTGCGGTGCCTGCCCTCCTTGCCCCGAAAAAGGATAGTACTTGGCGTATGTGCGTTGACAGTCGTGCTGTCAACAAGATCACAGTGAAATACCGATTCCCGATACCCCGACTGGATGATATGTTGGACATGTTGACTGGGGCTACAATCTTCTCTAAGATCGACCTTCGTAGTGGTTATTATCAGATCCGTATACGCGAGGGAGACGAGTGGAAGACCGCCTTCAAGTCGAAGGATGGACTTTATGAGTGGCTTGTGATGCCCTTTGGGTTGTCCAATGCCCCTAGTACTTTCGCTCGGATGATGACCCATGTCTTCAGGCCTTACATTGGGAAGTTCGTAGTAGTTTATTTCGACGACATTTTGATATATAGTCAGACTGAGAGAGAGCATTTGACTCACCTACGTATTATTTTCGAGCTCATGCGAGCCGAGCGACTATACATCAATTTGAAGAAATGCGTTTTTATGGCTGAGTCTGTTATCTTTGGGGATATATAGTGAGCTCCGCTGGCATCACTATGGACCCCGAAAAGGTTCGAGCAATTCGTGAGTGGCCTACACCCCAGAACATTCACGATGTCCGTAGTTTTCATGGGCTAGCCACCTTTTATCGTCGATTCATAAAGAACTTCAGTTCTATTATGGCACCAGTCACTGAGTGTACGAAGAAGGGAAATTTCAAGTGGACGTCATCGACAGCTAGAGCCTTTGAGATCATCAAAGATAAAATGTCCACTGCACCTGTTTTGAGACTCCCTGATTTTAGTCACGTGTTTGAGGTATCCTGCGATGCCTCTGGGGTTGGGATAGGAGGTGTACTTAGTCAAGAGGGTCACCCCGTTGGATTTTTTAGTGAAAAGCTCTCAGGCCCGAAGCTGAATTATTCCAACTACGAACGCGAATTCTATGCGATTGTGCAAACGTTGCGTCACTGGAGGCATTATCTATTGCTCAAGGAGTTTGTCCTCCACTCCGATCATCAGGCGTTGCGTTATATCAATTCGCAGCAAAAGTTGAACCCTCGACAGGCTAAGTGGGTATCATATTTGCAGGAGTACACCTTCGTTCTCAAGCACTGTAAGGGAACGGAGAATCGGGTGGCCGACGCCCTTAGTCGAGTTACCCTCGTATTATCACAAATGCGTACTCAGGTGATAGGATTTGAGCGTATCAAAGATGACTATTCTAGTTGTCCCGATTTTAGCGGAATTTATGATGCGATACGCTCTGATCCCTTTCACGATGAGATAGATTATCTCATTCAAGACGGATATTTGTTTTGTGGAACCCGTCTGTGTATTCCCCGCACCTCGTTGCGAAATTTCATTGTATGGGAATTACATGGCGGAGGCTTAGGTGGACACTTTGGGCGAGATAAGACGGTAGCCTTAGTAGAGGAGCGATTCTATTGTCCCGGGATGAAGCGGGTTATCGCACAGATCGTCAGTAGCTGCCGCACTTGTCAGGTAGCGAAGGGCAATAAACAGCCAGCTGGATTATACACACCTTTACCGGTGCCCAGTATTCCCTGGGATGACGTTAGCATGGATTTTGTGCTTGGATTGCCGCGCACTTTTAGGAAGCACGATTCCATTCTTGTAGTGGTCGATCGGTTTTCTAAAATGGCGCATTTCATCCCCTGCAACAAAACCGACGACGCCTCTCATATCGCCCGAATTTATTATAAAGAGGTTGTCGCGCACCGAGGGATACCTAAGACTATCGTTACCGACCGAGATGTCAAGTTCACCAGTTATTTTTGGAAGTCACTCTGGAGACTATTAGGTACTAAACTTCTATTTTCGACCGCCTATCATCCACAGACTGACGGTCAAACTGAGGTTGTTAATAGGAGTTTAGGAAATTTACTGCGCTGTTTGGTAGGAGATCACCAGGGGAATTGGGATCTAATTCTTCCCCACGCTCAATTGGCATATAATAATTCGAAGAATAGATCTACGGGTTTATCTCCCAATGAGGTTGTTCATGGTCACACTGCATGAGTGCCGCTAGATTTAGCCCCACTACCACCCACTTTTAGGACTAGCCAGTTTGCACACGACTATGCATTGCATTTGCATGATTTGCATAAAGAAATTGAGCGGAAATTGCATAGTACTTATGATTTATACGCAACTCAAGCTAACAAGCATAAAAAAGCTATTAGTTTCAAAGTGGATGACTTGGTGATGGTTCGGTTAAATCCGGAACGGTTACCTTCGGGTACCGTAAAGAAGTTAGCTGACCGTAGAACTGGACCTTTTAGAGTGGTCAAGCGGATTGGGCAAAATGCGTATGAACTTGAGATGCCTTCCGATTGTGGTGCAAATCCGGTTTTCAACGTAGCCGATCTGACTTTATTCCACGATTACCCGCATGAATCTTTAGATTTTCCATTGCCTTCTCCTTCATTTGTTGCTTCTGGGTTGGGGAGTGCTAGTAAGGAGCCACATTCCGGACATACCGACACTCATTCAATTACTGACACACTATCTGCAGTTCTACCTTTTCCCACTGACAGTTTTCAGGATGAGTACGAGACACCAGGTGATTCTTTCATACCAGTTCCCAGAGCCGCTGACAGACTTCTGCGACAGATATTGGTTCCCGAGCAGATATTGGATGACGAGACAGTGACCACTACTGATGGTGGATTTCAGAGATATTTGGTTCGTTGGCATGGCAGGCCAGAGACCGAGACCAGCTGGGTCTTGGCCGAGGAGTTACAGCGTATGGATGCCGATCTTCTACAACACTACCGCTCGGAGCACTCACCAGTGATGAGTGATTTCGAGAGGGGGAGAGTTGGTGGAGACCAGCCCAGATCAGGTCGACGCAAAAGTGCCCGCCGCCGCACCCGTCCGGACCCTTACCGGCCCTGAATTATTGCATTTTAATTTTATTATTTTTGCAATTTATTTTTGTTTGCCTTTTATTTTGCATGTCTGCGTGCGTAGCCGCGTTGGAAGCTTTTATTGTATGTCTATTATCTATATATATATAACTATATATTTAGATATATATATATATGTACAACCATTTGCCTGTTCCAAACCTAGCGCCCCGGTTCATCGTCGAGGCCGGTCCGTCGCTTCGCTCGACAAGGCGACATCCCGTACGAAGGAATTCTGCCATTGCCGCTGCTCAGGAGACGACCGCAGCCACGACCTCCTCCATGCCACGATGTCCCCTCCGACGGTTGAGCTAACTCCTCCACGCCGCTCCTTCACGACGCCTTAAGGTTTGCTGGAAGGGGACCCTTGTTTTCTTCTTCACTCCCTCACATACTTTCTCTTTTGAAAAGGAAAGCCAGCCTCAGTTTTCTTTGGACAAGAAAGAACCACCAAAACGACGTTATTCTGCGGGTGCTCTATAAAGAAGAAGCGGAATGTTGGAGATCGTGGGTGGTACTTGCTGTGAGAATTTTCGCTTCCAGGTTAGAGATCTTGGTGTTGTTGTGTTATTCTAGATTGTGAGAGAGAGGATGAATAGTGTTGTGTGAAAAAAGACTGTGCTTTCCTTTTTTCCTATTTTCTGAATCTGTGTTTTTGCCTGTAGTAGGCGTTTGTAAACATTTTCTATGATATGTTGCTTCCATGATTAAAGTCCAGTAGTTAATCCCGATGCAGTGAGTTTGAGAGGGCTCTGCTGTGCGTTTTCGATTTCCGTCTGAGAGAGAACATGAACAGTGATTTCTCTTAATTGATGTTGGAGTTGTAGGATTGCTGAAGTTGAATGATTGGAGTTGCTGTTTGCTTGAGATTAATTATGCTAAATGATGTTTGCACAGGATTGATGTTATAGCCTTTACTGTTGATTTATTTTCGTTGGAGATTTCATGGATCCGCCTTGAGTGATTGAGATTTCGTGGACCCACCTTGGGTGTGAGAGTGAGTGAGAATTTAGGTTGTTTAGTTTGTGGCTTCCTTACGCTAGTGAGTGTTTGAGTTTCCGCGGAACCACTTTCGTGTGAGAGTGAGTGAATTATTCCGTGGTGCCCGTGTGCTATAGCGGCCGACCTCGGAGCGGGAGATCGAAGGTGACGAGGAATTCCTCGCGGGATCGCCGTCGACTTCGGTTGCGGAAAGACGCCTCTTTCCGTGGGTAATTTGCTTCTTCCTACTCCTTTGTGTGCATCTAAATTCTCTCTTTAGGATATTAGATTCATTGTTGGATTTTCGCCGGGATTTGTCAGCGAACGCTACGTCGAAAACTCCAAACGGAAACGTATTTGGAGTTCACGATTTCCGCTTGCTACAACCGGGGGAACGGAACGAAAGTTGTGAACTTCTTTCCCCGAATTTAGAATTGAATCATTTTTTCAAGAAAGTCCATTTTAAACAAAAATAGTAATTTTATGCTTTACAAAAATTTAGTTGCTTAATTTCTTAAAGTTCGTGCACGCCCGCTCAAATTTCAATTTTTTTTAAATTGCAAACATTTAGGGTTTCCTAGAAATAGCCGACAGGCGCGCAAACCCAACGCGCCGTCCTGCATCAGCGGGTCATTATTTAAATCCTGAATTCTTCTATTCAAACTCTGATATAGCAGAAGATGGAGAAGTTATGGGGGTTTATACCAGATAATGCAAAGACTGATTGTCGAGCAAGATAAAATCATTGACCAACTAACTTTATATAGAAATGTTGAAGGGTTATTTGGAATGAAATTTGCAATTCGGCACAGAAAAACAAAGTCCACAAGTAAATTAGATAATATTCAAACAAGCTTTTTCTATATTAAGAATGCATAATTAAGTTCTAAATATTCATTACATTGGCAAATGAATTGTGGCAATCTTATGGAGCTTCAACTTCTAATCTAAGAAGATTTACTATAAATGTATTTAGCCTTACTTGCAGTACATCTGGTTGTGAGCGCAATTGGAATTTTTTAAAATGTAAGTATTTAAATTTTATTTTGGGAGATTAATAAGGTGATGAAATCGTGTTGATTATTTTATATGGTTAATTGGTTATATTGCAGATTCCTAGCAAAAAAAGAAATATGCTAGCTCAACAACGCCTAAATGATTTAGTATTTGTGAAGTACAATCGAGCGTTGTGACATTATATGATGTGCGTGATTGTATTGATCTGATTTCATTGACAGATACTGATGATAACAACGAATAGTTGATGGGCGGACTGGAGGAAGGCTGAGCAGGAGGTGGAATTGGTCTTTTCGCAGACGAGTACTTGACTTGGGGTGCATTTGCTAGGGCCACTGGAGTTGACGAGGATAGTTATCACACACTTACCAAAAGGAAAGAATGTGATCCCTACAAGTATAAAGATAGTTGAAAATGGGAGCACATCTAAGACGAGGGTTCCAACTCCAGCAGACCTTAGAGATGGTGATGACGAGGATGAGAAAGTTGGGTACAATAAAGAAGAAGAAGATTATAATAACAACGGAGATGATGAAGACATAGTCTTTTAAGAGAATGAATAGCTGATATAAAATGGGTGAGTGTTAAATTATTTGTATTTTAAATATTTTTTACCTTTAATAGTGTCTTTTATTCTTCTTTTATAGTCGGCATTAATTATAGTGTGATGATATGATGATACTTTTATTTTATGTTTTTTTTTCATTTAATAAACTAGATTTTTAGTTTTTTTTTTCTTTTTTGCGCCTCACATTCGCCAAGTACACGCTTGCGTCGTGCGCTTTGAACCTAGGCTCCAGGATCCCTTTGTGTTTTGGTGCGTCTTGGGCCTTTAATAACATAGAAGCTAACATTATAATTTATAAGTATCCTCCATTCCGATCCTAAGAGAGTTCGTGTGAAGATTTATCTCAGAAACAGCTTTGGTAAACATATCAATCAGTTGAGCCCAGTATGGACAAACACAATAGAGATAGTTTTGTTCTGAATTTTCTCTCGTACAAAGTGATGGTCAATTTTTATATGTTTAATGAGATACATGGTTTGTGGCGATGTGGATACTCATCCAATGAACTTAACCCATATTATCTCACATAAAGTAATGACAATGACTTTATATTCAGCTTCAAAAGAAGATCAAGTAACAACATTACACTTATTACTATTCCAAGAAAAAGATTTACACCCACGAAGATAGTGTATCCACTTGTAGATCTTCTCTCGGAGGAGGAATCAGCCCAATCTGCATCACAGTAGCCGTGTTTAATAAGATGACCATAATTTTGATATATAATACCTTCTTTGGGGTCCTTTTTTAGACACTTAATAATTTGAAGTTCATAATAATGAATTTTAGCGTTATGCATAAATTGGCTGACCAACCCAATAACAAAAGAAATGTACGGCCTAGTAATAATAAAGTAAATTAATTTTCTCATAATGCATCGGAAATCCAACTTCATTTCAATATCTGGTGAATCATCCTTATGAATATCATAATTAGGATCAACAGGACTATCCATGGGTTTCACCTCAAAATATCCAATGTCGCTAAGGAGGTCCAAAACATATTGACGTTGAAAAATCATAATTGTTATAGCAGATCTAGCCATTTCAATTTCAAGAAAATATCAAAGAAGACACGAATCTTTAATTTCTAAGGTGAAGGTCAGCTCTCTTTTAACGTGAGCAATATGTTGAATATCGGTCCCTGTGATAATAATATCATCCACATAAATAATAAGAATAATGGTATACCTCTTCTTCCTATAGATTAGCACAAAATGATCATTTGTACTCCGAAAGAAGTCCATGCTCAAGAGTGATATTTAGCTTCTTAAACCAGACACAAGATAATTGTTTAAGGTCATATAAAGTCTTTTTAAGGTGACATATGTGCCCTTTAGGCACTTGTATGTCGGGTGGAGGAGTCATATAAATTGCTTCCTTTAATTCTTCATGAAGGAATGCATTCTTCGCATCAAGTTAGTGTAGTTGCCAGGATTTGTAAGCAGCAATAGATAAGAGAATTCTAACAAAATTAAGTTTAACAAGAAGTACAAATGTCTCCTGGAAGTCAATCCTATCAATTTGGGTAAAACTTTTGGTAACCAGTCTTATTTTATATTTATCGTAAGTGTCATCCCGACGATATTTGATAGTATATATACATTTACACCCAGCATCATGACATTCATGGGGAATAGGAATAAATTCCCAAATATCTTGCCATTAAAGAGCACTCATCTCCACTTTCATAGCTTCCCTCCAATGAGGACTTGGAAATGCATCAAAAAAATTATTAAGGATGTCAATAAAAGAAATAGAAGGTAAAATTTTAGAGATGAGGAGATAAGAGTGATACACAACATATTTCTCAATAGGGTATTCAATACAACCATTACCGTTTCGATTTTCTCTTAGGAGAGATTTCCTGTGAATCTGGAGAGGAGAAGATGTAAAGGCCTTCCGCTAAGGACCTAATATCTCCCACCATGTGGACAGTAACAATTATATTTTTTTTTGGTTGGTAGCATACCCAACAAAAACACATTTATTAGCTTGTGGACTCAATTTATCCTTATATGGTCTCACGATGTGCACAAAGACAACTCATTTGAACACTTAGGTAGGAGATTAAATAGGGGGAGACTTGGACAGAGAAATCACAATGGATACCTACCCTCCAAGGTGTTAGCCGTCATCAGATTAATAAAATAGACAACAATGAGAATACATTCGTCTCACGGTCTCTTAGGAGCGTGCATCTCTTGTCACAAGGCACCTATTAATTTCAATAATTTGACAGTTTTCCTTTCCGCAACTCCATTCTGTTGGGGAGTTCCAGAACATGAACTTTGAAAGACAATATGATGTTCTCTCAAGAACCTCTGAAGTTCCCCTCCTGTAAATTCACTTTAATTGTCACTCCTAAGGATTTTAATTTGGGCACCAAAATAGGCCTTCACATAATGATAAAATAATTGAAATAGTTCATACACTTCACTTTTCTTTTTCATGTCCCTTCTTTCGGCAGCAAAGGAACTCCATCTTACTCTTTTCTTCCTGTCTTTTAGGCTCCAATTTTTTAGTGTTCCACTTTCTTTGTTTGGGAATAAGGGCGGATTTATCATATCTCACATTCACTTCAATGTGGAAAGAGTTTATACGACTACCTTTTCCATGAATATAATGAGCAATAGTCTCCAAATTAGGAATAAATCTCTTCCCAACATCTGAACACCCTGAAATTCAAGCTTTGGAGGTAGGCTGTAAAGCAATTCAAAGACTTTTTCTTGCATAAGCTCGGTTATGTAGTCCTCGGTAATTTGAATAGCTGAATATTGATCAATTGTTGCCTACTTGTGAGTCAGTTTACTATAATACTCCTCAAAGTCATTCATATTCGTCATGTGTGCTCTGTTTGAAGCTGATCATTGTCAAGTCTTTCTTTTTTAAATAGTTCCTTTCAACTAATTCTCACATTTCCTTAGCGGTTTGGCAGAATAAGAATTTGCCAGTAATCTCGGGTTCCATAGAGTTGATAAACCAATTGATCATCGTAAGGTTCAGTCCTTATCATTCCTCATAAGCGGGGTTGGTGGGAGCGGGTTTAGATCAAGTGATAAATCCAAGTCTTCTACGAATCCCAATAAATATCGGCATAGATTGAGCCCATACAAAGTAGTTCCTGCTTCCTACCATTCAATTTGATGTGAGTTACGTCATGTGAGAAATCCGCATTAGAATTTCCTCAATCATAGAATTTAGTTTGATAACCAGACCCTTCAGGACGATAACACTCTTCAATTTGTCCTCATATGAAGAGAAGAAGACGCGGAACACATTTTGCGGATAGGGGGAAACCCACCACAGTCGAACAGAAGATGACAAACAAAAGAAAATTCAATGGTGGAAACCCCACTATAAGTCAACAGATGAGACAGCGGAAGGCCCATACATAAATCGAAGAAGAGCAAGGCCCCGACAGATACAGGAGCACACGGTGGGAGATATAAGGTCCTAGCAAACGAACGAGCAAGAATTGACACCGACAAGATCAATCACGACAACAGTTCCATAAACGGCTCGTAGAAGAGGAAATCCAAGCCCTTCAGTCGGAAGAAAGCAACAAAGGATAGACAAAAGTGTCGTTGAAGCTCTAAAAATGGCTCGAGAGAGAACTTAAATGCGGATAGACGACGCCAAGGCCGCGCGAATTTTGTTGGTCAACCTCGGATGATGAGGATGATAAGCGGGAGAAGATGAACAAGCGACGACCGAGACGTGAGAGACGTCGAACGAACAAAGACCGCCAGAATCGCGCTCTGATACCATGTTGGAGAGAACGAACCTTTAGGTTTTCTGTTCTGCCATTAATCCTCTCCATAGCCACACAAAGAATTAATATCATAATCCCTAGTCACTTCTCTAACTTGCCTTTTAACAAACTTGACCTCGCAAAAAAAATACAGCACATGTGATATAATTTAATAATAATACCACCTTAAATCCAAAAAGAAGTAAATTTCATATCACATACAAACAATAACACTGTGAATCAAAGTCAAGAGAAAAACAAGTAAAGATGAATTTGACATCAAACTTACAGAAGGTGTCTTTGAATTTATTGGGAAATGAGGAAGAGTCCGATCTATAAATCCGTTTGGAGCTCGACGACCACCAACAGATTGCTGCCCCACTGCAGCAATCATCTGACTAATATTTGCATCAGAACCCTTAGATCCACATTGGAACATGATTAAAGGACTGTTCCTCCAATGTAGCTCATCCATACAAGCCTAAAGTAAAAAAATTCAAAATCATTCTACGATTGACAATTACTTTATAAAAAAAACACAAAATTCACCAGATAATGCTTAGGTCTTTGAGGAAAAGGATATTGACCAATGAACAAAAATCATAGGAAAAAGGAGTTGCAATCATTGTAATTACATTTGCTGCACCTCCTCGAATTTTATTCAGCTCATTATAAATTGCCCCCTCCAAACTTTGAACTGCATCACATCCTGTGGCCAAAGGAAGCTCTCCTTTGTTATATTTGGTAATAAACTCCAGGCATTTTCGGTTTCCTTCATCGATTATCCTTTTTTTCTTCTGATTGAGACGTTCTCCAGGTTGTACATCATCAATGCCAATAGAAAATCCATGGTTTCCAATCCACCTAGCACTGCAGCATATTCAGTAGCACATTTAATCTATTTAGTAATTACACAACAGAGAAATGTATTAAACTTCATTCTATCACACGTTTCAAAAGGTATTCAAAACAGTAAGAAAATACAATTAAAGAGCAGAACACTTAGCACCCGCCAACTCCCCCACAACATGCACATCTTTTTATGAGAAATGCACGCCAGTATAAAATTCATATCATATGCATGTGTTTGATGGTGTGTCAATATTTTAACATAGACAACTATTTGTTAAGTTACCATTAGCATATACTTCATATACAACTGAATTAAGGTTTCATTAAAATTAGTATTTTTATGCAAAGCCTATCCCAAAGAATGTAGCATGCACAAAGAAGGTATTTCTTTATATATCGTAGACATACATATATTTATATATACATTTTAATGTTGTTACAACTGGCTGGGGAATTTTGAAAAAAGACAGTCCAACCAAGTGCTACCTCTATCCATAACATCAAATGCTCGGGATGAATCAAAAATGAAGAGTATCAGCCAACAAAAAATCATTCGTACATAAAAAGAGATACTACAGAGATGTGAATAGAAAGTTAACTGAAAAACATCAATCTATATGAAAATTATCATAAAAATGTAAGATTTGGTCAACACATTTTTTCCTTTGCTTAACTTATTACACATTATAATATATCAAGGCTGTGAGAAATTACCTCAATTTTGCCAATCTGTTCATGCAACTCGCAGCAGCATATGCACTGTAGTCCCTCAAGAGAACAGCAAAAAGTCCATTCTTGTTTCCATTCCCTAGTTGTGAACAAGTAATAATAAAAGATCAGGCAATATAATTGAATGCAGAAGAAATTAAGTTGTAATCACCTAAGATAAAACATATGTTCATACGGCAAGATCACAATTTAGTAAAACCAAAACATAATAACTGATCACCAAGATCTAACATAAGTTACATAACCAAAAATTATGAACTCCCAATTTGAGGATTTTTTATTGAAACTTTGTTTTATATTTAAACTAGTACATTGGCACGTGCTATCCACCTCCTCTCTCTTATTTTGTCCCTGTATATACAAGGAGTGACATGTAATGATTAAGGTATCTTTGGATCATGAGTCTTGTATCTTTGGATCATGAGTCTTGTATCTTTCCTAGAGAGGCAGCTCTTTGGGGGGACCAGTCCTCGAGAGTTATGGAGATTCATCCTCAAATTTGTATCTTGTTTTCATCTTCTAATATATTATCGTTTGCCTCTATCCACATCTTCCCTCTCCACCAAGAAAAATTTGCAGTACATAACACATCTTCATCCCTTATCACAATTATATTGGGTTGGCACCTATTCTTCTCAAATCATTTTAGATAACTCTTATCCATGTAACCATATGGGTAGACTTAAAAGTTATAGGTCAAATATTCTACTTCTCAATCCTTGAAAACTAATTTGATCCACTTGACTCATGATGTATATTTATCCTACATTGTATATGACCAAACCATTTTATGGGGGTGGTGGGAGGTGGGGCTCCGGTGTAAGCCGGGACAGCCCCGAGGATGCGACTGCGGAGTTGGAGGCCGGTGAGACGGAGTTGGAGGCCGCGGAAGCGACTGCGGAGGCTTGGATGGTGTCGATCTTGGAGTTGATGGCGAGGAGCGTAGCCTGCATGGATGCGAGGAGTTGTTCGTGGGCATCCACGCGGCGTCTTAGGGCGTCGTCATCGCTAGCCGCGGCGTGATCTGGATTGTGGAGGGTGTTGGGAGCCATGGATGATCTGGAGAGAGAGCCGAAAATAGCGGAAAGGGTGAGTGGAACAGTGAGCGGAAAGGGTGAGTGGAACAGTGAGCGGAACAGGGAGGGGCAGAACAGGCGCGAACAGCTGAGCGGCGGGAGCTACGGATCGAAAGTATCAATCGATTGGAGGGAACGATCTATTGGGTGGAGAGATCGACGGAAACACTCGACTGAAGCGTTCGGCTGGAGGGATCGACCGGATCGAGCGACTGGAGCGAGCGACTGGATCGAACGAATGACTGCAACGATCAACTACATGGATCGAACGACTGGTTCGGCGGATGCAGAGATTGACCGACGGCAAGAGCGGGCGATTGGCAGGTCGGACCAAATATTACGAACCGGTGGGAGAAGAATGTCAAGGGAGAAGTCGGCGATAGGCGGGAGAGAAGAATGAGGAAGGGAGAAGAAAACCCAAGGGAGCAGACCCAAGTCTTAGATTCATACAAGATAACCTAAACGAAAACATACAACACCCCTTATAGCAGCAGGGTGCGAATAGCGAGAGTTCGGGTGTGCGAATAGTAACAAACATAAATGACATCCAAATGAAATTATTCAAACAACAGTAGTTCCCGCGGTCTCCTCCAACGTTGGTGAGTTGGATGTTGATGTCTTCCTGCGCATGTAAACCCTCCACGGCGTGGCCTCTTCATGCACATCCGTAACAATCTCCCAAGCATAAAACTAAAACTTATTATCGACACCAATGTAATTATTCAAAGCCTACAATCTATTGCCTCTTCTCATATCTTCATTGTATTTTTAATAACCTTGAATCCTAAACAATTGGTACCCTGTTTTTCCTCCACTGACTTGCTTCCTCTCAGTCAACAAATTGCAGTAAAAAGATATATTAAACAAATTCTATAATATAATCCATAACAATTCAAAATACAATTAATCTTTTTATCAGGTATAATTTTTTACATTTATTAATCCTTCATAGTTAACTCTACTTGATCATTTTGGATCAATCTATAATCCACCTCATTATTTTTTACTATCATCATTATTGGCCCTATCCTAACTATTTGGGACTTATTATTGCAACATAAGTTGTAAGATTGGTTGCAGGCCCTTATATTCCCTTTATCCCATTAATTAATCATAGTAATCAACTGAAGAAGGAGCTCCCCAGTGCCTTGCAAAGACAATTACTAAATATCCAAATGTGGATGATACAAAATTGACCCATTTCAGAAAACTACCTTAACATACAAGCACCTTTAATGGAAAAAAATAAATATATGAAACAATCGTGCAAGAGAGCTACGCACCTAGAGTAGCTTTGCCAAGTTGCCCGCTGATAAGCTCACTGTTTCTGAAATAAACAAAACCATCAGAATAGCACATTGTTTCACACAAATTTTGAACTTTGCTGAAAATTTTCTCTTTCACTGTTAGATTTAAGAAAACCCTTGTGCTTGCATTTGGGCGCACAAGCACACTAAAAAGCTGTTTCCCAGTCCAAAGCTCCAGAGGCTACAAATCAAAGATAAAGAGATGTTATAAAGACATCACTCTCAACTTAGATAACATCAAAGGCCTACAAAAGTATGTCTGACAACATGATATATACACATCCCATGAATATTCTAAAAGAAAAACCTTAACAAAGGCTAAACATCAAAAAAAAATATTGAAAGAAAGACAATTGAAGTACAATAGATAGGAAATCCCTTTTCATAAGCTTGTCAAAGACAAGGAAAATTAGTATTCTTGTGGAGTAATTAATGTTCAGTGTTGTTATCACAAATACCATATCTAGAAAGACAATTACATGCACCGACAGATGCAAGTCACAGCCTGCACAGTGCTAGATGTACTAGTAATAAAAAACACTACGTAATTTAATGTTCTCATCTAGTAATTAAATCTAGTGTTGCTGTCATAAAAATCACATCAAGAAAGACCATTCCAATCCACATCCATATGACTTAGGATCCTCACTCCTAAGCCCGGCATTTACTCACAAGCACGTAGCAAAGATGTAAGAGGGAGGGAGAAAGATGAGAGAACTCTTAAATTGTTTGAAATTTGGGTGATTACAAATGAGAGGGGTCCCCGTTTGTGGGCCTCCGATCCCTTTTCCACCAAAACAAAATCCCTCCAATGAACGGTTGGTTCTAGAACTCTCTACGCCCATGATCCTCCTAGAATGACTACACACTCCTTGCTATTATTTTACAAAGGCCCGTGAATTATATACAACCTTTCTAGAATATTCTATACACTTGTAGAAGGCCCTCCCATCATCTAAGCCCATAGAAGACTCTACATCCTTCTAGAACCATTTAATTTTCCTCTAGAAACTAAACCAAAAATGGCTAAGGGTGTCTAAGCGTGAGTCAAGATCAAGTTATTTGATACAATCTCCCCAACCCAATCCTGTGACGCCCTCATCACACTTGTTTGCATAAAATGCTTAACCACTCCTCATTATGAAGAAAAATATCCCCACAATAAGGCCTTCCATTTTTTCCTTATTGTACTCCCACGTGGTGATCTTCCATGTGAACCACCGTCAGTACATTACACCCCTTTCTATTGAACTCCACTCGAATCATTGAGTTGAGGATGCGCACCGAACCAAGTCAATATACCCATGGACTTTCTTGAGCTTTGTAGAAACTTGTATGTATTTCTTATGTTATAAAATACAAGGAGGGAATACATATTTATAGGAGAGAAGAGAGGAGAGAAAATCCTATACACAATGTGGGACTAAAGGAGAGAGAGAAATAAATGCACTCATAAATACAATAATAGGCCTATCTATGGGCCTTTGATATGGGCTTTTCTAACACTCCCCCGCAAGCTGGAGCGTACAAATCGTAGGCGCCAAGCTTGGATAAGCACTGATGATAGAGAGTACTGGACAATGCCTTTGTGAGGACATCCGCAACCTGTTCAGTACCCGGAACATGCTTCAATTCAATCTTCTTCATCTGGACTTTCTCTCGAATGAAGTGGCAGTCTACCTCAATATGTTTTGTTCTCTCGTGAAAGACAGGATTCTTGGTTATGTGTATTGCAGTCTGGCTGTCACAGAGAAGGAGAGCAGGTGCGGGAAGCTTCATACCAAGATCCGTGAGAAGGCTTTCAAGCCACGTTAGTTCTGATACTACTGATGTCATTGCCCGATATTCTGCTTCAGCTGAAGATCGTGCAACTACTGCTTGTTTCTTGCTCCGCCAGGTGATCAAGTGTCCTCCAAAGTAAGTGCAAAAACCACTTGTTGATCGCCGATCATCTATGGACCCAGCATAGTCAGCATCTGAATATGCGACTAGATTTGGAGTTGAAGATGAGGTTTTGTACACAAGGCCTTGACCAGGAGCTGTCTTAAGATATCGGAGGATTCGTTCAACGGCCTGCAAGTGAGAATTACGAGGGGCATGCATGTATCGGCTGACAATACCTACAGCAAATGATATATCTGGTCTTGTCACTGTGAGGTAGATCAATTTTCCGACCAGACGGCGATAATACTCTGGATTTTGTAGCAAAAGATCAGTGTCAGATGTCTGAGCAGAAATCTTGTGATTTACATCCATTAGAGTGTTGATTGGCTTGCATCCAGAGTAACCTGCATCGTGGAGAAGGTCGAGGCAGTATTTTCGCTGAGAGAGGACGAGACCATCAGATCGTCTGGCGACTTCTAAACCCAGGAAGTAGTTGAGATTTCCTAGATCTTTTGTCTGAAAGGCAGTGCTGAGATGTTTTTTGACCTTCTGTATCCCTTTGACGTCATCTCCAGAAATGACGATGTCATCCACATAAACTAGCAGAATGACTGTTCCAGTTGGCTGATGGCGAATGAACAGAGAGGAATCTGCCGAGCTCGGTTTGAAACCAAGTACCCGAAGTTCCTTACTGAACTTGTTGAACCAGTTCCGCGGGGATTGTTTGAGACCATACAGAGATTGCAACAATAGGCAGACCAGTGACTCCCCCGTGGTCTCAAACCCGGGAGGTTGTTCCATGTACACCGTCTCCTGTAGATCGCCATTGAGGAACGCGTTTTTGATATCCAATTGATAGAGGGGCCACCGTCGATGTACGGCCACAGAGATGAGCACACGAACGGTATTCAGTTTCGCCACTGGAGAAAAGGTTTCCTCATAGTCAATGTCATGTTGTTGAGTATATCCACGAGCGACCAAGCGAGCTTTCAGCCGATCAATAGTGCCATTGGGAGCATGTTTGATAACGAAGACCCATTACAGCCAACTGATTTCTGACCCGGAGGGCGGGGTACCAGAGTCCAGGTTTTGTTTGCCCAGAGAGCTGTCATTTCCTCTTCCATGGCAGCGCGCCAGCCAGGGTGTTGGAGAGCCTCCTGCACTGAGTGAGGAATAACCACAGTAGACAAAGAAGTAGCAAGAGTTTTAAGTGGAGGGGAGAGACGATGCAGGGATACGTAGCTCGCCATTGGATGAGCGGTGGACTCTGTTACCGGATCAGCAGCACTTGGAGCACCAGAGGTCGAGGGCGACTGCGCAGGGGCGACGGGGCGGGAAATGTGTCGGGAATAGACCTGGATAATAGGCGGCCGGTGGGGAGGCTGAGTAGGGAGTGGTTGTGGCAGAGGTGGTGGAGGAGGCGTGTTAACCGGGATGATGGGTCGCATGACGGGTTGTGGGAGAGAAGGTAATGGAGAAGGTGTTGCTGGAGCTGGAAAGAATGGCAGGTCTTCTCGGAAGGTGACGTCAGCGGACACTGAAATTTTCCGAGTGAGAGGAGAATAACAGACGTAGCCTTTCTGTGTATGGGAGTAGCCAACAAACAATTGCTTAGTCGCTCTGGGATCGAGTTTGTCCGTAGATGGTCCCATGGAGTGGACGTAACACGTACAACCGAAGATTCGAGGTGTGAGAGGGAAGGCCGGAGTAGAGGGAAAGAGTAGACTGAATGGGCTGGCATTGTTGAGTACGGAGGAGGGAAGTCGGTTTATAATGAAGCATGCGGTAGATATCGCAAAGTTCCAATCGACCTTAGGAACGTTCATGTGAATCATGATCGAGCGGGCCATATTAAGGAGATGTCGATTCTTCCGTTCGGCCACACCGTTTTGTTGAGGGGTGTAAGCACATGAGGTTTGATGAATAATCCCGAATTCAGAGCATAAGTTGGAAAACTCATTGCCAGTGTATTCGCGAGCATTATTGGTGCGCAGCGTTTTGACGGTGGTGGAGAAGTGAGTGCGGGTTTCAAGGATAAACGCCTTAAACACACGAGATAGCTCAGAGCGTTCGCGAAGTAAGTATAGCCATGTTGTGCGGGAGTAATCATCAATAAACGTAATAAAGTAACGAAATCCAGAGATACTACAAATTTTATAGGGACCCCAGATATCGGAATGAATAAGATCAAAAGGAGCGGAGCTCCGAGTACAAGTTGCAGGAAAGGATGAACGCGGCTGTTTGCCGAAAATACATGATTCACATTGAAATGTAGAAAAAGATACATCGGGGAGTGCCTTCTTGAGGATAGGGAGGGGAGCATGGCAAAGACGTTGATGCCAGTCAGTAGAAGAGGTAGAGGCGAGGATGGTGGGAGAGTCGTCGAGAAGGTAGAGCCCGTTGCGCAGCTGCCCTTTACCAATGGTAGTCCCCGTCCGTCGATCCTGTATCAGAAAAGAAGAACGTGAAAAAGTGACGGAGCAATCCAAATCAGTAGTGAGACGGCTAACAGAGAGTAAGTTAAACGGGGAGCCCGGAACATGGAGTGACGAGCGGAGAGAAATGGAGGGGCTGAGAGATAGGTCAGCTGAGCCGGACACAGAGACAGTCGCTCCATTGGCCACAGTGATATACTTCGGATGAGGAGCACCCCAATACGTTGGCGGCTGAAGAGAGGTGATATGATGAGTGGCACCCGAATTCACTATCCAGCGAGGACTAGTGGAGAGACAAACGATACCTGGGCTGGAGACGGAGGCGACTGGGGCAGGTGGAGTCATCATCCCTTGGAATCGCTGGAACTGTAGGCGGAGAGCCTCAAGATCGGCACGAGAGGCCGAGGAGCTATCATCAACGACTGCAGCAGTCGGTCAAGGAGGAGGAGGAGGGTTGCCAGTCTTCCGAAAGCAGGTGGACTCATAATGGCCATCACGACCACAGAACGAGCACTTCGGCCGTCCTCGTCCACCACGGCCCCTTCCACGGTAGGCCGACCGACCTCCTCGGTTAGAAGGAGGAGGAAATGAAGGAGTAGGGACATTTTGGAGAAGAGCCGGTGAGGGAGGAGCAAGAGCCTCCGGAGGTTGTGATACTTTGAGTAGCATGGAGCAGACTGCCGATAAGGAGGGAGTTGGAGTCGAGGCCAAGACTTGTGCCCGAATACTCAGAAGATGTGGAGGAACACGGGCCATTAGCATAGCAATACAGACGGCCTCCCTTTGCGCGCGCTGAGTGGCATGATCAGAGGTGGGCGGCTGATGTTGAAGCCATGCTTCGGAGAGTGACTTGACCCGAGCGACAACAGAGGTAATGTTTGGTCCACTGGTGTCCAGAGCCTGAAGGTCAGAGATAATGTCGAAGAGACTGTGAAGGCTGTCCTTGCCGGAGTATAAGGAGTGTAGCTCGTCCCACATCCCTTTGGCCGTGGGCAGGTACATGACCATTTCATATGGTTCACTCTCCAAAGAGTTAAGAATCCAGGTCTGGACCCGACCGTCATTCTTGAGCCACTCAGGCGGAGTAGGAGCAGGGGGATCATTGGTAAGATGAGCCAGAAGACCCTTGGCCTGGAGGACCCGGCGGATTGAGTGACCCCAAGGAATGAAGTTTTTCTTCCCGGAGAGGGAGAGAGTAGTAATTCGCAGCTCATCACGGAGCTCACTAGGAGGGTGCTGTTGGACGGGCTCAGCGGGCAAAGGCGAGGAGTGTTGTTGGTCGGTCTCAGTGGGCAAAGACGAGGAGTTCGCAGACGAGCCCATTATACCAGAGAAAGCGGCGGACTGCAAGGACGAGATCAAGACGGCAGGAAGGATAGCAAGACCGCACGGTCACGGCGAGCACACTAGGTAGATGAATGTGATCGCTGCTAGGAGCTCGGAAAAGGGAGCTCGCAGAGGGAGCGTGCTGGAGGTCGCGCTACTAGCAGAGGAGACCGCTTGAGAGTTTGCTGCGAGCAGACCGTGCGAGAATGCCAGGAGGTCGCTGGAGATTGCGCGAGGAGGTAGCTGGAGATCGCTACGAGCAGGAGGGCGCTGGAGATCGCTACGAGCAGAGCTGGAGATCGCTGCGGCTGGAGATCGCTGCGGCTGGAGATCGCTACCAGGAGGGCGCTGGAGATCGCTACGAGCAGAGCTGGAGATCGCTGCGCTGGAGACCGCTACCAGGAGGACGCTGGAGATCGCTTACCAGGTCGGCGGAGGAGATCGCTGCGGCTGGAAACTGCGGCTGGAGATCGCAAGGAGAGTACGCGGCTGGAGATCGCTGCGGGCAGGAGAGGAGATCGCCTGAGCTGCTGCGGGCAGAGCAGAGAAGCGGAAGAGGCGATGGGTCCCACGCGCCAAAGGCTATAAAAGCCAAGAATAGAGGGAAGCGTGGGAGTCTGGGAGCAAGCGGGAGGCAGTGGCAGGAGGGGCGGTCTCAGAAAAAAAGAGATCGCCAGAGGTCGACAGGGAGGGTGGGCGGTCAGAAAAATGGGAGACCGGAAATTTTGGACCGATGCTTTGATACCATGTAGAAACTTGTATGTATTTCTTATGTTATAAAATACAAGGAGGGAATACATATTTATAGGAGAGAAGAGAGGAGAGAAAATCCTATACACAATGTGGGACTAAAGGAGAGAGAGAAATAAATGCACTCATAAATACAATAATAGGCCTATCTATGGGCCTTTGATATGGGCTTTTCTAACAAGCTTTATGAATAATGCAAATTTCCCCGCATCATTTCCCTCAAACGAGACGCTTAGGTTTACTCTCACGTGTAATTCCCATTGGATCGAGGATTTGCAATAAACTAAATCGCTTCTCTTCTTCTTCATTTTCCTTGACCACGGTGACTAACTTGATTCAAGATGGGAAATCATGTGCTCAGTGCGTATCGTCGCAGATGAAGCACTTTAAGATTATGTGTTCCTACTTTGTATCTTCCTCATACATGCTCTTCTTTTCTTCTATAGCTTGATTTTTGACGTCTCCTCAACCCTTTATCTTTTGAAGTCATCAAAAACTCACTAAACATTGCCCTTGTATCTAGGTTTGTGCGTTAACTTGCCTTGTGGATTTAACCGATCATTGATTAAGTTGACGACATCAATTTTGACAGATCCTACATGTTGCTGCATTGTAGTTCAAGCTTTTCACCCATGGCTTGAATCCATCCATCAGTAGAAAAATGCTTTTTTTTCATGGTGAGGGTATGAAGAATCGTGTCCAAAATTCCCTCATATGGGAATGGGCATCTCCTCACGTGCTTCAAGCAACGAAACCTAGCATTGTGGCTTAGAGTTGTTCACAAATTTTGTTAACTACCAGTGGTCAGCAGAGAAAGAAGCTAGACGACAGAGGAGGAAGAGAATAAAACAAAAAAATTGGCCAGCCCTAGGCTCTTTTTCACTCAAAACAGGCATAAGGATACACGAGGCTCCAAAGGAATATATATAGTTTTATACACATAAGTACTTAAAAATGCTAAAGCCTCCTTAACTTAAGTATCTTCAATTAATTGACATGCTAACCATCCACATATGTATATTCGTGTCATCCTCGAATAGGTTGTGCCCACCGGACTTTAATAACAATATTTCTTTCTCAAAAAAAATTCTTGTCTGCAAAACAAAAGTTTGCAAATTGGATTTTGAAGCCATTGATATCCACTCGAATTATTGAGTTGAGGATGCGCACCGAACCAAGTCAATAATACCCATGGACTTTCATGAGCTATATGAATAATGCAAATTTTCCCCGCATCATTTCCCTCAAACCAGACATTTAGGTTTATTCTCACGTGTAATTCCCATTGGATCGAGGATTTGCAATAAACTAAATCGCTTCTCTTCTTCTTCATTTTCCTTGACCACGGTGACTAACTTGATTCAAGATGGGAAATCATGCACCCATTGCATCTCGTCGCAGAAGAAGCATTTTAAGATTATGTGTTCCTGCTTTGTATCTTCATAATACATGCTCTTCTTTTCTTATGTATCTTGGTTTTGACTCATCAACCCTTTATCTTTTGAAGTCATCAGAAACTCACTGAACATTGCATTTGTATCTAGCTTTGTGCGTTAACTTGCCTTGTGGATTTAACACGATCAATGATTAAGTTGTCGACATCGATTTTGACATATCCTACATGCTGCTACGTTGTAGTTCAAGCTTCACCCATGGCTTGAATCCATCCATCAGTAGAAAATGCCTTTTTTCATGGTGGGGATATGAAGAAGCGTCTCCTAAATTCCTTCATATGGAAATGGGCATCTCCTCATGTGCTTCAAGCAACGAACCCTAGCATTGTCTCCATCCGACTAATATTCGGCTTAGAACTGTTCGTAAATTTGTTAACTATTGGTGGTCAGCAGAGAGGGAAGCTAGACGACATACGAGGAAGAGAATAAAACAAAAAAAATTGGCCAGCCCTATGCTCTTTTTCACTCAAAACAAGCATAAGGATACACGAGGCTCCAAAGGCATATATATATAGTTTTATAAACAAAATTGTATCTTCAATTAGCTTCCATGCTAACCATCCACATTTGTGTCTTCGTGTCGTCCTCGAACAGGTTGTGCCCACCCAGCCCTAAATAACAATCTCTTTCTCAGGAAAAATAATCTTGTCTGCAAAACAAAAGTTTGTAAATTGGCTTTTGAATTCATTGAGATCCACCCATGTAACCTCTAAGAGATCGTTCATTCAGCCAAAACTTGGTCCCCGGGGCAGAGTACGTGTGTGACCCACAATAAGCGTTGGCTCAAACATATAACGAGTGTCATCTCAAAGCTGGCGAGAAGAATCCCCTCCACTAGGTGGTTGTTCATGACCCACTTGTGTTGGGACATGATGAAGATTGAATAGATAAAACTCCACTAGGTGGTTTCTCATGACCAGTTGAGTTGGGACCTGATGAAGATTGAATAGATACAACTATGTAGCAGAATGTTGAGGCGGTAGGCCTCCTCTCCAATGCGGTCCATAGTTGTTGCCCGCTAGCTTTGTGGTGGACAAATGAGATCACAAACACTTGGCAATGTGGGCAGAGCTCCACGAAAATTGGATCCCCCACATTGAACCGTACCTCGTGATAATGTCTATCCACGAGTTCGGTCATGGATTTGGGTGGGGGTGGGTGGGTGGGGGAGGGGGAGCATCCACATATGATTTGAAATAGAGTGGTGCCCGTTGTTGTATGGAAGGAGACGTTATAGGAATACTCGGGCCAACACAACCAAATGGCCATCTGTGAAACTATTTGGAGGCTAAGCATCTGAGATATGTTTCTAAACCATGGTTGAGAACCTCAGTTTGACAATTTATCGGTGGATGATAGGTAGACTTTATGCAAAGTTTGATCTTTGGAGTTAAATATTATCTGATAGAATTAACTCATGAAGAACAAGTCCAGGTTACTAATAATGGATCGTGGAAACCTATGTAGACAAACTATCTTGAGGGTGAAGGCAACAAATACAATATGAATGATGGGCGGATGATGTAGGGGAAAGACTGCACATACTTAAGAATCAATCCACAGATGACAATGATGCATCCATAGTTGTTGCACTTGCAAAATTTTGTGATGGAAGCACACAACAGTGTCTATCTCAAATGAGCTCTGGGAGAGGTGGAAGAATACCCCCAAAAATGTTCTCATACTTGATGCATTAAACGTGAGGCAAGTAGCCACGAAAAGTTCAATGAGGCGGATCATTTTGTGACGTATAAGGATGTTGCGAGGCGATGGTATGTGGAAGACACTCACGAGCCTCATGGATGGTGTGACTGAAGCTAAGTCAGGAGCTTTGAAATGTAAGATGTCGTGGACAGGCCCAAACGACCCTGATGGTGTAGTCTTCCCCCAATCCGAGTAAATGTCTGATGGGCAAACGAATCATTCTGATAGTGTTAATGATGTCGCGAAGGAACAAGTCATCTTTTATCTCTCGATGAATCTCTTAGGTATCTTCCCAAATGGATCATGAGATAGTCATGAGAATACGAGTTCTAATTAGCAGCAGAGCGTGTTGGCCGCCTGATTTACTTATCTTATCTTGAACTAAACTAAAAAATCATATCATAGTAAATTTGCAAGCCAAACTTGTTGGCTTGTAGTAGAAATTTTTACCAATGAGGTAACTCATTTTCCGATGATCAAAACAAACGATAAATTGGCACAGAGAAGAACTCGCCCACCTGGGCCGAGCGGGGATCATACTTGACTTGATAAGGCCTGAATGAAGTATGACACCGAACATTTGGCTTGCATTAGGATTGCGCTTATGCATGAGCCTAAGGTGTTGCGCTTGATGATAAATGGTTGGTGAAGTCGGGTATGACCACATTGTGCTACGAGACCCAGTTGAAGCCCCTTAAAGGTTGCTTCACCTTGGTGGACCATCGAAATGTGGAATCAACATCTCTTTTAAGGGATGTTAATGTACAGACCACATGGGTGGTGGGGGGCGGCCGGCCAACCTAAGACAATAAGATCTTGCTGGCATCCATAGAGACGCTATGAGCGAGATAGTATGCCCTAAGTAATTAACCATTTATTCATCGAATAGGCAATTCTTAGGATTTACATAGAGCTAAAGAAATTAGAGTGAGATCAGAGTTTCCACGAGGTTCCATATCTCCCCGCCATGAATGACTTATACTAGAATCTCATCAAAAACTGATATTATATACAGACATAGAATCAGCCGAAATATGTCGTTCATAGTTGATATGGATGTTTTGAACTCGTATTGTTATCATGAGTTCGAAAGGCAACGCAAATCCACATCTAATGGTAACATGATTGGAGGTCGAGTTTGGAAAAATGAGTGGCGTCTTGAAACTCATCAAGGAGCTCTTGGATGATAGAGGTTGGGTATTTGTCCATAACTGTTGCTCAATTGAGATCTCCGGTGCCGAAGCCCATGTTGTTGACCTTGAGCACTAGCAAAATGGGACTAAAAAGGGATTGACACTTGGGCGGATAATTATAGTCGTAAGCATCTTGAAAATGAGTCACTCAATCACGTATTTTTGTGTGTCCATACATGTGTGGTTGCAGGAAATGGCGCTTGCATTGGGTTGGGGTGGAATGTAGTGATCTGATACCAAAATGTCTTGCGGCTCAATAATGAATTGATGAATGCATTGATAATATCCTGGAGTTGTGGGTGTGGTGTCTGAATCATGGAAATCGCGTAGTATCCCTTGTGGTTGACTAAGATCTATCAAAGAAGTGCTCTGAAGTCCACATGCTTGATCTTGTGGATCTCTTAAATGGTGGCACTACAGATTGAGAGAGGTATCTTCCTACAATGTGTGCACTTGCTTGAAGGTCATGCTCAAGTTAGACCAATTGACTTTAAGCTCCCCTGGAGTTTGAAGCCATGCAACCTCCAGTATAACATCAATTCTGCCTCCAATGGGCTCAAGTCGTTCATCCCATAAGTAAATCGTGAAACCCAGGTAAGGGTCAATCGAAATATGTAGACAGATAACCAATTCTTTGGAGATGAAATCATGACTAGCACCATTGTCAATAATGGTGAGAATTGTGCTCGAGTGGAGTCTTCCATGGAGTTTCATCATATGTGGGCCTGAAAAGCCACCAAACGTGAAGAGTGAAGAGTCTAAGCGGTAAACCAGGCCCGGGATTTGTCTTCGACTTCGACTGCCGCGAATTCCCCCATACAAATTTCCTCCTCTTTGCCTCTAATAATGGCAGGTAACTCTTTCATGGGGAAACATGTGTATAAGATAAGGTGAATTTACAACAGGAAAAGAGGCCTTTATTCCATAGGTGGTTGAAGTATTAATTAGAGAGAAGATGATATGGTGGGTGTCTGGTGAGGCGTGGTAGGTGGTGTGGTGTATGTACAGTGGGGTCAGTGAAGGGTGGAGGCGCAGTTGGGGGGGAGGGGGATGGAGATTTGGGGCAGGTGACATTTTTGAAGGGTGAGTATGTCGTTCAGTTAGAAAACATTGTGGATGATTGGTGAGAGTTGTCTAAAGCATTTACCGAGAACTCAAACTCTATCAAAAGGGCGGTTTCCATGATCTGAGTAGTGGCTAAGATAATGTGTCCGGAGCAGGCACAAATGTAGGGATGGAGAAATGCCCCAAGTAGTTATCACGTGAGAGGTCGGAGACGTGGGTGCAAGATTGTAAATATCGGATGTCGGCGACATGTTGGATTGAGTTTTTAAATGTCGGATATCGAAAGTCGGAGACATGCGGAAATATTTTAAAATATCGGATTTTCATGTCCTATGGAAAAATATATATTTTATGTATACTAATTATAATTATATGTTTCAAAATTAAAAACTAGTATAATAACTATTGAAATTTAAGCATTAAGTGTCGGTCTATGTATTAGAGTCCTCTAGGAATGTGTCTATGGGTTTTGTCCCGCATTGCCTATTCTAGTTTATGAGTCCTTGTAAGTTGTTTAAATACCCCCTTTGAGGGATGAATAAGATGCACTTGATATTTTCCTCGTCTTTTCAACATGGTATCAAAGTCATTGATTCCGCCCAAATTTAATTTATTTCCCACGCGCCTAGGGCGACTGTTCGCCTGGTTCTCTAGTGCGACATTGTTGCGGCTTCGTCCACGGCTTAGCTTATGTGATGCCATCTCACGTTTATGCCTCCCCCTCTCGGCTGGCTCTTGCCAGAGGGAGCCGCACTCACCGCCACTTGCGTCGATTGGACCCGACGAGCCTCTCGTCAACGTCGACTGGACCCATCGAGCTCATCGTCTTCATTCCCGACTGCCGATCCAGTGGTTCCGTCGAGCCTTCGTCTGCTGGATCCCGCCGAGCCTTTGTCCTCGAGGATCCCGCATGATGCTGTTACCGGCTCTCTCGATCCAGTGAAATAACAACCTGTCGTGCCTTCTCCAATCTCAACGATGCTTCCCTTCTTCGATGAGCTCAAGCTGCCCCCGTCCAGATCCCGTCTGCCTGGTTGATAGCTTCATCGTTGCTGCCTCCATCGATCCCTTCACGATGTCCCGTCGCTGCCAACTGCTTCTCTCCTCGGGGAATGCATCAAGGACTTCTTGTCTTGTCACCTCCAGTCGATGTATTCTACTACTGGCTTCGACAAGCCTCTGCAAGTTAACCCTTTCTAGGGTGAAAATCTCTTGTCTTGTTAATGATTGTGACCTTTTTTGTCGTTTTGTCTTTATGTGTCCTAATGTTGGTTTAGGTATAGTTATGTCAGTATTCACTTGTGTTCCACGTAAGGGAGAGTGTTTGGATGAGGGCGACTCGGATGATTTTTCCCGATTTTCGTCTTGGTTCCACACGGCCTTTAGGCTTATGTCGTATGTTGTTATGCGTCTCCTCATATTTCTTTCGATTGGTTGTGTGTTGGGATACAACTGATGTTGGTGTTCTAATCTCAGCAGGTTGTGTCACGTGGGACTGTATCACGTGGGACCGTGTCGCGTGGGACCGTGTCGCGTGGGACCGTGTCGCGTGGGACCGTGTCGGGTGGGACCGTGTCGCGTGGGACCGTGTCGCGCGGGATTGCGTCGAGTGGGACCGCCCTTTGTGACGATTAAACCCGACGGATTTTCCCCGACAGATTTTCCCCGATTGCTCGTTTGATGATTTGCTCCACATCGTTCGTTCTCTTTTGCATGTTGTGTGTGTAGGTGATGTTGGTTACCGGTTTCCAGCAAGTCCACGTCGTGTGTGGATCCTACGTCGTGTGTGGGTCTGCGTCGTGTGTGGATATGTCCCCGATTTGATTCCCCGGTTTGGAATTTCCCCCGGTGGCTCGTCTGATGTTTTGTCCCACATCGCCTACCTTCGTTGCCTTTATTTGATGTATCCAAGCTGGAGTTTTCCCCTCCATCTTGAGGGGGAGTGTTGGAGTTTACACATTAAGTGACGGTCTATGTATTAGAGTCCTCTAGAAATGTGTCTATGGGTTTTGTCCCACATTGTCTATTCTAGTTTATGAGTCCTTGTAAGTTGTTTAAATACCCCCTTTGAGGGATGAATAAGATGCACTTGATATTTTCCTCTTCTTTCCAACAATAACTTTACAAACTCTTAGTCATGTATATCCCAAAATATATTTAGTATTAAACAATATTTTATTTAGTTAGCACCACATTTTATAGCAAATAAAAAGTTTTAAAACCTAAATTTTTTTATTTATTATAAATATTTTGATGCTTAACAAATTTACATTAAAAATATAAGAAAATCAACTAATAAATGTTCTTTGTAATATTTTTGTAATACGAAATAAGAAAGATACAGTGAGACGAGTAAAAAAATTGATTATAAGAATAAGAAATATTAAAGAAAGCGAGACAATAAGTCATATCGATTTAAGCATATATAATATAATACATATAAATGAAACATATACTGGTCACATAATAAAAAAAAGGACAATATGTTCAAAAGTCGTGTCGGCCAATATAAAGGGTAGCCCGGTGCACAAAGCATCCCCGCGCAGCAAGGGTCCGGGGAAGGGTCCCACCACAAAGGTGAAATGTAGGAAAACCTTACAAAGGGCCAATACTCTATTTAAAATAGTGTGTCGGCCAATATATCAAAAATAAATTGGATATGTTGGCCTATATTTTACAAAGGGTCATACTCTATTTTTTTAAGAAAAAAATATCATTTTGCTCTCAAAAATGACATGTCGGCAAACATGAGAAAGTCGGGGGACATTTAAAATAGTATGTGAGAGACAAGAACAATCAACTATTCCACGTAGGTGTCGATGCAACCGGATTGGTGAACCACACATAAGGATTCGACATTGTTGCCTGTGTAATAATGGTCTTAGTGTGGTATTAACGTATGAGTGAGGGTTGTCCATGTGAGGTAAGGCGTCGATTGTGAGAGCCAATTGACTCAACGAAGCATCAATCCTTCCATGCCCAAGAGGAATATAGACAATTTTCGAGTATTGGTGGTCTGATGGAGGTTGAAGAATTGCACTGTATAGCAATCAAACCCATTGCCTCGTTACCATTAAGATCGGCAATTTCAGTAGGTGAGGAGTGAGAATGGCGGGCTCTAGGAGAACAAAGGTACAGTGCTAGGAGGTTATAGTGGCTTCCTTTATGGATAGAGTTGGATCAATAGAGACCGGGAACTACAATGTTGGGGAAGGGGAAGGGGCATAGCGGATGTTGTTTTGGATCATGAGCATGGTAGTGTGCATTGCCGCAAATCGTCATGCACAACCAGACGACGAGATCAGTGAGAGAACATTCATCATAATCCAATTGAGGTTATTTTTAACGTTCATGTTCAACTTAATCATAATTTAGATTCCCAATCATTTTCATCAGATAACATGAATTAATTACATGGCGTAGATTTAAATATCATTTATTCCAGTTACAAACCATAATATGAAATAGAGAGTCCTTGTAAACAAGTTGTCGAGCTAAAGAGGATGGAAGGGACGGTGGGGGAATGTTCAATAGAATCCAAGCGAGCTTCTAAAATAGAGTGGAAGACATATTCACTATTCAGGGATGCCCCAGCAATTAATTATCCTCAATCCATCGCCCTGCTAATCGCCGTCGAATGGCAAGGGCATACTTTCCATGCTCGCATCCCCGTCTCATCCTCGGGTCCGGCCCATCCGGTCACATAACAAAATTCTAGTTGTAGCTCTTCCCATGATGTTGATAGTGAACCACTTTGATCACTAGTCCTATCTTACTAGAAATTCTTTGGATTATTAAAGACAAACATAAAGCGTGAATAGATAGTAATGTTTCCTACTAGTACCATTGGGAGGCTCTCATCTTCAAAGCACATGTTCATTCATACGGTTCAACAGTTTTAGTTCATACATATGCAGTTATCACGCAATAGAAGGTATCTAAATTAATCACAACTGAAATAAAAAGATACCATGCACATGTGAATGAAAGTTAGGCATAAATCATAAGCATCGTTTAAACATAGATATAAACATTAACACATTTCAGTCTAACAAACCAAGAAATAACTGGATATTATTAATCATAAAGAGCAAGACACTATGATCAATGATACCAAGAGGCATTCGGATTACTCAGTATCAGTGTTGTGGATATCATCCATCATGGCTGACATGTCGGATACATAAAGGTTTCAAGGACAAAAGATAGACACGCTTCCGATAATTTTTTGTTTTGCAAAATATCCTTTTTGGAATATATCGGCCAATATATCAATTATTGATTGTATCCACTGATTTATCGGTCGATATATCCCGAAAGTATGTCAGCTGACTTTTTTTAATTTATTTTATCTTGCGTTTATGATTTAATAAACAACAAAACATAATTGGTTCATTGTTTGTCATTTTGTGCTCTAGCTATCGACTATCTTCATACAACCTCTGACTTTCTTCCATGCGTACGTCCGTCTTTGACTTTAATTATGTTTGGCCTTTGAATTTTAGACATAAGGTTTCTTATCTTCCAGTATTACTTAAGTAATATAAAATGTTTAGACTAGTTTGTAGATTTAGAAATTCAATAAATATTATATAAATTAAAAGATGATTATATCTATATATAATTATGAATATTAAAACCGACATGAAAAATCTAAAACTGACATGTTAAAACCGACGTGTCCCCGACATCCGACGCGTATTTAATTATTTAAAGGTTGCAAAAGTCAGATGTCGGGGACACGTCGTGGTGGAGATCAGCCCCGATCTGGACGTCGCAAAAGTGTCCGCCGCAGCACCCGTCCGAACCTCTATCGGCCTTGAGTTATGTTTATTTTATTGATGTTGATTTTTCATCTTATGTAATTTTGCAATGTGTTTTATTTGGCAATGTGTTTTATTTGGCAATGTGTTTTATTGGTGTAAATATATATCTATCTATATATATATATATAGATATAATATATAGATATATATGATATATATTTACACACACACACATATATATATATAGATATATACATTTTTAGTTAATAGTTAGGGTAAAAACAAAAAGTCGGTTATGCCTTCATCCCCAACCGGTCCAACACCTGCCGCAAGCATAACTTCCCAATTTCGCCGGCCAGCACGTGAGGGGCTTCTTCCGCCTATTCCGCCGCCCACGATCCAGCGGCGACAATGTTACGCAGACCCACGATCCTTCTCCGACAGCTTTCGCCACAGTTTCCTCCAGTTTGAAGTTTAATCCAGAGGTAGTTCAAGCAACCGCCGGAGCCACGCCCTCCACCATTCCTGGCCGCTGATTCTTCCATCGTGAGGATGAAGGTTCGTTGTTAGTTTCGTATAAAAGGGGTATGTATTCTCTGTTTATGGGGGACGAAAGAGAGGAGAAAAAGATTTGGAGTTCGCTTGCCATTTCTACGTCCGTGAGAGGCGTCCTCCTGTTTAGAGTTGTGATTGTTGCTTGCTTCCATCGTTTACTGTTGAGGATTGAATTTATTCGCTGTTTTGGCTTCTTGTTGACAAGGGGTTGAAGAAGAACAGTGAGATCGCACTGTTTGAACTTTAATTTAATTATTTTGCTTCGTAGATTGAATTGGTGCTGATTGGGCTTATTAAAGCTGTTGTTTCCGTTTACAGTAAATAGAGAAATTTACTTCCTGTTGAGATTCCGTGGAGCCACTTCGTGTGTGAGTGAGTGAATTTTCACCGTGTTGCCCGTGTGCGATAGCGGCCGACCTCGGAGCTGGAGATCGAAGGTGACGAGGAAATTCCTCGCGGGATCGTCGTCGACTTCGATTGCGGAAAGACGCCTCTTTCCGTGGGTAACTTGTTCCTTCTCTTCCATTGTGTGTCTATATATTTTCTCGTAGGATAATAGATACATTGTTGGGTTTTCACCCGGGTTTTGTCAGCAAACGCTACGTTGAAAAACTCCAAACGAAAACATATTTGAAGTTCACGATTTCCGTTTGCTGCGACAAGGGGAACGGAACGAAAGTTGCGAACTTCTTTCCCCGGATTTAGAATTGGATCATTTTTTCAAGAAAATTCATTTTAAACAAAATAGTAATTTTGTGCTTTAAAAAATCTAGTTGCTTAACTTCTTAAAGTTCGTGCACGTCCGCTCAAATTTCAATTTTTTAAATTGCATGCATTTAGGGTTTCCTAGAAATAGCCGACAGACGTGCAAACACTATGCATCGTCCTGCATCACGTTGGTTTGAATTTTTCATGTCGGTTTAATATATCGGGGATATTTCATATATCGGGTTTCAATATTTAATTATTTATATGCATAATTACATAGTAAATATAATCACTTTTTGTTTTTATATACATATATGCTACTAATTTTAAAATTTATTAAATTTCTAAATCTACCAAACTAAAATAAACATTTTATGTTACGCAAATAATAACTATATAATGGAAGGAAGAAAGCTAGAAAAAGTAACAAGCTAGGAAGTCATCGTCGACGTTGTAAGATAAGGAACCATTTGTCCCAAATCCAAAGGGCAAGCAGAATTGATGTCAACGACAAACGGGTGCAGGAAAGAAAGCTAAAAGAAGCAGGAAGAGAATCAAGAGTTGGGCACAAAATAACCCAGACAACAAAACAATGTCATTTTATTGTCTAATTAAGCCATAGACATTAAATAAAATAATTAAATAAAGTCAGTATATATACCACCGGGATATATCGGCCTACATATTGATTGATAGCTAATATATCGGTTGATATATGCTAAAAGATATTTACAAAAAAAATCGAAAATGTCTCGTTTTATTTATAAAACATTTGTCGTACTATATCAACAACACTGGACAAGATACTAAGAAATTGCAAATTATGAAACAAATATTGACCAATAAATTTCAAAAAATGTCATGGAATTATGTTGTACAAGATGCTGAATAAGAAAAGTATTAGTGGCAGAGGAAAAATTAGGCATTTACTTAATTTGTTAATCAACATCCCTCCAAGAGAAACTTTACATCAATAAACAGAAGATACTAAAACTTACGAGCAACACTAAAGATATTTAATAATTACTGTAGAAAAGAGCACAGCCTTGTATATATTATCTCTCTTGTTGAATACAATGTATGAATACAAATATATAGGAGTGAGAAAGAGAGAGGAAATCCGTATACATGATGTGGGACTAAAGAGAAGAGAGAAAAACAAGAAAACAATTGGGCTCCAACATGGGCCATTACATGGGCTTTTCTAACACTCCCCCGCAAGCTGGAGCGTACAAGTCGTAGGCACTCAGCTTGGACAGGAATTGATAAAATATGGCACTTGGTAGGGCCTTGGTGAGAATATCAGCAACTTGGTCAGTACCCGGAACATGCTTTAATTCTATCTTCTTCATTTGAACTTTCTCCCGGATGAAGTGACAGTCCACTACAATGTGTTTCGTTCTTTCATGGAAGACCGAGTTCTTAGCTGTGTATAGCAGCTTAGTTGTGTATAGCAGCTTGGCTGTCACATAGTAAGATAGCTGGTGAGGAAAATTTTACTCCTAGATCAGTAAGGAGACTTTCAAGCCACGTGAGTTCAGAAACAACTGATGTCATCGAACGGTATTCTGCCTCAGCTGAAGATCGAGCAACCACAGCCTGTTTCTTACTACGCCAGGTAACAAGGTGACCTCCAAAGTAGGTACAAAATTCACTAGTAGACCGCCGATCATCCAGGGAACCAGCATAATCTGCATCAGAATACGCAACCAATGTTGGAGTAGAAGACGAGGTTTTGTATACCAGCCCTTGACCAGGAGCTGTTTTCAGATATCTTAGGATGTGTTCGACGGCCTGAAGATGGGACATTCGAGAGGAATGCATAAATCGGCTGACAACCCCAACAGCAAAGGATATATCTGGTCTCGTGACTGTTAGGTAAATCAGTTTCCCAACAAGTCGTCGATAGTACTCTGGGTTTGGAAGAAGAAGATCTGCATCAGAAGCATGTGCACACAGCTTGTGATTGACATCCATCGGGGTGTTAATCGGCTTGCATCCAGAATAGCCAGCATCTTGAAGGAGGTCGAGACAGTACTTTTGTTGAGAGAGGATAAGTCCATCAGGACGTCTTGCGATCTCCAGACCAAGGAAGTATCGAAGGTTCCCCAGATCTTTTGTTTGAAAAACGGAGTTCAGATGTTGTTTGACCGCAAGTATTCTCTTTGAATCATCTCCTGTGATTAGGATGTCGTCAACATATACCAACAGAAGAACCGTTCCTCTTGTTCGATGTCAAGTGAACAGAGAGAAGTCTGCCGAGCTCCGTGTGAAGCCAACCTCCCGAACAGCCTTACTGAACTTATCAAACCATGCCCGAGGGGATTGTTTGAGACCATAAATGGACTTCTTAAGGTGACAAACTCGAGAATCCCCTGTGGTCTCAAACCCGGGCGGTTGTTGCATGTAGACTGTTTCTTGTAGGTCACCATTGAGAAACGCATTCTTGATATCCAGCTGATGTAATGGCCATTGGCGATGCACAACGACAGAGAGAAGGACACGAACTGTGTTGAGCTTGGCCACTGGGGAGAACGTTTCCTCATAATCGAGACCTTGTTGTTGAGTAAAGCCACGAGCCACCAGACGTGCCTTAAGGCGGTCAATTGTCCCATCAGGAGCATGCTTGATGACAAAAACCCATTTACACCCAACAGGAGTCTGGTTTGGGGGGAGAGGGACCAGGTCCCATGTCTGATTGGCCCAGAGAGCTGTCATTTCTTCATCCATTGCTGCCCGCCAGCCGGGATGTTGGAGAGCCTCCTGCACAGAGTTAGGTATAGAAATAGAAGATAATGAAGTAGCAAAGGTTTGAAGCTGTGGGGAGAGGCGATGTAAGGATACATAGTTCGCCAACGGATGAGCGGTGAAGGCTGGTGCCGGATCAGCAGAGCGCAGAGTGTCAGAGGTCGAAGCCGACTGCATTGGGGCAACGGAGCGAGGAGGGCGACGGGTGTAGACACGGATAAGAGGGGACTTGTGGAAAGCAGGAGCCGAGTCAGGAGGGAGTATTGGTAGAGGAGTGGTAACGGGAATGACTGGTCGAGGGAAGGATTGTGGTGGAGGAGGTGGTGGTGGAGCGTTGAAGAAGGGTTGGTCTTCCCGAAAGGTAACATCAGCAGAAACTGTCACTTTACGGGTAGCAGGAGAGTAGCAAACGTAGCCTTTCTGAGTACGAGAATAGCCAACAAACATATGTTTGGCCGCCCGGGGAGCCAACTTGTCCGTGGGCGGACCCAGAAGGTGAACTTAGCAAGTACAACCAAATATGTGGGGTGTGAGAGAGAATGCCGGAGTGGAGGGGAAAAGGAGGCTAAAAGGAGTAGCATGCTGGAGGACGGAGGAAGGTAGGCGGTTAATGAGATAGCACACTGTGGACAGCGCAAAGTTCCAATAGACTTTGGGTACCTGCATGTGAAGCGTGAGAGAGCGAGCAACATCGAGCAGATGCCTATTTTTACGTTCAGCAACGCCATTTTGTTGGGGGTATAGGCACACGACGTCTGGTGAATGATCCCAAAGTCCGAGCATAGATTAGCAAAGTCGTGGCTAGTGTAGTCGTGAACATTATCTGTCCTGAGAGTTTTTATGTTTGCAGAAAATTGTGCGAATCTCCAGAACGAAAGCCCGAAATACACGATGAAGCTCGGAGCGATCGCGAAGTAAATACAACCATGTTGTGCAAGAATAATCATTTATAAAGGTGATAAAGTAGCGATAACCAGAGATACTAGGAATTTTGTATGGGCCCCAAACATCGGAGTGAACTAAAACAAAAGGAGCAGAGCTCCGAGTACAATGGGAAGGAAAGGAGGAACGATGTTGTTTCCCCAAAATACATGAGTCACACTTAAAAGCAGGAAGAGAGATATCTGGAAGAGCCTTCTGAAGGACAGGAAGAGACGCATGCCCAAGACGTTTATGCCATTCAACGGAGGAGACTGAAGAGAGGATGGTAGGAGAAACATCAAGAAGGTATTGCCCGTTTTGCAGTCGTCTTTTACCAATTATACTCTGCGTCCGCCGATCCTGTATCAGAAAAGAAGAAGGGATGAATGTTACTGAGCAGTCTAAATCGGCAGTGAGGCGACTAACAGAAAGTAAATTAAACGGGGAGCCCGGGACATGAAGAGCCGAGCGGAGAGGGAGAGAGGAATTGAGGAGGACATCAGCAGAGCCGGAGATAGGAACGGTGTCGCCATTGGCTACTGTGATATACTTAGGATGCGGAGAATCCAAGTATTGATGTGGTTTTAACAAGGTGATATGGTGAGTAACACCTGAATCCACTATCCAGCGTGGAGTAGTGGAGAGACATACAATATCTTCATTGGAGATGGAGGCAGCGGAGGCAACAGATGCAGGTGGGCGGTTGAGCGTGTCGTGGAGTTGTTGGAGCTGGAGGCGGATTTCTTCAAGATCAGCATGAGTGGCAGGAGGACTGTCGACAGCAATAGAATCAAGCGGACGGGGAGGCAGACCATGTTTGCGATACCAAGTCGTCGCAAGGTGTCCATCCCTGCTACAGAAGGAACACTTAGGACGTGGCCGGACACCGCGACTCATTCCCGGAGGCCCTGAATGTTCTCCACGAGCAGGAGCCATGCGGACTGCTGCAGTAGACAGGTCGCTGGAGAGGAAGCCGCTGGGAGGCCGCTGGATAGGAACTCGGCAGAGAGCCGCTGGGAGGCCGCTGGCAGACTGCTGAGAGGAAGCCGCTGGGAGGTCGTTGGAGAGGAAGCTGGATAGGAACTCGGCAGAGAGCTACTGGGAGGCCACTGGCAGACCGCTGGAGGCCGCACGATCTGCGTGCAGGAGCAGACCGCAGAGGGAGCGGCGAGCAGGAGAGCTCGCTTGATAGAGGGGAGACCGGCTGAAGGCGAGCAGGAGAAAGCTCGACAGAGAGCGCAGACCACAGAGGGAGCAAGAGGAGACCGGCAGGGAGAGGCAGGGAGAGGCCGCTATTGCTGAAGGAGAAGCCGCACGGTCTGCTGGAGGGAGAGGCCGCTGTGAGGGGTGCGGCTAGCTGAGGAGATCGACAGGGGTTGCGGCTAGCAGGAGAGGCCGCTGATCTTGGGGTTGCGGCTAGCAGGAGAGGCCGCTGATCTTGCTGAGAGGAGACCGCTGACAGGGGGTGCGGCTAGCATAGCAGGGAGAAACCGCTGCGAATAGGAGAAGCGACCACTGAAAGACGCTGAAGATGTCGCTGAAGAAGCCGCTGAAGGGGAAGGCCGCAGAGATCGCGTAGCTGCTAGAGGAGGTCGCTGGAAGCGATAGCAGAGGAAGACGCGTGAGAGCTCGGACGAGACCGCGGGAGGAGGCCGCTGAAGAGGCGCGGCAAGCAGGTGGGACCCAGGGAGGAGAAAAAAACTATAAATGCAAACGAGGTTACGAGGAGGAGGAAGGATTTGAGGTGGATCCACGGGAGAGAGAGCGGTTTGAGAGAGGAAACAGCTGAAGACCGTAAGGCCGCTGAAGAATGAACGGGCTGCGGTTAGAATGAGCGGGTTGCGGTCAGAATAGGCCGAACCTAGCTCTGATACCATGTAGAAAAGAGCACAACCTTGTATATATTATCTCTCTTGTTGAATACAATGTATGAATACAAATATATAGGAGGGAGAAAGAGAGGAAATACTTATACATGATGTGGGACTAAAGAGAAGAGAGAAAAACAAGAAGGCAATTGGGCTCCAACATGGATCATTACATGGGCTTTTCTAACAATTACTAACTTAAAGCCCATTAGTAAAAGGCCCAAAAGGAAGCTCATTGTAAATTTCCGTCCTTGCCTTCTCCTTTCCTCTATATAAAGGAGTTCCTACGTAATAATTAGGTTTTTTTGGATTAATAGTTCATTTATATTTCAAATTCTCATATAGTATCAAAGTTTGGTAAATTCTTCGCTGCTCTCTCTCAGTTACTCCTCTCGGGTAATTCTCCTAGTGTCGCACGAACCACTTCGGTCTCGTTTGAGCTCTCTCGGTCTAACACGAGAGATCCATGGCAATTTTTTATCTATGTTGCCCGATGCATTCTCCACAACTTCAACGACTCTTCCTACAGACTTCAGCGCCTCCTGCAATAAATCTGCCAGCTGCAGCTTCTACTTGATACGCATCGGTGAGCTCCACCTACCCGCTTGCGCAAATGTTCACAGCTCAAACGACCATCTCGCGCAGGCTCAATTCCATGCTCTTGCAATCTCCTCACGTGAACTCCTTTCCCCGTTCAAGCGAGCTTCTCGTGCAATCTCCTCATGCAGAAAGCTCCTTCGCAAGCCCCCTAGCCAGCCCTCGTGTGATCCTCCTGCTACAACAAGCTCCTCGTGTGAACTCTCTGTTCCCAGCTTCCGCGATCTCATCGGGCACGCTCTCTGTTCCGAGCTTCAGCGACCTCCTCGCGCTAGCTCTTTATTCTCAGCTTCCTATGCTCCTCATGTGCACATGTGCTCTCTTCTTCTATCTCTGGTAAGCTCTTCATGCAGACTTCCAGCTCCCAAACCTCGCGACCTCCCCGCGTGAATTCCATCGATTGCATGTGTTGTACTATGGGGACTTTGACTCCTACCGTAGTTGTTCCGCCACTAGCACTTGTCCCCAAAGCTTCTGGCAATCTCGAGATGAGTTTAACTGGGCCCAACTATGTTAATTCGAGTGTCTCCTTCATATTTCCTTGTGTGATCTAAATGCAAGATGCACCATCTCACAGATACTCCTCCGACCCTACATCTCCCAACAATGTTGAAGGGGATGTCAGTGAAGCTCTTATAATCACGTGCTTGCAAATAGTCTTTCAGATTAGTGTTTCGTATCATCCGTCATGATGAGGCTGTGAAAATTGATTGAGAATATATTGCATATATATTGTCTACTCGGATCCCTTTGCTCAACTGATCCTCTCTCCCGACGCTGCGTATCAGGAAGTTCAATCTCTTGGCATAAACTTTTCAACATCATCTTATCTTTGCTAACATTGCATTTTAGTAGAAATTTTTTTAAGAACTATTGTTTTATGATATCTTATTCATCTTCATGATTCCTACGAGATGATACGTCAACAGATATTTGGAGAACCCGACACCCCTACCTTAAATGTTACTGAAATCATATATTTGTTGTGACGAACTTCGATGGAATCCCTTCAACCCTCTGGGAATTATGCTCATGTTGTTGGTTGTGGAACACGTAACCTTCGAGGCTGCACTGGAGGATGTGGGGGAAGCCGCCCTCTTGGCTCACATTATGGCAAGCTTGGTCATCTTGTAGAGCATTGCTTTGTGAAGCACCCTCATCTCTGACCTCGGGCGCATGTCGGTACTACTGCGTCTGAACCTTCTTCTCAGACCACCTCCACTCCGCCATCCAAATCAGGCAGATGGTTCTCTTCAACGGATATTGAGGCTTTGATTATTGCCACCAAAAAATATGTCTCTATTGCAACTTCTTTAGGTATCGCATATGTTGTTACTAAGGGTAAAAGGCTCATCGATTAAGATTTACACCAATCCTATGGCTGAGAACTCTCTTGTATTCTCTCACCTAGAGAAACATAGTTCGTTACCACCAGTGTTTGTGGTTGATGGCTCTCCTACTCCAGTTTATGGAACTGGAATTGTTACTATCACCTCCCTTCTCAAACTGGACGACACTTTATATGTTCTGAATTTTTCTTACAATATCCGCCAATACTCTTATCAAAAAATTACACTACAATGTCTCATTCTCTCCAACTCATTGTTATTTTCAGGACCATCAATCGAGGATGACGTTGGCTACTAGGACTGAAAGGGGGCTTTACTATCTAGACGGTCTTCCCACATACTTAGCATCTGCCGCAATGACTTCTTTGCTCTAGTGTCATCAACGTCATGGTCATCCT
Organism: Dactylorhiza incarnata; assembly: GCA_033032865.1. Lineage (NCBI taxonomy): Eukaryota > Viridiplantae > Streptophyta > Magnoliopsida > Asparagales > Orchidaceae > Dactylorhiza > Dactylorhiza incarnata. Next base: position 888,490 of record JAWHQI010000491.1, read on the forward strand.
CCACTTCGTCTTCTTCACCAGTCTGTCGTCTTTTGGTTTTGATTCTGTTTTAGAATGTGAAGCCTGTCAATATAGATAGCATCATCGTACTAGTTTTCCTGTTAAACAGTGTAAGAGTAATGAACGTCCTTTTGACCTTGTTCATTCTTATATTTAGGGTCTTAGTCCCTCCAAGTCTGTTGGTGGAGGAAGTTTTTATTTATGTTTACTATAAATTATATAATAAAATTTGTACTCAATTTGGTCTTGCCCTAAAAATTCTACAAGTAGATATTGTGAAAAAATAAATAAGTATCAGTTCTCTTTTAACCTCCCATGTCACCATTCATCAAACCAATTGTATGCATACATCACAACAAAATGGGTGGCGTAAAGAAAAATTGGCATCTCCTTGATATTACCCAAATATTCTTATATCCAATGAAAGTTCTCAAATCCTACTAGGGTCATGTGATGCTCATTTCATGTTATCTCATTAATCATGTATTTTTCTACTCTTCAGGGTAAGACATCATATTCTGTTGTACCGTTATTGTCCTCACTTTTCGTGTGTTTGTTTGAACTGTATGCGTTCACACTCCTGCATCTACTCGAGACAAACTCTCTGACCGCACCACCAAGTGTGTTTTCGGGGGATATTTTCTTACTCAGAAGGCCTATCGTTGCTTTGATTCAATCTCCAAAAGACAACATGTCTCTACTGATGTCATCATTTTTTAATCTAGTCCCTACTTCTCCAAAGACGGTGGTTCCCTTACTCTTGAGATCACCTGTCTTATCTCTTTCGCCTCTCCTCCACTTACCTACGTGGCATCTGTTCTCATCATTCATGCTCCACCTGATATCACATTTCTTGCATGCACCACTTCCTAACATATACCTCCTCCTATCGCACATTTTTCTTATCATTATAATTGATGTTCTGCTCCTCCCGCTCACAAAGCTCCATCTACTCTGTGTTCCCTGAAAATAGCTCCCAAGTTAGCTTTGTCGTCCTCGGAAGGTTCATCACATCAACCAACTCAAATGAGGATGTTCTCATTGCTCTAAGGAAGGGGGTATGAGGAAGTACACAACATCATATTACTAATGTTGTATCTTATACAAATCTAAGTCATTGCAGTCAATTTGTCTTAGTGATATTTACCGCCACTGTTCCTACTACATACCATGAAGCTCTTTGTATACCTTGCTGAAAAGCGGTTATGCACGAGAAGATCTCTATCTTGGAATCGCGGGATACTTGGGAACTTGTTCCTACCCCACCTGGAAGCGATATTGTTGGTTTTTGATGGGTCTTTGTCACCAAATTTCTACCTGACAGCATCATAGATAGATAGATAGAAAGCTCGCCTTGTTGCCAAGGGGTTCACATAGACATGCACTTTTGATTTCTTTGACACATTCAATCTAGTTGTCTGTATCAGCACTATACAGGTACTCTTCTTCGTTGTTATCAATCGGGATTGGCATATGTCTACATGTCAAAAATGTCATCCTATGCGACAATCTGCGCAAAGCAGTCTACCTGGAGCAACCTCTTGATTATGTTACTTAGGTGGAGTCTCAAGTGTGTAAGCCGTTGAAGGCCATATATGATCTTAAACAAAGTCCCAGAGCATTATTTGACAAATTCAATCAGATCATTTCTACTATTGGTTTTTTCCGAAGCAAGCAAATCACTCTCTCTGCATACAAAAGATCGGACAAGGGCTAATTATTCTTGATGTATATGTAGATGACATTCTTCTCACTGGAGATTACTCCTCTGGAATAGAAATAACAAAGAAATATCTTCGGGCACATTTTATTAGCAAATATGGGTACTCCCAGATACTTCTTAGGAATCGAAATTGTGAGATGCAACAACGTGGTTCTTTCCCAACTGAAGTATGATTTAGATCTACTTGAAGAAAAGGGTCTTCTTAGGACGAAGCCAACTCGGAATTTAATGTCTATAGGCACTGACAAACTATCGGAATCTAATGTCCATAGGCACTGACAAACTATCGGAATCTAATGTCTATAGGAACTGACAAACTATGGGATATCAATCTTTACAGGCATCTAGTCCATAAACTATCTCACAATGACCAAACCTAAAATCTCTTTCATCCTTGGAAAGATTAGTCGGTTTAAGCAAGCTCCCCGAGAAAGTCGCATTGAAGTTGCATTAAAGATATTAGAATATATTAAAGGATCTCTCGGCAAAGGACTATTGCTTCAAAGAAATAATCATGTACGTATTGAAGCATATTTAGATTCAAGTTATGCATATTATAAGGGAGAACGAAATATCCATTTTTGGATACTGCACTTATGTATGAGGCAATCTTGTCACTTGGAGAAGCAAGAAACAAATAGTGATGTGTAGGTCAAGTGCAGAAGTTGAATACAAAAGTATGGCTAAGATTGCTTGTGAGTTGAAATGGTTGAGAGAACTTCTACAAGATTTTGGTGAAAGTTACATTTATACTCTACCGGTATTCTGTGACAATAAAGTTGTCATCTACATATCTAAAAATTTCGTGTTCAATGAAAAAACTGAACATATAAAAATAAATTGTCACTTCATCCGAAGGGAAGTTATCAACAGATGAATATGCATTTTGTTTTTAACGTCAGATAAAGAGTTGACCGACATATTCACCAAATATATATCTTTATCTTTCTCTGATATTTGTACAAAACTGGGAATGATCGATATATATGTTCCAACTTGAGGGAGATGTTAAAGCCCATTTGTAAAAGGCCCAAAATGAAGCTCATTGTAGACTTTTCTCATTCTTGTATTTAGGCCCATATCTCGAAATTGAGATTCTTCCACCTATACTTTATATAAAGAGGGGAGCTCCTACGTACTAATTTGATTTTTTTTAATGATTCATTTATATTTCAAATTCTCATAACTAATAACCAATTGGGAAGAGAATAATTCAAGTTAAATCTTACAAGCTAACTTGTAATTGAAGATTTAAGGGCAATGATGAGGAAATAAAGATCGTACCTTTATTAAGGAAGGTGTAGGCAAATCGATAGATTCCATCCCATCACCCATGTACGAGCACATAAGCGCAAAGCTTGCACGGTCGTAGAAAGTGTCCTTTCTCGTAATCAAATAGGAGGAAGTCAAGAAGTCTTGTGTAGAAGCAACCAAGATTTCACCATTCTTTGGTGTGCACAAATTATTTTGCACCTGTTAAATAGATGTGCATTGAACACTTGTAAAATATTCAGCTGAAGTACGTAAACAATAGTGCAATACATTTAGTGAGGTACTAAAGAAAAAAAAGGTAAACAAGGCAATACATGACAAATATATGATCTATCTTCCTACGGAAAATTGGAGTCATGTAAATGGATTAGAAAACCCAAATATATATAAACACGAGGAAAATACAGAAGATATGCACATTTTCGAGCAATGCACATGGTTCTACACTAGCATTGATGTGGTAGTATAATATGATTACAGCCATTACAAGTAAGGTCAAGAAGTAGCGCCAATAAAGCTTGTTGTATGGCTAAATAAATAAGCTTTAACTTCAAGGTGGTAGCATAATAAAATTGGAAAGAATTTGATGCTATTCGCAAAATGGATATTCCTTACAAAAAGGAATGTATTGCATGGAGTACGTTAGCAAGTCAATATTATTGTTTTTTAATCATAGCAAATTTCTAATGCATTTACTTCAATAAAAAGCTTTTAGGATGGATTGTATCATCTTAACTTCAAGTTCCATTGCGAGTCGATTCTGGTCAGTTCAAGTCCAGTCTGGTTTTAATAACAATTTGGTTGAAGTTCAGAAGTCCCTTATTCAAGTGCTGGTACAGACTTCTAATCCAAATCCAATACCTGGTCACAATTCATCAATTTTGCTAACTGCTGACAGAAGCAGGGGCATACTTCTATGACACAGCATGTGCATGAGAAGCATACCTTTGTGTGACCTCCAAACATCTTTGAGTGCTTATCCACATCACTCATAAATGCAAATGTAAGACGTGAGCATAGTTGAACAGGTAGTAGGCCATAAAAACAGTCAAAAAGGAAGCTACCAATGAACACAATGAAACATGAAGCTGACAGTCATCTGTGGGATGGAACCGAAGACGAAGTTGTGGAAGACAGCAAGGCTTTCTGGAATATGGATTTACAGCAGCTTGTGGAAGAGGCTAAGGGAGGTGGAAATGGAGATCTTCTCTTTATGTATGGATTACTAAGAAAGAAAAGCAGAATGTGCATACCCAAGTTTGAGAAACTTCGGAAAGAACTAATGTATGAAGTACACTTTACAAAGTACTAATGTATGAAGTACACTTTACAAAGTACTCAGCTCATCCAAGAAGCACCAAAATGAACATAGAAATGAAAAAATTATTCTAGTGACTCTGGTAAGAAGAAAGATACTGATATATTTGTGGCATACTGTTAGACATGTGCATTGGTAACGGCTGAATGCCAACGGCCTAGCAGGTTTCTGAAGCCCCTCCATATTCCCAAGTGAAAATGTGAATGTGAGATTGATATAAATGTGAGATTGATAACAAATCCGGTATCACTAGAGCAATTTTTGTTCATCATTAAAGCCCATATGGCTTCAATTGATCTTTACAATGCTTGAACTTAACAAAGATGTGGCAAAATATACCAATCAGTTTGAAAAGATTAATGTAGAACATATGATTTTCCAAACAAGAGGACTGCTTAGTATGCCATGCTATGCTGCTAAAGCAGCAGACACATAGAAGTACAATTACCTACTTGGAAAATCAAGGAATTAAATGCAGTAAAACTCGACATCACTGACATCAACAATCATTTGATAAATTTATGAATAAATCACACACATCAAATGCTGGCATTCCCATCTGCTAATCATTTTGATGTTCTGTGATGCAAGTAAATGAATTAAGTAGACAGTTAAATCTCTCCTTTATTGTAAGGCTTTCACAGTATGAGTATATTACACTAATTAAATGCTAAAAACTTGCTCTTTCTACTTGCTAATTTAAAGGACTAGATACATTTTTATTGTACTTATTACATTTTAAAGCATGTTTTATAGAACCAATTTGACAGATATTTATTTATTATCTGCTCACGGTAAACCCGTCCACCTATCATTTCAGTCTCTATGAATTTCCAGCATGGCTTGCTTGCATTCGTAGTTCGTTATTCAAGAAAATAATAAAAATGAAAAAAATACCCCCATTAGCATAAGGGCCTCAGTCCGAGCTTCTTCTGTTTGAGGAACATGCAAATTCATCTCATCGCCATCAAAATCAGCATTATAAGGATTGCAAACAGATTCATTGAATCTCAGTGTTTTCCACGGCATGATTCTTGCCTACACAAACCAAGAGAAAATATATTTAAGAAAGAGAGTGCATAAAATTATCGGAAATAAAAACCTAATCCAATAAAGAGAAAGGACTTCATCGGTATACCCTGTGACACATGAGAGACATGCGATGTAAGCTTGGTTGTCTATTGAAAAGAACAACGTCACCGTCTTGCAAGTGTCTTTGAACAATATCACCATATTTCAGGTCATTAGCAATATTTTTTCTCCCTCCAAATTTCAAATCCCTGCAGAATAAGTTCCCTATTTACCTAATCAATTAAAGCAACGAAAGTTGAATAGACATGAACGCACATTGTTGATCCACTTGACAATACAACAAAATTAGCTCCTGGATATTTAGATTTTCCGTTACGAACACACTGTCTTAATTTCTCTATGTTGTGACAAGATACTCTTTCAGGATATGTTAATATCTGGGCCATTAAAGATGGAATAGCAACCTAGACACCAAACAAAAGTTCAATCAGTAACAGTTAGATGAAACTGCGCACAGATGGTTAGATATAACAACCGGCAATCTTTAAAGCAGGGAAAACCTCTGTTATTTTTAAATTTGGATCTGGAGAAATCACAGTGCGCCCTGTATATTCAACACGCTTTCCAGATAAGTTACCACGGAATCTCCCCTGTTTACCCTTCAGTCGTTGAATGAGCCCGCGGTTTTTATTATCAGGAACACTAGGAGCTTCGCTGTTTATATACTCAGCCACTTGAACTTGAAGGAGATCCCAGCACTCCTGAAAGCAATTGATTAACTAATCACATTTAAAGAAACAGAAGTTTCGTAATATTAGATATATTGTTTACAAGTGCCAAAAATTGTAGTAGGGAATTAAGTACAGATTAGATAGCCAAATGAGGTGTCAAACATATAATGTCAGCAAACTAATCCATAATTTGAATACCAAGTCAAATGCAATATATACAGCAAATTATACATGCAATGCCAAATGAATAAATTAAGTAATTTTATTACTAGAGATGACAAACTAAAATCAAGTACCATATGATCTTGTTGAGGCCATTGATGATAATGTTGGCGGTTAGTGGAAGCAACTGCCACAGTGCAATTTTTGCAGCAGTTTTTGAGCACCTTTCTTTACCATTAATTAATTTTTGAGCAGTTTATTATCAGTAACACTAAGAGCTTCGCTGAACGGGCTAACGTGTGGTCACCCTCGTGTTGAAGCATGGTCCCCTGTGAATCGGATTCCTTAGTAGCACGAGCCAAACTGGTTTTGATATCTCCAAGGGTCTACAGCCAAGCGATGCCGAGTATAGCATCGAGACCGCCCAAGTCGAACGCGTAGAAGTCCGTGTGGTAGTTAGGAGAAGGCCCGCGCAACGACCTCTGGTCAAGGAGCGGAGGCCATCGCCTAGGAAGACATGAAATCTCGGTGAAGGGGTGACACTCAACTGCAATGTCTACAAGGTCAAAGAAGAGTAAATTGTGGTTGGCACCGGCAATCATGGCCACTATTCGCTGCCAAGAACTATGGCATGATGTTTCAATGTTCACGGATCATGTCGCCTACCAGTACCAAAGTAGCTCGAGGTGAGTGATTGAGCAAAACTCCTTTGGCAGGGGCTCATCATTATTCAACTTTAAAGAATCAAAATAAGCTAAGCAAATGTCGTCGTCTTCTCCATTGAGGGGCTTACGCGGATCTTTGTTGAGCCAATCGTGTGTATGGGAGTAAGGTTGGTTGCAGCAGAACCATAAGCCTTTGTGGCGGGACTTCAAGTATTCCTAATGGGAGAGGTGATGGATAGTAGGTTTGGTTTTAGTGGGTGGGAATGGTTGAGGTAGGGTAGTCTGGGAGGAGCGGCATAGGGGATCTCGTGGTTCAAGCTCGTCCTTGAGGTTGTACAAGCAAGGTAGATTTGGATTGGAGTGTCCTGCAAATTCAATGAAGGGCATATCTCTTCATGTAGATGGTTTCAAGAGGGATTTCTTGATTCTCTGAATAACCACATGGACGAAGAATGGTTCGTGCATGCAATTCATCCCATATGGTCGGTCCTGTCGAACACATGTATGTTGAGGCGATAGAGACGGGTGGATTGATCCCCGCATGTGGGCTTAGAAACCTGTGGGGGTCAACTGAACTGTCGGCAAACGCGTTGGAAGAAGTCATCAGCGGGAGAGTTGGAGGCGGTGAACGATTGGAGAGGACGGAATGGATGTCATGGATAGCTACTTGGAGGTCGGAGAGTGTGTTGTTGACGCGATCTATGCGAATAGCCAAGAGAATAAAAATAATTAGACTTTAGATGGATGTAAACAAAGTTAGAAAACAGACATCAAGGATGTAAACAATGCTAGTTAGAAAACAGGTATCGAGGAATATAATGAAATTCCAATGTTATAAAATAAAAAAATGACACTCTAAGGAAGAAGCTTTATAGTAGAGCAAAAGGAATGAAATAAAAATATTAAAGTTGAGTTAACTCTAAAGAAGATGCATAAAGATAACTCGATATGAATGAGATACTGATACTTAGGCACTGGGATGGAGTCATTTCTTTAACAAATCTTTCGATAATTCATACAAACTATAGGAAGTCGATTTGTACAATAACTTTGAAACCAGTATTTAAGAATAAAGAACATATTCAACGTAGTTGAAATAATAAGAAGAATATTTATGAATCAAAAATTGAAGTTAAAGAAAAGAAAATTGGATCATTCTTAGAAAAATATGCTTAATATAGAAAAATCAGCTTAATGTATATAAAGAAAATCTATTGCAAGACTATTTTTTAGCTATGTTGATTGATGGAAAGTGGAAATATATAAAAAAAATAAGACTCTTCACTTACCATGAAATGAATCTGAAATTCTGAATAAATACTAAAATAAAACCTAATTGTTTGGTGATGTATGATGGTTGAAAAAATTTGGTAAAATAAATAATATAGATCTTAGGATCATGAAATGGAGAATGATGATCCATAGGCTGGCACAAATAGCTATGGATAATATGAGGCTAATGATTATAATGACTATCACATAACAAATGGTGATTTTTAGAACAGTTGGACGTTGGCTTTGGTTTTGTCAATGTGAGTTTGTTTTTCTGCTACTTTTTCGGTTGCACTTACACTTAATATGGCATCGTCAAAATTTTCTTTTAGTGAAACTCACAAATGATGGTTTGGTGTTTGTTCTATCTCTAGATAACAAGATGTCATGTTTGTTCTATCTCCTGATGTTCTGAATTCTGATACTTTTTGCAGGTTTTGTGCATCATAAGAAGTGAACAATGACAAAAGATTTTCATTGTTCAAAAATTATCTGTCTAGGAATTTTATATGATTTAACGCCTGTAATTGCACATGTACACCAAAGTCATAAACATGTACCAAGTGATAAGCATTTGTGGCGAAACTGATCAGCTAAACTTTTCAACTGCATCCACAACAATATATATGCAAAAAAGTGTGCTCGTGCTAGATAAATGACTGCAGATACCATTGACATTATATAATAACTGACAGTAATAATTCCTTTTTGTTTCAAAACTCAATCCTGCCTATACAAAAAACTGAAGTTAACTTCCACAGCAATGATACAGCTTGAATATTTAATAAAATTTAAATGTACCCAGAATGAGCTCCCCAAGAAAAGTATGAACCTCACCAAACACTTAAATAGGGGAGCTGAACCTTCAAGATCCTCTCTGAGAATGGAATTTGTGTTGATTATGCCCTTAAGAATTGTGGTAATATCATTTTCATTGCTGCAATGAAAAACAGCAAGGGATTTCTAGCATACATGAAAAGCAGATAACCACAACTCTTAGATCAAAGAAACCAACTCTGCAAAACAAGGAGAACCAAGAATAAGAACCATCAACTAACCTCATTCCAGAGTCCATAAGAACAGAAGGCCGAATTGGAGAAGGTGGCACAGCAATGTCAGTAATAATAAGTTTCTCAGGCCTATCATTTAGATTAAGTACTTCACAATCCTGTAGCATAAGAATTAATCTGTAAAAGTGGACAAAAAAACAAAAAATAACCTATCCAATACACTTCAGAGAAATAACGGAGCATTTACCTCATCAAGCATTTTTTTGAATAGATTCAGAGCTTTTGTAGGACGAATAACATAAATTCCTTGGAAAGAGACTCTATCTTTCATGTGGGATAGGGCAGACCGGAATTCATCTGCACGTCCGTCAACCTTTCTTGAAAAATCTTCAACTATTGTAAGAGAAGAACCTAATTTTTTCACCACACCTTCATTGCCCAAAAAACCCAATAGTTAGAAAAAACAGCTGAAAGAAAAAGAAAATCAAAATTTCCCAGCACTAGTAGCTATTGATGTAGATGACGAAGTAATCAAGCCAATGGAATTATTTGCTCCATAAAATGGGTACATCCAACAAATTATGGCAAATTTTCTGCAATAATTAGAAAGAAATATGTTGAAGATGATAGGAGAACATCTCAAGAAGATGTATATAAAATACACACATTAAACATTATAGTTTTAAGAAAGGCCTCTTCAGGGTTCCAAACTAAATGGTGGCAACTAAACACGAGGGTTGTGCTCGTTGCGGGACTTAACCCAACACCATACGGCACGAGCCGGCGACAGCCATGCACCACCTGTGTCCGCATTCCCGAAGGCATCCCTCTTTCAAGAGGACTCACGGCATGTCAAGCACTGGTAAGGTTCTTCGCTATGCATCGAATTAAACCACATGCTCCGCCGCTTGTGCGGGCCCCGTCAATTCATTGAGTTTCATTCTTGCAAACGCATTACAACATCAAATGAATATGGACCGTCCAAACAACATAAAAGAAACTAAAATAAAATATTTAAATTAAATTTAAATAAACAAAACAACTAAAAATAAAATATAAATAGAGAGAATAAAACAGACAAAATAAAAAATATTAACAAGAAATGCTAACACCACGTTTTGATCGAGAGAAAATTTCACTATAGGAATAAGAAAAAAGAACATTTCAAGGATGGACATTGTCTCTCTATGCTTCCCCGAGACTTTGTGGATAAGTAAACAAGAAGAATAGTAAGCTAACCCTTTGGTGTATGCATCTATATTTGTCTACTCGTGAACTTTTGATAACATAATCGTCTGGGACTTGATGGAATTTTGTACATATAAGAGGATATAATAAAATGTTGTATATGGGTGATTGGTATGATGATGACTATATTTAATCAGTAATAAAGATGTGGTAACGTGAGACTAGGGATTTAAAACAACGTTAATCCTTGTGGTTTCGATTTAGAGAGAAGTCATGCATGCCCGAGGTGTGAATAATAGGAACTAACATCTTGAATTCCTCTCTAGATAATTACCCAAGGATTTGGGAGTTGTTACATATCATCATACATGCCTTAGGAAGAACTCCAGATTAGCAGAATTGCTGGAGGAGCATGATTTCCTTAGGTTAAGGATTTAATTAATAATCGATTCGTAGTGAAGATAACGCAATTAGTATGATTTATTTGGTGATTTGACATCCCAAAGTTTATCTTAAATCAAACATGTCTTGAACGATCATTGGCAAAGATGGTAGGGCGCTTGGAATTGATTTGATTTAGTCTATCATATTGTGGATAATGCCCTTACTTTTGGTAGTCTGCATAGCCGTGTCAAAGGGAAATTATCTCGAACCTTGTACCTTGGTTCATGTCGAGTTCAAACACATATAAAATGTACCGGTTAATTGGATATTATTTGTAATGCTCCCATTACAATAAGATGCAACTTGGTCGTCGCAGTGAAAATTTGATTTTCTACATCACGGCTGATATACAAGTGCGTCGATACAGGGATTTATCGGGTAAGAACTCTAAGTCGAGGGATATATGCCCCTAAGGATTGTGCTCATACATGAGATGAATGTACCATATGGGGGTGGGGGAAAAAACTTAATCCAAAAATGTATGGGGGCTTATCTCTTCGTTTATTGGACTAGTTACGTACCAACTTCGGTTTCTCATAGATCTTATTTATTCGGATAATACGTGAACGATGATGGTTATGTTTGGTCGGCGATTAAGATATTGTGGAATTTGGAAAAAGGAATTCACAATTGTATTTGTTTTTAGTGTCTTGACCTGGGAAGAGGTCGCACATGCTTAAGGTGCGGATAGCGGAAACGCACATGTTGAACTCCTCTCGGGATAATTACCCAAAAGATGTGAAACTTGATACGTACCTTCAAGTTCTGCTTTAGGAAGGGCTCCAAATTGGGTGTAAGTATTGGAGCGTGTTCTTCCTAAATTTAGCGGGCTTAGTCGATAATGGTTATATGTTGAAGTTATCAAAAGTTGTATACCTTGTTGAATGATATAAATCTCCCCACTTTAGTATAGAATAAAGTCATAAACATAACATGCACATCAATTACACTACTCACAAAGGGACAATAGTTGTTGTCTCAGATGTTTGCGTTGGAGAAGGTGGTAATTATTTAACACCCACAAGAGTCGAACGGCACGGGCCTCCGGCCCTACGTGAGGGCAATCGGCGGGCTTCACCCGCCCCGCAGCCGCCCCTTTTATTTTTACTAAGTATATATATATATATTAACTAATTATATATATATTTATTTTATGATTTTAAAAATAAAGGAAAAATTTTTTTTTAACTGAAATCCCGACATCCCTCCGCCGCCCGTTTTGGGCTCGGTCGGCTGGCCGGCGTAAGGCCACCGGCAGGTTCTTCGGCGAACCTGTCGGTGGCCTCACGCCGGCGGCAGCCGAAAACGGGGCGGGAAGGAGGGCTGATTTAGGAAATTGGCTATTCGCAGGCCATTTTCCTGATTTCATTTGAGATCAAACGGCTGTGATCTGTTTATGACTCAATTTCCTTGCCATGGACTCCCTATTTTCCTTGTCATGGACCCAAAATTGCTATTTCTTTATAATATAGTATAGATAGATAGATATATAGACACATATATATGCATATATACATATATCTATACTATATATACATACATACATAGAGAGAGAGAATGTGACAAGGGGAGTCTCAAAAATAGAAAATTGGGAAGGCAAATTTCTCAAACTCAATTATAGAGCTAAATAACATATGTATCAAAGTCAATTAAGATCTATTAAATACATATATGTATATATACATATTATACACACACACGCGCGTTAGAATTATGTTATTTTTCTTTATTTTCGTTGGTTGTATTTTTCCTTTATTACTCTTGTTGTTTCTCCCTCCTATATGTAGGAGTGAGCCTCCTTTCAATGATAATATTCAATTTTCTATTCTCCAGCATGGTATCAGAGCCAGCCGTAACCTAATCTCGCCTTTCGCTAGTCCGTCTCCAGTCCGCCGCGACTTCGACTTTCGCGACCTTCTCCTCTCGTCTTCCGCGACACCCGCGACTTCGATCGACAGCAGTCCTCGTCGAGGGTTTCGCCGAGCCCAAGCGTCGCCCCTTCCGTTTCCTTCTTCTGCCGCAAGCGCCGGTCGGCACAGTCGGTTCCTCTTCTCTGCATGGTTGTTTGAGCCATTCCTGACGCCGGATCTATGCAGGCTTGAGTCCGTGATTGCTCTTCCGGCGTCCGTTCTCCCTTCTTGCGGGGATGTATCTTCCTCTCCATGCGTGATTGTGATCTTCTATAGCAACCCATGAAAAACAAGAATGATGTTTTTCCTTATTTCAACGTTTTCATAAGATGGTGGCTACCCAATTTAACACAGTCATTAGAGGTTTGCGCAGTGATAACGGTCGTGAGTACATTGACTCTTCCTAAGTGGTGTTGAAAGGATGCCTATAATATTTTACGGTATTTAACAGGAGAAGAGTCCCACGCATAGAAAGAGGAGAAGCGACGGAAGATCGCAATCACGCATGGAGAGGAAGATACATCCCCACAAGAAGGGAGAACGGATGCCGGAAGAGCAATCACGGACTCAAGCCTGCATAGATTCGATGTCAGGAATGGCTCAAACAACCATGCAGAGAATAGGAACCGACTGCGTCGACCGGCGCTTGCGGCAGAAGAAGGAAGCGGAAGGGGCGACACTCGGGCTCGGCGGAACCCTCGACGAGGACTGCTGTCGGGCGAAGTCGAAGTCGCGGGTGTCTCGGAAGCGCAGAAGACGAGAGGCGAAGGTCGCAGAAGTCGAAGTCGCGGCGAACGGGAGACGGGCGATCGAAAGGCGAGATTAGGTTACGGCTGGCTCTGATACCATGTTGGAGAATAGGAAATTGAATATTATCATTGAAAGGAGGCTCACTCCTACATATAGGAGGGAGAAGCAACAAGGGTAATAAAGGAAAAATACACCCAACGAAAATAAAGGAAATAGAATAATTCTAACACCTATACTTTACATTCTGTAAGCCCGAAGCAGTTCAAATCACTACTATTAAGACACTAAAGAACATATTTGTTTAAGCACAAACCATTCTTGCGGCCACAGTGGAGACACTGACTACTGCATTTTTCTCTAATTTTCTTCAGTAAATGAGCCTTCTGAGTTGGATCTCCTCTAGGCTTTCGGATCGTCTTTAAGAAAAATTTTTGCTCTTTCTCTGGAAGAAGGATTCTACTACAAGCCTGCACGGATAGGTTAATAAGAATAAAATAATTACAAAATGAACTTTGTTGTAGAAGCATTTCTACATTATGCATGCAATGAAAATATACTCGTACAAATAAAGAGAATATCTAAACAAAAATAAAATTCAAGTAAAAATGGTCAATACTGAGTACCTTGCAGATGCACTTGAGAATGTTCAATATATTATTAAAATAGCCGACATTAAGAACTGGAAGAGTAAGCTTCAAACATCCAAAGTGTCCAGGACACTCGGTGAAAGAGCCATAACATGTCGCACAAGTAAAATTTCGATTTGGAGGTCCCTGAAACAAGATTAAAATTGATTTAGCAAACTTAAATCTAAAAGTTCAGATGGCATGAACTCATTGATCAACAAGATATAGAAAGAATGATTAATTAATCAATGAATGCAATATATATGTATAGGCAAATACACTGTCAGACGGTTTTAATTCCAATACAGCAGCAAAGATATCATGCCAAATTCTACTATACACTGTGCTTGCCTGTCCAACTTATCAAAAGAAAAATCAAGCCTATCCTATGGTTTGCAAGCATAATCATCTTACTTATTACCAACTTAGCATGTAAGCATGCCTTATTACATAACAGCATATAATGTTTTAGATTTAGTATTGTGCAAACATTCCTGATCAAGCATTTAAAACAAACTCAAAAGCATAGTGGCCAAACTAACGAAAATGCAAAGTTTTTGCGTTGATTATTATAATACAGAAGTCTTGTAGCAAAAATGACTACCATCATGGTCTTATTGTTACACACTACAAACAAAGGGTAATATTCTAAGTAATATATTAAAAAGAGATAATAAACTAAGTAATATATTAGGTATAGATGATCAACTGATTAGATCATATATGTTCAATGGTCCAAAATAAAAATTGTCATTGGTGTCGATTACCAAATCACATGTTTGAAATTAAAGAGGGTGTCAGCGTGAAACCATAGGAGAAGACTGATTGTAAATATAACAATTACTGTAACACCCCGGTCTAATGTCAGTTCAGTTGGTGATGAGGACCAGTTTAGAGCTCCCTTATCCAGGAGGTCTAGAGTTCAAGCCCCAGCCTCAACAACCCGTCATTGGAATTAGCGGTTGCGGTCAATCAGATCCGTGGAGATGGGTTGGGGTCACTGGTCTGCAGACCTGTTGCGCACCCACAGTAGACCGGGGCGTTACAATTACGAAGCAAGATCGAGGCCTAGAAATATGGACCATTGAATAAACAATCTGAGGGGCAATCGGCCAGCTTAGGGGAACCTGATTGGGTTGGCCAAAATGAGTTTTGAGTCATTTTATTAGTTTATGAGGCATTGACTTAGTCTTTAGTATTTTGTTCTCATAATTACTTTATTTCATGGAAATAGTACTTTTGTATTAGGGTTGTCTCATTGTCTATTTAAAGGCAAGAAATTAAATGAAGTCAGTGTACTCCTCACCATATAGAATCAAACATTACTTTAATCCTCTCAATTTCTCTATCCCCTTTTATTTGCATCTCATCTCCAAGACATTGTCCACCTCCCACAAGGGATCCATCAACCGTCGGATCCATTTCCATGACAATCGGCCTTCACCACATCTTCCATGTCAGTCGCAACCACAAAATAGTTTGTGACGGATGCACTTAATGATGGAGATCAATCGACATTTTATGGGGATCAGCCAACATTTTAAGAATGTCATTTGGACAATCAGAACCTTATTTTTCTAGATTTTTTTTCATTTTTTTTGTATTTTTTGGAGCTCTATTATGAGAGATAGGTTAAGTTGTTTGATGAGATAATCTAAGGCATCGGATCCTCTTAACTTAAACGTCCCCTATACACAAATAATTACCAAAACTTCCCTTGGAAGATAGCATAATTACATATTGCACCCCTCTTATTATTGAAATTACAAAAATCTCCCTTCAATGTTATAAAACATAACATTTACCTCCCCTGAAGTTCATATTTCATGACATCCATGCACAAAATACCCCCCCCCCCCCCCCCCCCCCCCGAAAATGTACTCTGAAGGAGGTATTTTTGTGCATGAATGTTATGAAATGTGAAGGGAGGTAAATGTTATGATTTGTATTAGCTAGGGTATTGACGATTTCAACATTTTACTAGAGGAACTGCTCGATCGTCGTGGGTGCTGACTCCCACGCCCCTCAGTGCCAACGTTGAGGGCTCCTGCCACCGTCTACCACCCCAATCCCCTCCAGCGAACCCATTTGAAGCACGATCAGCCCCTCCACGTCATCCAACACCCAATGGTTGCACTTGCAGTCGCCATCATCACACCCACCCCCCCATTTCCCCCTCCCTTGGAATCACTGGCCACTTCCTCATCTCCATCAACATTCGTCAGTCCTCCCCATCATTTTCTGCATTTTGCCACCATTCCAAAGCCCAACCGAGCCTCTATGTGTCGCCTCCAAGCACCTCCGTACCATCACACAAGCCCAGCTCCACAAAAAACAACCTCTGGCCACTTCCAACAGCCCCCGGTCACCCTTCAACAGCCACGTCCACCCTCCAACAGCCCATCTTCCTCTCTGACGGCCACCATCCAGTAACAACTACCTTCTCGATCCAATACAATGCACATGTGATCTTCCCAAAGCCCGTTTATCACATCCTCCATCGTAGGTGCCAATTTTTTGATGAGTTTTTACATTTACTCTTCATTTCTTTACATTGCATGGATGTACTTGTTTATTCTAGTACTATTTTGCTCTATCATCTTTGGCTCAATTATACAGTGTGAGTGTAAGACTTATTCGCCAACATTAATTTCAGTGTACTCTCATTTAGTTGCAATTATTATTTGTTTGGTTAAATTGTAATATTTACAAACAATTTTGATGTTAACGCAAGGTTTTAATATTAACTTGGTTAATTAATTGTACGTCGAAACTAATCGAATGATTGAAGTGTTGCATTTGTATTAGTATTAGGGTTTATGTTGCGAGCTTCCCATTCACAAGATTGTTCGTGCATTCATTCTTCTGCATCTCCAGTTAAGGTTATCGTTGGTTCCATTACATTTGTTTGTGATCGCTAGCATTTATATAGGGTTAGGGCATCGCGTGTCGGACACTTGTAGATTCGTCCTGCGTCAGTTGGTATCAGAGCCTCAGGTCCAAGTTTTTTTATACACAGTAATTGAGTCTATAAGTTTGTTTATGAGTAGTTAATATCATCCTCCCTCTCCACTATTTGAAGATAACGATTCCATCTATACTTGATCCCATAAAGTCCCTCCAGGCAGATCAGCTCCTCGCTCGCAAGGATCGTGTTGACCCTTCAATAAGATTTGACTATGCTAGGGACGTTCACTACAATGATCATTTAGATATTAGCTCCACTATTTGATGAGGCATTCGAATATAGATTTTGTAGAGTTGCTCCAATGTTCGATGGTTTGTTAGGTCCCGAGTCATTTAGATATTAGCTCGTGGACATGAAAATATATTTAGATCGGTTTGAGTTATTAGATGAGCGTCGCCTCAGATTTGCAAAACTTAGACTGCTAGGTCAGGCGAGAGCATATTGGGATAGCATTGAGAGGACCTTAGAGAGAGATCATCGTATCTCCATTACCAGTTGGGTGGAGATGAAGAAGATATTGGGTCAGAGATATTTGTCGACATCATATAGAAGTCGCCTTCTCGACCAAATATTTATCCTTCGGCAAGGATCTATGTCTGTTGTCGAGTATAGAGATTGTTTTGACAAGTTAGCGTACATAAGCGACATTCAAGAGGAACATGCCGCAACAGCTTCTAGATTCCATTTCGGGATTCGGACCGCAATCCCCGACTCAACCACGTATCTTCTGGTTAATGTTGTGTCCACTGAAGGTCGTTGTGCCACGAAAGTTGTTGAGGGTCCCTCACAAGAAGTAGGTTGTTGTAAAGGTAACGAGTAAGGCGGCGGTGGAGGCTGGAGATACAACTTACGAGTGAGGTTATGGTAGAAGTAGAAGCACGAGGCTTGTGATTTGCATCCATAGGTGTGTCAACTCGCTTACACCCTAAGTAATCGGCATACTGTAAAAGATCAGTGAAATACTTCCATTGAGATAATACCAGACCATCATTTCATTGAGCTACCTCAATACATAAGAAATTCTAGAGACACCCCAAATCATTGGCATGGAAGTGAGAGGTCAAGTGCTTCTTGATCATGAAGATATTATTTAGATCATCGCCCATGATTATGATATCATCAACATACACAAGGAGGGGCGCAGTACTCTATTAACAACGATGTGTAAATAAGGAGAAGTCCCTCGAGCTCCTAGTGAAGTCAAATGCCTAAACAACGTTGCTAAATTTGTCAAACCATGCTCGAGGAGATTGCATTAGTCCATAGATAAATTTTCTTAGGCGGCATACAAGAGACTCCCCCCGTGGTCTCAAATCCAGGAGGTTGCTGCATGAAAAAAGTCTCAGGCAGATCGTCATTAAGCATTCTTGATACCAAGTCGATGTAACTGCCAGTGGCGATGGATTACCAAGGAGATCAATACACGCACACTATTAAGCTTGACCACTGGAGAGAAGGTCTCTTCATAATCAATATCATATTTTTGAGTAAATCCATGAGCCACAAGACGGGCTTTTAAGCGCTCAACTGACCCATCTGGATAATTTTTAACTGTGAACACCCATTTACATCCGACTTGGGACTGTCCAGTGGGAAGGGACATTAAGTCGTCCCATTGGCCCATAAGGCCTTCATTTCATCATCCATTGCGGCCCGTCACCTCGAATATTGGAGAGCCTCTTGTACAAAAGAAGGGGTGGAGCTGGAAGACAAAGAGCATACAAACCTGCAAAGTTCAAGAGATAGCTGGTGAAAGGAGACATGGTCAGATGGTGGGTAAGCAATAAATAAGTTTGTGTCATACTTGATGGTTGCGGACAAATTAGTTGGACCGAGGACTCGTCAGTAGGGAGACTGGCTCGGGATAGATCGACGAGAGTGATGTCGAGTATATAAGTTTAGTGGAGGAGGAGGAGGGGTGTCAGTATTACAGTGGTTGGTGGAAAATCGATTAGGTGCATTGGGAGGGGCCCAGCAGGTGGGGTGTCACCAGGAGGAGAAGAAGAATAGAAGGGTTGATTCTCAAAAAAGGTAACGACAGCAAATGTCACAGTTTTCCGAGTTGTGGGACAATACATATGTATCCCTACTGAGTTCGGGGGTACCTAACAAATATATATTTGGTGGCCTGTGGTACCAGCTCATCTGAAGGAGGACCAAGATAATGAACAAAATACACCCAAAAACTCGAGCGGTTAGAGAGAAGGAAGGTGAAGACAGAAATAGGATGGAGAAAGAGGACTCAAAATTCAGGATAGTCGGTGGCATGTGATTAATTACATTACAAGCAGTGGTTATCGTGATGTTCCAATAGCTCTTTAGAACCAGCATTTGAAACATGAGAGATTTGGCTACCTCCAATAAGTGTCAATTCTTCCACACCGCCACACTATTTTGTTATGGTGTATAGGTGAAAGACGTTTGATGTATAGGTGTCGATTCTTCCACTCTGCCACATCATTTTATTGTGGTGTATAGGCGAAAGACGTTTGATGAATAATATCCAAGGTATTGTAGGTTTCCTAAAATTCGTGACTAATGAACTCACGAGCATTATTTGTCTTAATAAATTTGATTGTAAAAACTTGAGTGCGAGTTTCTGCAACAAACAAGCTTGTAGATGTCGGCCGACATGTCCGACATGTCCGACATGTCCGACATGTCGGCCGACATGTCATTTTTGAGGGAAAATCGCAACGTTAGCGACACAAATGAGAAAAATGGCGTTTTCCAGTATGGCGGCCGACATGTCGGACATGTTGGCCCGTTATGGCGGGTTATGGCGGGTTATGGAGGCCAGTAGAAATTAATAAGTTATTTTATTAAATTTTATAATTAAATCAGTTTTTATTATATATTTATATAGTTATACTATGTTTGCCCCTCACGACGACTCCTCATCTCCCTCGCGTCCTCCTCACGACGCTCTGGGCTCTCGTCTTCTTCGCTTGCCCTAATCTCCGCTTCTGGCTCTCGTCTTCTTCGCAGCTCTCCTTTGGTTACACTTCGACATTTTGAAAGTATGCAACATTTCTTATTTATTATAAATTGATTAAACACTTGTTAGTAGTTTCATTTTCTAATATGAATTTTAGTGTACACTTCATTAAATAAAATAATTATCATCTAATTAAAAAAATATTATGATATATAATATATATACATATAATATTACAATCCGACATTTTGAAATGTCCCCGATATATCCCCCTCAATCCGACATCCGACATAAAAAACCCAAACCGACATGAGTCCGACATCCGACATCTGCAAGCTTGGCAACAAATGAGCGAAAGACATGATCTCAGATCGATCACGAAGTAAATGCACTTATGTCATGTGTGAATGATCATCTATAAAAGTAACGAAGTAAATGCACTTGATATCATCCTTGCTAGCCGCCCGGGTACATCCTCCGCCTCCAATGTAGAGCCCCCATCGGTTCTCAGCGTGCATCAAGACACCTCCCGGGATCCCATTCCTCCACCGGAGGGCATCATTCAACCACACCACTCTTTCGATGTTGCCACCTTCAATGGTGACCTCATAGAATGGATTGCACGTGTGGAACAATTCTCCGACATTCATCAGATTCCGGAGCCTCGCAAGGTCGCCACGGCTCTCATCGACATGCAGAGGTCGGCCCTCCACTGGGTCAGGCTCCGTCTATCGAAACCCACGCTCTCTTGGTCGGACCTTCAACGGGATCGTATACGTTGTTATGATGTACAGTATTCGGGAACCGTGGCGGAGCGTCTTTGTGGCGTCCGCCAAACAGGTTCCCTCGAAGACTACATAGACGAGTTCATTGTCTTAGCCACGCATGTGTCGGGTCTACCTCCCAACCACTACCTCAGCTTTTTATGCATGGTTTGTTACTGCATATCTGCGCCTGTCTGCGTACACATTACCCGTCCTCCATTGTCGAGGCCATGGACCTCGTCGTTTAGTCGAAGTTAACGTCAACATGAGGTCGATGTACACTGGGTGCCCATCCCCGGTAGCCCCTCCCCGCCCAACTACAAGACTAGCAGTGGAGTTACACCAACTGCATATGGAGACCCACGGCCTCCCCGACCATCCAGTACCAGTGCAGCGCCCTCCCAGGCCCCCCACACTCCCACAATTGTCCAATCAAGAATACCATGATCTCCGTAAGAAAGGTCTTTGCTTCCGTTAAAAGCAACCTTACTCACTGACCATGACTATCCCCTGAAGGAACTGCATGCCATCATTGGCGAGGAGGAACCTGAAGTTACCCTCGCCTCCTTTGAGGCCTTGGTGGGCGAGGCCGATGACGACGACCCTCCGTCTGTGGCACTCCAACGTCTTGGCCTCCCGCTCTTTGCCATCAAAGGGATCTCTAGCCCCCAAACGATGAAGCTTCTCGGGTCACTACAGGGGACCCTGATGATCATCGTGATTGATAGTGGTGCTAGCTACAACTTCATCCCACGGTGCCTAGCCGCCTAGTGGACCTGTTTGGCGCTACCGGTGACCCTCGCTCCACGTTTCTCCATTTGTTTGGGGGTGCCCTTCAGTGTGGCCTTAGCACTGTTCCGGTCTTGATCTACCGAACTTCTCCCAGATGCACGTTGTGGAGTGTGACGTGTCGAGCACCAGCTCCGCCTATGAGTCTGAGTTTATGCAAACGGGGAAGCTCATCGCCTCCTTCAACTGAATGTTGCGGTCATCGTCCGCCCCCGCTCCGCCTATGAGTCTGAGTTTATGGCATTAGTACTTGACGTTAAGCATTGGCGTCCCTACCTATTGGATCGACATTTCACGCTTCGGATGAACCATCATAGCCTCTGTTATCTTCTGAACCAGAAGATAGCCAACCACGTGCAGTAGGTTTGGGTCGCAAAATTATTGGGCTACAACTCCTCCATTGAATTTCGCTCTGGTTCGTCCAACTGCGCGGCTGACTCACTTTATCGGCAACAGCAGATTGCTAGCTTGGCGGCTATTTCACAACCTGTCTAGGACAAAGCATCCCTTCTCGAGAGCGAGATCTCCCCCGATCCGCTTCTCCAGCCGATTGTCACTATGTTACATGCAGACGCCGCCGCCGAACCGTCTTATAGTTTAGTAGGGAATCGCCTCCACCTTCGCGTCCACTTAGGTCTTCCAACATCTTCTCAGCTCACCCAACGCCTATTAGTGAAGCTTCACTCGACCGCGGAGGGAGGCCACGCGGGTGCCTTCCATACCTACCGCCGCCTCGCAACATCCCTGTATTGACCCGGCATGTTCCAATGGGGCCATTTTTCCTGGGGGGCCTCCTCCAACCACTACCCATTCTGACTCGGATCTGGGACGAAATTTCCATAGATTTCATTCCTAGGCTTCCTCAGTTCAAAGACGTAGGACTACATATTAGTGGTCGTGCATCGTCTATCCAAATGCGTCCACTTCCTTCCCTTCAGACACATTTACTGCACCGGTTATAGCCTCGGTTTTTATTGATAGTGTGGTTCGCTTGTAATGTTTCTCGCACTCCATTGTGAGTGATCGTGATCCACTATTTCTGAGTTCCTTTTGTCAGTCGTTCAAGATGCAAGAAACCCAGCTTCGTATGAGTACAGCTTACCATTCCCAGACGGGCAGTCTGGGGTGATGAATCGCTGCTTGGAGACACATCTCTGTTGTTTTGTGTGCAACCGCCAGCGAGCTTGGGAGGATTGGTTATCATGGGCCGAATATTCTTACAACGCCTGCTTCCACACTAGCGTCGACACTACTCCGTTCGAGGCTATCTATAGTAAACCCTCATCATCCCTCGCTAGAAATCTCCAGGAGAATGTCACATGGCGGCCCTATCTGATTCACTTTGTGACTGTGATGTCATACTTCTCCAGTTGTGTCATCATCTTCAGCGTGCACAGGACCAGATGGTTGCTCTTGCCAACCATCACCGCGGGGATGTGTAATTTACTGAAGGGGATTGTTGTGTTCGTCAAGCTTAGGCCGCACCACCAAATTTTGGTGACACCGCATAATCACTCGAAGCCTGGAGCCAAGTTCTATGGGTCATTTGAGATTATCGCACGGGTTGGAACCTCGGCTTACCGCCTCTGCCTCCCAGACGACAGCTGCATCCACCCAGTGCTCCGCATCTCTCAGCTGAAACGGGTCATTGGAGACAATCGGATTGAAGCGACTCTCCCTATGCCGGCACCCGGGCTTACTTTATAGGACTTCTTCCCACAACTTGTCACGAACGCACGTGTTCTCATTTAAGAAGGCATATCGCTCGATAAGTTCTTGGTGCATTGACTTGGTCGGCCCATCGAAAGCCACATGGGTTGATCGGTCTGCATTTCGCGCCCAGTTTCCAAACTTCTGGCTTGAGGACAAGGCGAATGCTCCAGAGGGTGGCATTGTTATGGATGGCGATGAAGGGGAGAGACGCCCCATGGTGTGGCGAGTATATCAGCGTTGTGAAAGGCACGCCAAGAATACATCGGCGAGAAGGTCATTAGGGTGCGCACATTTATTTGAAACTCCATGTATTTACTTTATGTTGCGCACTTTAGGTATTTACAGTTAGCCGGTTTGTTTCGGCCCAGAAGGTGTTATATAAACCCTCCTTGCCTCGTATGAGACACACCTTGGAAGTATTATGAAATTGGAATCCTAGGGGTTGTTCTCTCATCTCTCTCTTCTCCACAAAAATCCAATTTGCTTTTCAAGGAGAAGCTGACATAAATATTTTTCAATTATGATAGGAAGATTATTATGCAAGCATTTGATGTGTGGATTGACCAATTAAAGACATATTTTACCTTATATGGGCATGTTACTGACAATCAAGCTGCATTTGCTCGACTGAAGCTTAACCATCAAGGCTTGGCACATTGGACTGCACACATGAAAGGTATAGATCACAAAAGGTAACCTGGGTAATTCTCTGAAATTCAATCCATGAGCTATGTGGAAGATCGGTGAAAAAAGACAATTTAAGTACAAGGGAAAGTTTATACAAAAATTCAACATGGAGTTATGCTATGGGTGCTCTTTGAGAAAGAATACTGAGGATGTACAAACACCTATGAAGCACAGATACTTTCCTGAGGGTCGTGTACCTGTACCGGGCATGTTTCCGGTACCGGTAGGCGGTACATACCCGATACTCGATGGATACACCTGCTACTCTAGTCTGAGGATAAGCTTGGATTTGATAGATCATTCTGCATTTTATGATATGACTATGTTTTTCTAAAGTAAACAAAAAACTTCTTCATGTATTTTAGAAAAGAAAAAATGACTCATAAATGCAACTAGCGGTGTTTGTTTACAATAGTAACAAAATGTGATCCTGACTTAAGTTTCTTTTTATCATTAGAACTACGAAGAATTTGATTTAAATTTGATCATTTTGTTAATTTACTATGTATTTGAGGATTAGATGTTTTTTCTACTTGCTCAATATGAATTTTTCTATGTTTTATATTCTCCCTCTTTTAAAAAGGTGGCATATATATACATGTACATTTATATATATGTATGTATATATAAATCAATTTTATTAACATCATGCCCCGAACGTACCTGTATCCTTATTTTTTTATATTCACGTACTACGTACCGGATATGTATCATACCCGATACTCGTACCCGTACCGGCGCTTCATAAACAAACACTAATGAAGTGCATAAAAGATCTTCAACAAGAAAATGTCACCCATATCAGACAAGGGCAAAAAGAGGCTTACCACATTGATAGGAAGAGATAGTTTCCTATTGCAACCAAGTTGAATAACGGGGCGGTAGGAAATCAATCTTACCTAATTGAAGTTGTGATTCCGCAAGACGGACATCCTCCTAAAAGGGAGACCCAGGGAGACCCATGATGCGGAGAATAAATTGTGGCCGTTCACTAGTAAGTGTTGATTCCTAGTGCAAAATTGAGATTGAAGAGAGATTCATAAGGAGTCCATAAGCAAATATAGATTGTCGATCGAAATAACAAGATCAATGTCTGCGACAAAAGTAACACATCGCCAAATGAGTATTTCAATCCAAAAGACGTTACGCATGAGCAGTTTTCACAAACCAAAGCACATTGTGTGTGACTAGATTGAGGGAGCCTCCTATCATTTCATGGGGTCAGCACAATTATGGTTCATTCTGTTGCAGCAAGAGCACCTCAACATGACATGGGAGGCCTTCAAGTGTTACAATTTGTGATAGGTGATTACGGTTGAATAAGGAAGAGCCAAGTATGACATAGAAGGGCTTCAAACAATTATACAACATGAGGTTCAGACCATCGTTGACAAGCCTATCAGGCAATTAATATTGTCAAGAGAAACATGTACGCTAAGGACTACTTGGAAATCTCTTCCTTTTCTTCAAAAAGTAACTTCACTTTGCTTCCCTTGCTTTGCCTCTCGATGCAAGCTAGCGTCTTTCTTTGAGAAGATAATTACAGGTACTCTCGCCTTTCTATTCTAAGAAAAGAAGCATCACAACACTCGTCTTTCTTTGAATCAAATACTTTGATCCACTTGACTTCTTGATTCGTTCATGCCTTCAATATCACTCAAACTTTAATCACCCGGAAGACCTCCGACCTACCAGAACAACAACTCGTTGACTTTACTGTTGGATTACATAAATGATTACGTCTCGGCGTCGAGTTTGAGAATCTTTTAAATTTGACCATAAACATGAATTTATCTCGAATATGTGATTGTCACATGCAACTAGACCACGCAACGGGATGCAGGCAAAGAGATGGAAGGAATGCAAACCCACATTAATCAAACAGTTTGTCTCATTCTAAGACAGTTGAACACAAGGCAAGAGGTTGTGTTTGAACTGTGATGAAACTTTTACATTGGGAGATAGTTGCAAAAAAAACTATTTGGGTTGGCAGTTGAGGATCCTGAATATGAGGGTGATAATCCTTATTCCAGTGAACTTGAGATCTAATTTCATCCAATAACGGATATAACAAACCCCCGGACAATGCAAATAAACATGATCATGCAGGCCAACTCATACTGGTCATTGTCGATTCTGGCAATAGGAAAATTTTCGTTAGCATTATGTCAATATTTTAAATGTCCTCCGACATGTACAACATGTTGGCCAACATGTAGGTTTTTAGGGTAAAACGATTTTTTTTTCTGAAAAAATAGGTTATGTCCTTTGGTGAAATATAGGACGACATGTGATTTTTGCTGACATATTCACTGATACAACTTTTGAAAATATCATCCACTATTTTATTTTAAGTTATGTTAGAAATAAATATACTTAAATTATCCCAATGCTTAAATCGATGAGACACATCATTTTATTCTCTATTGTAGGTGTTATTATTACAATCAAGTTTATATATTCATTTCACACCTTGCATCTGTCATTTTATATTAAAAAATAGTAAAATATTTTGTGCATTATTATTTAATGATTTTATGCTTTTGATACAATTTTATTAAGCAAAAAAAGACTTAATATTAATTAAAGACATTTAACTTTTAAATATTATTTGTTATAAATTTAGTGTTATCTAAATAAAAGTATTTGATAATATTAAATATATTTCACAACTTTTCAATTTGTACTTGTTTTGGATACTTAATAGTAATAGTCGCAATGTATTACTAAAATTCTATTTTAGATACTCTTTTAATTTATTATTGGGATACACATGACAATGTCTTTCTACTTCTTATTTTAATTTTAGAACATATATAAGTATATTTGACATATTTTTTTATTTATGAAATATAGAAATCTGATATTTTAAAATATCTCCGACATGTCTCCAACATTCGATATCCGAAATTTAAAAAGTCAATCTGACATATCACCGACATCTCACATTTACAATCTTGCATGATGCAAGTCACCTCATATCCTTGTCGATTCTGGCAACAGCCAAAATTTACTTAGAGAGATTGGAGTACATCTGTTTGTCCTTTATCTCAAACCCTAGGTTAGCATGGAAGCGGTAGTGGCTAATGGGAAAAGGATGTGCATACCAAGCATTTGTGTGGAAATATGGTGTAAAGGAGGATTCATTTGCTATTGATCTATGTGTTATTTCCTTCAATGGATTCGATGTAGAGTGTGAAATGATTGAGAACATTAAGACCGATACTACGCAATTTTTCCTCACTGGTGATAACTTTTGGACGGGAAAAAAGTGGCAGCATGTCAAGGGAGAGGATGGGTACATCAACCCAAGGTTCAAGAACTACACTGACATGCCTCGCATCAGAACATTATGATCAAGTTGATGATAGACTGGTGACTATTCAAGCCTCTCCTGAAAACCAGAAGGCATGCCACCTCGTTGGCACAAGATCATTGGATCTTCCTCTTACCTAGCACAACGTCTGTATTGGTTCAACCATACTTCTACCCTTCCTACAGAATGATGAGATCGAGCAACAAAGTAATATCATGCTCAAATTGGGAATTGTCCAGCCTAATCAATCTTCTGTATCCTCAAAAGTATTATGTTATGGGCCTCGAGACGGGTTTTGAACCCCGGGACCTTCCACAGCAGGGCCGCGGCCCACACACCCCAGCCCATCTCCCCATGCGTGTTCTCAACGAGGTAGGTCAAAACCCGTCTCAAGGCCCATAACATAAAAGTGCACTTTTATATTATGGGCCTCGAGACGGGTTTTGAACCCCGGGACTTTCCACAAAAGGGCCGCCGTCCACACACCCCAACCCATCTCCCCATGCGTGTTCTCAGCGGGATAGGTTGTTGAGGTTGGGTCTCGAACCATTTACCTCCTTGATAAGAGGCACTTAACGTCTGCCCTCATCAACTGAGCCGCGGCGTTAAGTGCCTCTCATCAAGGAGGTAAAGGGTTTGAGACCCAACCTCGACAACCTACCCCGCTGAGAACACGCATGGGAAGATGGGTTGGGGTGTGTGGGTCACGGACCTGTTGTGGAAGGTCCCGGGGTTCAAAACCCGTCTCGAGGCCCATGACATATTATTGGTAAAGGAATGGGAGGATCATAGTAAATATAAAATAGGTAATAAGGAAATAAGTATGAGAAACAGTAGTAATTGATGGTCACCTAGAGCAAAATGAAGAACAGAAACAGGCAAACAATAAAATTGAAAAATGAATACTTAAATACTAGCGAACAAAAGGGTGGTGGTAAAAGAAGTACCATTCTGAGGTCGAGCAATCCATCTGGCACTGGCTTAATATTTATATCATAAATGTTATTTCTCCAAACTTGAACCTCTGATTGCTTTCTTATATCATCTCCTGAATGTACACTAAAACGAATATTTTTGCTGAAAAAAAAGGAAATATATGTGATTCAGCAAAATACCTTGAGAAACAACCATAATTCCATCAAAAACAAGCAAAGACACAATCTTACATTCTCTGGTGACCGCTGACTTCTATGTATGGCTCCTTGGTGCATCTCAACTTCTCTGCCGCTTGCTTCATGTTGATAATGTTAACGATGTTGCCGAATGCAAAAAAAATAGAAAGGAGCGGGCAATGGAATGAAGAGCACTGGAGTACTGCCTAGAGGAATTTAAAAACAAGGTATTGAGACTGCATTTGATGGAAGTACCAAGATAATTTTATATGCAATATAGAAGTAACTACTGGCATCAAGATTTATTTGTACACAGCATATCAAGAATAATACAAATTTTAAAACTAGATATGCTAGTTTCAAGAATAATAAAATTGTTGGGGCATTTTAACAATAATACATAATTTAATTAATAACCACCATTACAAAAATTATTACTACCAAGTCCCAACGCAGAATAAATATATATATATGCATACACACACACACGGGCGCAGAATAAATATATATATATATATGCATACACACACACACACACACGGGCAGACATATATATTGGATTTGCATAGAAATATACACATTATAAACTTAATTTTAAGATATATTTAAAATTTTCAAGCCCAAATGGATGATGCTGAGGCTTTCAAATATTAAATATTATTAAAATACCCAAATGATTAGGCCCCCAATACAAACTCCTAACTACCACTATAAGAAATGTATATATATATGTATATGTCTATATATAGAGAGAGAGATGTGTGTGTGTGTGTGTGTGTGTGTGTCTGTGAGCGCGCGCAATACAAATATATGTACATAAATACACTCATATATGCATATGCTGCTACATTGCAAGGGTTGCTTTAGAAAAAATGAATTAAATTCAAATTATAATCATAATACTCTCTTTATATAATAATTTAGTTATTATGAGGTCAGTTTGCTTCTCATATATCTAACACAATTTGGAGCAGACATAAAGTTAACAACAATAATAGACCTTAATGTTACAACTAGAAGAAGTAATTTTGCATCGAGTTGCATAGGATTTATATTCTGACCATATGTAGAATGTTCGGGTATCGTGTACTTGACTAATTTGAGTCTATCTTGTTAAATTTGGCAAAACATCGTCATTTTTATTGGGAAAATTTCTGGTGATTTGATAGAACAAAATCATTCATAATTGATGATGAAGTAAAATTATATCTTCAATAGACACTGCAGTAGCCGGGTCAGCTAAAGGAGGGAAATTTAGAATCTATGCTATGGCAGCATTGTTATAGTACTATCTATATAATGAACTTCAACAAATTTGATAAAAAGTACAATCCTCGAACTGTGAGCAGTGCAAATCGTCGACTAATGAGCAGCAAATCAAAATGAAGATATACAAAGGTTCAAAATTGAAGCGCATTAGGTGATCTTAGACTGGTGATCTTAGACTGGTGATCTTAGAGTAGTTAGAACTTAGAAGTTGCTTATATGTATAAAGTTGAAAGAAGAAAATCAAAGCACAAGAAAAATAGAAAAGAATCTCTAATCAACAATATTAAAAAAAATAACTCTAAACAGAAGATAGAGGAAAATAAGAGAGACAAAGAAGCTTGAGAGCTCTTAAGAAAGAAGAGATTTATGGGATCTCTAATCAGTATCCACATCAACATTATTGCTAGGATCTCAAACTCTATTCGAGATCCAATCTTTGTGGAGAAGTAACAACTTCATCATTCTGCCATGAGTTCTAAGAGTCTCTCTAAAAGGCTATGTTGCGAGTTTTAAGAGTCGCTCTAAAAGACTGTGTTCTGGTTCTAATAGTCTCTTTATCAAAAAACTTCGGCTTCTATGAAAGCAGTGATTTATCACAGTGATGGAAGGGTGGGCATACCGAGTTTTGGGAAACTATTATAAATCATTTCTCTCTATCTATAGATTTAGAATTAAAATTTTGCTCTTACTTTATATAGCAGTATGTGAATTTGTGTTGGACATGGGAATTTTCAAAATAATTACTGTTGAAACCGATTTCTCGGCCTCTTGTGAAGCTCGGGGCCCTCACCGAAATGAGGGGCAGCTAGCCCTTACTGATCCCTCGGAGAAGGTAGACTGAAGACTAGGAAAATGACTAAGATCTTAGTCACAGCGAGGAGGTCCCTCCACTAACCCGGAAGATCGTTGAGCGCTTCCCCTCCCAAGCCAAAGCTGAGACTCGGGCACCTTGGAGAGCTCTGGAAATGCTAGCCAAGGAGAGCCTGAGGAGAGAGAAGCTGAAGTGAAGTCCTCTCCAAAGGTGCCCTTTAGGTCTTATTTATAGGTTTTCTGATCTGGCCTGCAAATAGCAGGATTCCGCCTTTTGATTTTACTATCTGCACCCCAAATGGGTCTGCTAACAGCCAAACTTCGTTGTTTGGAGAGGCTAAGGGCAGACCACCAAGGGCAAAAGGGTAATTTTGCCCCATCAACCTATGGGCAAGAAGCTGCGAGAGCACTACTGCCGAAGCTCTCGCGAGCCCTCTCGCGAGTCCTGCTTGCGATGGCTTTCCCAGGTGATCGCCCTGCGAGAACCTCGCTGCCCCCCCCCCCTTTTTGGCGGTATCTACCGAGGTCTGGTCTCGCGAGCCTTCCGGCGAGACCGCATCTTGACTTTGTCGTGCACAGAACACAATTTGTTGAACACAGACGAGCTCGACGAACGCAGAATGTTAAACCGTTCGTTGACCGCTGAGACGGGATGTTCGTCGACCGCTGAGACGGGATTGAAGCAAGCCGTTCGTCGAACGCAGGAGGCAATTCGTCGAACCTAGAATTGAGTTCGTCGAGCGTGAAGGCCCGGTTTCGCGAGCCTTTCTGCGAGACCCCCCCTCTCTGCGAGATCACCCCTTTCGGCGGGACCGCCCCTCGACAGGTGAGCTCGACGAACACAGGAGAGTTCGTCGAGCGCAGAAGGGTTCGTCGAACACCCTTCGCCGAACCAACTATTAGTGTACAACCCCGATATTCGCCAGACAAGGAGGCGCGGTTTGAGAAATCAATACTATGAAGAAAGCAGTAAGGCAGACCAAAGTCCTCGCAGAAGGGCCAGGCGAGAAAGGTGCTGACCAGGAGCTCGCGGTCAGGCGAGAGAGGCTAATAGTTGGTTCGGCGAAGGGTGTTCGGCGAACCCTTCTGCGCTCGACGAACTCTCCTGTGTTCGTCGAGCTCACTTGTCGAGGGGCGGTCCCGCCGAAAGGGGTGATCTCGCAGAGAGGGGGGTCTCGTAGAAAGACTCGCGAGACCGGGCTTTCACGCTCGACGAACTCAATTCTAAGTTCGACGAATTGCCTCCTGCGTTCGACGAACGGCTTGCTTCAAACCCGTCTCAGCGGTCGACGAACATCCCGTCTCAGCGGTCAACGAACGGTTTAACATTCTGCGTTCGTCGAGCTCGTCTGTGTTCAACAAATTGTGTTCTGTGCACGACAAAGTCAAGAGGCGGTCTCGCCGGAAGGCTCGCGAGACCAGACCTCGGCAGATACCGCCAAAAGGGGGGGCAGCGAGGTCCTCGCAGGGCGATCGCTGGGAAAGGCATCGCGAGTAGGACTCGCGAGAGGGCCCGCGAGAGCTTCGGCAGTAGTGCTCTCGCAGCTTCTTGCCCATAGGTTGATGGGGCAAAATTACCCTTTTGCCCTTGGTGGTCTGCTCTTAGCCTCTCCAAACATCGGAGTTTGGCTGTTAGCAGACCCATTTGGGGCGGAGAGTAAAATCAAAAGGCGGAATCCTGCTATTTGCAGGCCAGATCAGAAAACCTATAAATAAGACCTAAAGGGCACCTTTGGAGAGGACTTCACTTCAGCTTCTCTCTCCTCAGGCTCTCCTTGGCTAGCATTTCCAGAGCTCTCCAAGGTGCCTGAGTCTCAGCTTTGGCTTGGGAGGGGAAGCGCTCAACGATCTTCCGGGTTAGTGGAGCGACCTCCTCGTTGTGACTAAGGTCTTAGTCATTTTCCTAGTCTTCAGTCTACCTTCTCCGAGGGATCAGTAAGGGCTAGCTGCCCCTCATTTCGGTGAGGGCCCCGAGCTTCACAAGAGGCCGAGAAATCGGTTTCAACAATTAGCCTCGCTCGCCTGACCGCGAGCTCCTGGTCAGCACCTTTCTCGCATGGCCCTTCTGCGAGGACTTTGGTCTGCCTTACTGCTTTCTTCATAGTATTGATTTCTCAAACCGCGCCTCCTTGTCTGGCGAATATCGGGTTTGTACAATTACACACAAATTTGCACTTTCAATGCCATCAGAGCGATGTTTATCCTTGAGAGTTTAAACCTTCGTGCAATCAATCTATTTGTGATTTATTAGATTTCTTTATTCATCAAAAATATGTACTTCGTACATCCTTCTGATGACTTTGCTCTCATATGCAACCTTGAAAGGTTCAACATATGACAACATAGAGTAAATTCATTTATAAATTGTATTGACTATGAACTATTTGATATTATGGTTGCAAGCTCTTCAGAAATTGGTAGAAGGGATATTGGTAGAACTGTAGAAGGGATATTGAGACAGAAATAAAAAGAAGAAGATCATAGTTATAAAACAGGTGGAGTTTATCATAGTGAAGAAGGCGGGGAAAGAGAAATCAGAGGATGATATAATTAACTTAAGTGCTTATTTCCTATGTTAGGACAAAATTATGAAGACCTAATGTAGGCCGTTATTAGGTTTTAAAAAATTATGTTATTTTTATTTCTTTTTAATACGACCAAAGTAATTTGGAAAAAAAATGAAGGCAGAGCGGGCCGACTCGAAGTTACGCGCACAAGTAAAACTCGTCGCTTTGAACTTTTAAGAGATTCGCTAATATTGTTCGAGTGGAATTCTTACATGCTTACAAATCGAACCTTCCACAGGATTACCATCGCCATGAGCAAAATTTACAGATAACAACTTATGAAATAACAAAAATAAAAGTAGTGTGAACGTAAAGTCAAGCCCAACTTTAATTAAGTGGAATGCATAAATCAAGGGAAATGTTATTCATACCCCATAAATGGATATTCACACCCATTTTCATCTAATTTTTATTCAATTTTAAAACCTCCAAAAAGTTATTATTTGTACCCACAGTGCCCCCTCTCTTCTCTCACGCGTGCCCGAGAAACCCTCCCCTGATAAGCGTTTCGCTCGCCGGCGCCCCGTCCTCGCCAGGAGTCCATTCTCTCCGTTCGCCGGCGCCCCGTCCTCGCCAGGCGTCCATGCTTTCCGCTCGCCTGGACATTCACGTAAGCTAACCCTTCTCCCTCCCCTATTTTGTGGATGTTTGCCCTAACCCTCGCCGACCTTGTCATTTTTGCTCCCAGATTTTGCGTTTATTTTTGTCGATCGCAACTCTTCTTCTCTCGTAGGCATCGGGATCCCTTGAGCACTCCCTTGCGCCGGCCCTAGGTAAACCCCTCTTCTTCCTCTTAGCATTAGGGTTTTTGCTCCCAGATTTTGAATGTCGCCGATTATGAATGCTGTCGCAGTTGGGATTACAGTAGGGATTCTTGCCCTAGGTAAACCCCTCCCAGATTGCAGTAGGGATAGCATTTCCTGCTCCCAGATTGCAGCAGGGACTGAAATTTCTGCTCCCAGTTTTCAACCGGGATTTCTAATAGAGCTCCCAGCTTACATTTTTTGCTCATACGTAGTTAATTCATTAAGGTTTTTTTTATTGTTGATTGTAGTTTGGTTCATATGTTGTTGATCGTAGTTTGGTTCATATGTTGTTGATCTGATGATTATTCATATTGATCCCAGATTACAGTAGGTTTTGTGATTGCAATAGTAGTTGTTTTAATTTGGTTCATATGTGATTGTAATGTGGTTTATTTAGATTTTGTGATTGTTGTGAGTGTAAATTGGTTCATTTAGTAATTTGGGTTTGTGATTGTAGTTTTCATGTTGATACTTGTTTGTGTGTTGATTGTGTTTAGGGCTCACCTAATTAATGATGAGTTCAAAGGAGTTGGCTTTGTTTGAAAATGTTGAAATTTTCAAAGATGTTGGAATGCACTTTTGCACGTCCCTTAACTTTCAAAGCAAAGAAGATATGATTGAGTGGGCTCGGAATGTTGTCAAACAGTTGGGTTTCGTCATTATCATAACAAAGGCAGATAAAATCAGTGACAGAGCAACACCCAGAGTTATTTTGGGTTGTGACATGGGTGGGTTACCTCCAGATACTCAGAAAAAGAAAGGGTATATTAAGAAAAATATCAGAAAATCAAGTTCCAAGCGGTGTGGGTGTAAATTTGCGCTTAAAGGACATAAAAATGAGAACAATGAATGGAAAATTGAAGTTACACATGGTATGCACAACCATCAGTTTGTTCATCTTGAAGCTTTGAGTACTTATCAATTAATTTATTTTGTATTTTGCAGAGTGCAAATTGTTTTATCACTTGGATTCTCCAGGTGACGCGTCGCATTAGGTTCAAAAAAAAGTAAGATATTTACTTCGTTATTTATTATTTTAAATTTACAATATTAATTGAAAACATTTTTTCCTGCAGACGGAGTTCATTTTGACAAGGAATGATATGGCTTACAAATGACATTATGTATGTTTTGGAAACATGGGAACACAATATGTATTTTTTCGAGTGAAATGTTTTTTGATGTTAATTAAGTGAATGCTTATTAAGGTGTGCAAAAAAAATCTAAGTAGATGTTATTAATGGTTGACAAAAAAATTTCTATGTTGACGCAATTTATGACAGCAAAAAAATTTATTTTTAAGACTAACATGTATGGGTACGATTATCTATGGGTACAAATATCCTATTTGGGTACAAATGGCCCATGGGTTACAAATTACAAATAGCCATTTATGGGTACCAATAACAATTCCCTAAATAAATACTAATGCAAGGCGAGGAGTGTACCCAAGCAAAGAACGGGGGATTGATCCGCTCCAATTCCTCCATGCAAGCGAAGAAAGACAGCTAGGTTAAGTCGGTCGTTAGCTCGGAGCCTGCAGCCAGAGTAGGATGTGAAGTCGACGGCACGGTAGGTCACCCAGGCTGTCGGAACAATCTCCGAAGTCGATGGCGGCTTGGCGTGCGCGTTCCCTGGCGGCGGCAGGAATTGACGGGGGTTGCTGATGCGGTTTCCTTCGCTGGTAGGAATTGCTGGCTGGGCTCCTCCATTGGACGCGGAAGCTCGCAAACGGCGGCAAAACTCAGGCAGCTGGTCGGCAATGCGCAGAGTTTTTCTGATCTGTACCCCTTCTCTTTTTTACGGTGTAATTCATGGGGGCGCTGATATTTTGATGGCTCCTTCCCAAATATAAATTTCCAAATAATTTTCCAAACAATTTACATTTTCTAACATTGATTTAAAATGTTTCCAAACTATAATTTCTTTTTAAAATCTTTCCTAACATGAATTTTCATCTCTTTCCTAAGCCTCTAAATGATTTTAAATTTATACATTCTTAAATAAATTTAGACTTCTTTTTACTATACTACTACTAATGATATCGGACTGTTTTATTCAGGGTCTCATCGAGAGGTCACTCTGGTGAGCCAAACAATAAAACGAGTACATGAAATGAAATACGTGAATAGATATATGATAAAGGTTATGATGTGTCAACGGATGCATCAATTTCACCGGGGTTGAGAGAGCTCGACCCCGGCGAGAAATCGCAAAAATTAGCAACTGAGAGATCTGGGTGGCGGCGTTGTAGCTCGGTAATGTTAATCCAAGAACTGTTTGTGATGTCTCGTCCCTGCTAGGAGACCAAGTAGCGCTGGTAAGTCCCGTGGCGAGTACGAAGCTCTCGTACATCAAGAACCCGATATATCTCCTCAGTGGTGGGTGTCTGCACTGAAGCTAAGTCAGATGGAATCTCTGGAGCTGCAGCAGGTGGACTCGGGCTGGAATTAGGTGAATCTCAATAAAGTGGTGTCAGATCGGCCACGTTAAATATCTGCGAAGTACCGAATTCAACGGCAAATCTAGGAGATATGTATTCTCACTAATGCGCTTCCGGACTTGGGAATTCCTCTGTTGTAGCTTATGGTATGTACCCGGAGTGGATCTCTGTTTCCTGAAATAAGCAAACACTCAATCTCCTTCTGAAAAATATAACTCCCGGCGATGACGAATATAATGGTCATAGATTTATATTTTTCAGAAGTCGCTCGCAATTTATTAGTAATATTTTTATGCAACTCCTTTAAATAATCAACATGAGCTTGCGCATCAAAAGAGGTATGTTCATGAATCGGAAGAGAGTGACAATCAAGTAGATGAGATATAGAGAACCCGTAAAAAATCTCGAAAGGAGATTTAGTAGCGGAGCTATTAGTATAATTGTTGAATGCAAATTCAGCTTGTGACAGTATAAAATCTAATTGTTTTGGATTCTCCCCAGTCAAACACTGAAGAAGGTCCCTCAAACTCCTATTAACGACCTAGTCTGTCAATCAGTCTGAGGGTGATATGCGTTGCTAAACTCGAGTTTGGTTCACAATCGGGTCCGCAGTGTTTTCAAAAAATATCCCATAAAACGTGTATCTCTATCAGAGGTGATCAATCTAGGAATTCCATATATTCTGACGATTTCTTTGAAAAAAACTCAGTGGCGTGTACAACACTCGAGGTTTTTCTACACAGTATGAAATGTGTCATTTTTGAAAAACGATCAACAACTACAAAAATAGAATCGACTTTCCTCTGAGTGCGTGGAAGTCCTACCACGAAGTCCATCGAAATGTCATCCTATGGTAAGAGAGTATATAATCCCGTGTTTTGTGTGTGTCCCTTATAAAGCTGACAAGTCATACAGTGCCTAATAAAGTCGATGACGTCATGCTTCACATTCGGCCAATAATAACGAACACTAGTGAGATCGAATAATTTGGATTGGCCCATGTGTCCACCTAACTCAGATGAGTGGAGCTCCCTAAGTAGTGTCTCTCGAAGGGGTCCTTCGCAGATGCAAAGGCGGGTGCCCCTAAACAGATATCCCTCACTCACGACGTGTTATGTCGTAGGATCAGTCCCACTATGCTGACACGCGATCCAAATGTCATGAAAAAGGGATCAGTGGTGAATAAGTCACGATGTGAATCTAAGTCTGTAATGCAAGGCTGCAATGTGACTAGTAAGTGTGAGCAGCGACTAAGTGCGTCGGCCACTCGATTCGTGACGCCGGGTTTGTGCTTCAAATGAAAAGTGAACTCCTGCAGGTAAGCAGCCCACTTGGCATGCCGTCTGATCTCCTTCTGGGAGTTCAGATGCTTCAATGCCTCGTGATCGGTATTCAGCACAAACTCGCGTTGAATCAGGTAGTGTCTCTAATGGCGGAGAGCCTGAACGATAGCGTAAAACTCTATGTCATATGTGGAATTTCTGGTCTTCGCATCATTCAGCTCCTCGCTAAAGAATGTTATAGGTCGACCCTCCTGACTCAAAACTACATCAATGTCTATAATAGACGCGTCACAATCAACCTCAAAAATCTTGTCAAAATCAGGCAGCGTTAACACAAGTGCACTAGTGAGTTTCTCATTAACTAATAATAATGCGTGTTCGGCTTCCTCGGTCCAAACAAATAATCTCTTTTTTAAACAATCAGTCACAGGTGCAATCAGGGTACTAAATTTCTGAATAAAACGACGATAAAAGGATGTTAGCCCATGAAATCCCCGAGCCTCACTAATCGTCTTAGGGCTAGGTCATGATTCAATCGCCTTGACCTTCTCTCTATCAACTCTAATCCCTTCAGAAGAAATGGTATATCCTATGAAGGTCACGTTATCAGTCATAAAAGTGCATTTCTTCAGATTTATATATACTTTATTAGTGTGCAGGATTTCTAATACTTGTCTCAGATGAGTTCGGTGTTGATCAGGATCAGGACTATAAATCAATATATCACTACGCAGACTCATATGAGTGGTCTAAGCACTTGATTCATCACTCGCATAAAAGTGTTGGGAGCACTGGAGAGACCAAAAGGCATCATCATCCACTCGTATAAACCATCTTTAGTCTTAAATGCAATCTTCCATTCATCCCCAGGTCGAATCCTAATTTGGTGGTATCCACTCTTCAAGTCAATCTTTGAAAATACGCGGAATCCACCACGCATATCAAGCAAGTCATCCAATCGGGGAATCGGAAAGCGATATTTGATGGTAATTTTATTAATCGCTCGACTATCTACGCACATACGCCAAGTTCCATCTTTCTTGGGAACTAGAAGTGCAGGAACGACGCACGAACTCATGCTCTCTCTAACGTGACCCTTCGAAATCAGCTCGGTCACCTG
Organism: Dactylorhiza incarnata; assembly: GCA_033032865.1. Classification (NCBI taxonomy): domain Eukaryota; kingdom Viridiplantae; phylum Streptophyta; class Magnoliopsida; order Asparagales; family Orchidaceae; genus Dactylorhiza; species Dactylorhiza incarnata. The sequence continues at coordinate 927,178 of JAWHQI010000491.1, forward strand.
CCTATGTAGCTCCTCATGCTCTTTCGGTCTCATACGATAGTGGGGTAAATGAGGTAAGCTAACTCCTGGCATAAGGTCAAGGCAGTGCTGAATATATCTCATCAGGGGGAAGCTGATCGGGCAACTCCTCTGGCATAATCTCAGAGTACTCGTCGATGAGAGGTCGCAATGTGCTAGGGATGTCGATAATCGAGGGGGTGGTATCAATACCAGATAGCATATAAACACATCACTATCCTTCATCTCCTCCTGGAATTGTGGTCCGGTCAGTAACATGGTGGTGGAGGGGTAGAATATTCTTTTGGGGAAGAAGAACAAACTTGCGCCCGTTGCGCTCAAAGGAATAAGAGTTCTTCACACCATCGTGAATAACTTGTCTATCGTACTGCCAAGATCGTCCTAACAGGATATGACAAACCTCGATAGTAGCAACATGACACCAGACCACATTCTGATACGTACTACCTATGGAAAACTCAACGAGACACTAGTGTGTGATGGTAATGGTCGTGCTACTAGTGACCCATGACAGACTGTAAGGTTTTCTTAGGGGTTGTGATCTCAACTTTAACTTATCCAACATGCGTTGAGAAACAAAGTTCTTCATACTACTGCTATCTATGATGATGGAGCAAAACTGCCCCTGTATGCGGGCGGTTATACAAAAAATATTATTCCTCAACCAATCGTCTTCAGCGTGAGTCTTAGGGGTTAAGAGCTATGTTTGAGAACACACTAGTTGTTCGGGATGCTCTCCCTCAACTTCATACTCACTCTCTAACCCGGTCTAAGGGGTCTGGTCAGGATGGGAATCACTAAGGAAGACCTCATATTCAGGTTATGAACCACTCTCAGAATCAATGAAGGCGACGAAGTGGCGTCGCGAGCACTCAGAAGATTTATGACCCGGCTCCATACACTTAAACCATCTAAAAGTCTCAGGTTGTGGTCTAGTGTCAATAACCTCCTTGCCTCTAGAGGATGCGACAGGAAGTGAAGGTGTGAGTAGGTGTGGGCCTAGTTCCGGAAGTCCGCTTTTGTGAGGACTCTTCTCTGCGAGCGCGACTGGAGACCTCTCCCAAGTACATATAATCAAATAACTATATTTGGACTCTAATGGAATATCATAACCTGTTCAGATAACCGGAGACAATCATGTCATCGTCCTCTCAGAGATCGAGGCGTGACTGGAGTACTATGAACTCGTTCGTGTATTCATCCACCAATAATTTATCTTGTCGTAGGTTGTGGAACCTACGGTAGAGGGTCTGCAAATAAGCGGGCGGAACATACCGCTTTCGTAGTTGGGCTTTAAACTCGATCCACGTGGTGATGAGGGGCATGCCTAAATTGAATCGAGATCGCTCTAATTGTCCCCACCAAACTAAAGCGGACCCTTTCAGTCTAAGGGTAACACACTCAACTTGTCTGACTTGGAGCAATTGCTTCCAAGCTAGGAAACAGTCCATCTTATCACACCAGTCTAAGCAGCCATCGGGTTCTAAGTGTCCCTCAAAATCGTCAACGTCTAATTTGACTCCTACATCCCATCGGGGTTGATTGTGTGGTTCATTACATGGTTCAGGTGTGGGGTGTGCAAGTTCTAGAGGTCTAGGGCTAGGGTCGACTACAGCCACTGGGGTGGGTGCTCGTTTTAGATGCATGGTGGCTTCGATATTATTGACCGATGTGCGCAATCCATTCACTACGTGCGTGACACTATCCATGTAGGCGGTGAGATTTTCGACCCCTTTCATAAAGTCGTGCATAGGTTGGGTCAAGTCCCCCACGCTGTTTTCTAAATGATCGACTCGTTTTTTCATTTGAAATAATTCAATTTTAATGTTCTCAAAAAAAAAATTGTTGGTTTTAACAATTAATTTAAATAATTATTTTTTAAATAAAGCAACTCAAAATTAAAAAAAACTATTTTAAATGAGAGATTATCCGAGTGCGTGGAAAAAGAAATTAAATAAATATATTTTTATTTTAAAATTTAAGTTAAAATAAAAATTGATTATTATTATTTTTTGTTTTTAAAATATAGAAGTAATTTAAAAAAAATTAAAATATAACTGTTTTTAAATTTTACTTTTTTTATTTGTTGAAACCCGGATCGCTTGATTCGCGATAGAAACGAATCAAAGTTCCTCTCATACCAAATTGATGCAGACCGTTATTAGGTTTTAAAAAATTATGTTATTTTTATTTCTTTTTAATACAACTACAGTAATTTGGAAAAAAAAGTGAAGGTTGAGCGGGCCAACTCGAAGTTACGCGCGCAAGTAAAACTCATCGCTTTGAACTTTTAAGATATTCGCTAATATTGTTCGAGTGAAATTCTTACGTATCGAACCTTCCACGGGATTACCACCGCCACGAGCAAAATTTACAGACAACAACTTATGAAATAACGGAAACAAAAGTAGTGTGAACGTAAAGGCAAGCCCAAATTTAATTAAGTGGAATGCATAAATCAATACTAATGCAAGGCGAGAGAACGAGTGTACGCAAGCACAGAACGGGGGATTGATCTGCTCCAAATCCTCCACGCAAGCGAAGAAAGACAGCAAGGTTAAGTTGGTTGTTAGCTCGAAACCTACAACCGGAGTAGGATGTGAAGTCGACGGCACGGTAAGTCACCCAGGCTGTCGGAACAATCTCCGAAGCCGACGGCGGCTTGGCGTGCGCGTTCCCTGACGGAGACGGAAGGCGGCGGTATGAATTGACGGGGGTTGTTGGTGTAGTTTCGGTCGCTGGTATGAATTGTTGGCGGGGCTCCTCCCCTGGATGCGGAAGCTCAAGAACGGAGGCAAAACTCAGGCGGCTGGTCGACAATGGGCAGAGAATTGAAAAGACTCGTTTTTCTGCTCTGTCTGATCCCCCCCCCCCCTTCTCTTTTTTACAATGCAATTTATGTGTGTGTGTGTGGGGGGGGGGGGGGGGGGGGGGGGGGTTGCTTATTTGTGGGGCTGATATTTTGCCATAGACGGCTCCTCCCCAAATATATATTTCCAAACAATTTAGATATCCTAACATTGTTTTAAAATATTTTCAAACTATAATTTCTTTTTAAAAGCTTTCCCAACATGAATTTTCAGCTCTTTCCTAAGCCTCTAAATGATTTTAAATTTTTACATTCTTAAATAAATTTAGGTTTGCTTTTACTGTACTGCTACTAATGATACCGGACCGTTTTATCCAGGGTCTCATCGGGAGGTCACTCCGATGAGCTAAACAGTAAACGAGTACATGAAATGAAATACGTGAATAGATATATGATAAAGCCTATGATGCGTCGCTGAATGCATCAAAACCCCTACCTTAAGTGTTGACACCTTCAGGAAGTTGGATGAGTGCTTATTTAGGGTATGTTTGGCACAACGGTGGTGGTCATGAACGTGGTTGTTACGAACCTTCGTTCTTGAATGTCGGACCTCGCATAAGGAACTCCATCCTATTTTTGTTTAAAATTAATTTGTTTCTTGGCAGCGGTCATCAAGGTTGTCGGGATCAAGATCCTAGGTGAGATTGTTTCGAAGTTAGATCAGATTGAGGATCGCAAGATCATACAACATTCATAAATTAAGACTAAAATATAAAATTGAACTTTGTATCATTCAATTATATGCTCAATTAACAACAAAATTCATTAAATTGAGCAGTATGTGAATAATTACATCAAAAAATAATTGAATAACTAAATCAGTTGAATTGCTTGATCGCTCGTACACCGGAAGCATGGATTGCTCGTATGCTGGATTTCTAGTCGTTGGATTGCTCGTATGTTAGAAAGGAAGAGAAAACGACATATTGGAAGCAGGAAGCCATTGGATTGCTTATACGCTGAAATGGAAGAGAAGACACCGTCACCACCTGAAATGAAACTAGGTGAGGAAGGAAAAGGAAGGCCTTGTATGGACTGGAAGCGATCGAAGACGTCGTCTTTGGCCTCTGTTTGCAGTCGGTACTTGAGAAAGGGTAAAGCAGCAAGATATGATTCTGCGATGAGATATGGGGGTCAGGATTGGGATGGGGTTAAGCGATGAGGTATGGGCTAATGGGCGTTGGACCGATTGAATGGGTTTGAGATAGGGTTGGACATGTTTCTAGTTCCCTTTGGCTGGATCGGTAGAATCGGGTCGGGATCGCGATCCTAAGATCCGGATAGTGATCCCAGTCGTAGAGGTGTCGATTTAAATCCTAGGTAAGATCCAGATCGATTTACAAAATCTATGATCCTACGATTTGGATCGCAATCCTGATAACCATAACCGTTGTTATGTCAAACGCAATATTCACAACAACTTCGTTTTTGTCAAACTCACCGGAGCAAAAATGTTTCGTTAAACGGACAATGGTCCGTAATCACCGCGTTCACAACCTCCACTGTGTCAAACGGACCCTTAATGAATCTAAAGAAAGTATTTTGAAATTTAAAAGTAAGTGATGCAGTCCGGGATACACAAACTCAGTGGAGGCGATGAGAAACGTAGCTAGTTACGTTCTCAATCTCAGAGCAGTCAAAACAAACGAAAGTGCATAAAATATTTTATAATAAATAACAATACTCGTTAATAACTAAGGGGATTAGGGCAAAATCATAATTATTTAAGAGAATGGATAAAAATAATGTTAAATAACATTAAAAGCTGTGGAGGTGGAGGGGATTTTACCGACCACGTAACCGATTGCAACAGGAGGGGGACGATTCACACAAGTGGATAGTAAACCAAGAGCAGGATGGAGTCAAGAGGGCCACTGGGATGGGAGGTCGTGGTCGACAGTGGCGTAGGAATTACGCGCCTGATGGGAAGCCCCTGGAAGACAGTTGTCGACGTCGAAAGGAGCTCGCCAGGCTATGCGGGATTCTGGAACGAAGACGACGAGGGGAGCTCCGTCGCCTGATGGCGTCGGCGAGGAGCACGGTAACTACAGTGGTCTGGTGGCGTCGGCGGGAAGCACGGTAAAGACAACGGTCTGGTGGCATCGGCAGGAAGCCCGGTGGAGACGTCGATGATGGAGAAGGAGCGTCACGGCAATGTCGTCGCAGAGAAGGACGTGAACAGTGGAGTTGTGGGCGAAGGCTTGGCGGGTATCCGAGGAACGAAACCGAAAAGGTTTTCGATCTTCTCATAAATTTTTGGGTTAGGGCCTCGAGAGATAACCGGTTCGGGTATTTAGGGATACAAATTTGGCCCGGGTCTCCTCGGGTCTGAGCCGAGTTAAGCCTGGGCCCGATTACGCCCAGACCCAGCCTAAGGAGGCTCACAAGGCCCTTTTTTTAGCCAAGGCCCGACCTCGTGCCCAGCCCGGGGCAGGCCCTCCCGGGCACTAAGCTTGGTCCTTTAAATGTTGGGCGAGCACAACATTTAAATATAAATGATGGTCTCCAAACATTTATATATATTAAACGATGGGCTCTAAGCCGAGCATTAAATGATGGGCGGCAACGCCCAACATTAAATGTTGTGCGTGGGCGCCCAACAATTGTGTTGTGGCACTTGGGAGCAGCTAGCTCCCAAATGGCATCTAGTTGCTGCTTTTGGGGGCTCAGTAGGCCCCCTATTATTGGTGAGGCCTGGGCCCGTTTTGATCAGGGTCCAGCCTAGGCTTGGCAGCAAAAAAGTCTGGGCCCAGCCTAGGCTTGGCAGCAAAAAGCCTGGGCCCAGGGGGCCCGAGCCCAGCCTGGGATCGACATGCCTTTTTTGCATGCCTAGTCACATATGGGTCTTTATGTTATGCAATTTTCACCTCCTCACTTATCTAATCTACTTTTAGGCTTCATTTAGTATGGCATTTTCACGTCGGTGCGGGAGCATTCACCGCCGCAATGAGGGAAAACAAATGCCCGCCATACGTGTGTGGTGGTGTTTGCTCCCGCAGCCTTCGCAAAACAACACTGAAAAGAGCGTCTCCAACCCCTGCCCTGTCTCCAACCCCTTCGCTGTCTCCAACCCGGTCGGATTTCCGACGCTGAACAAAATGAGACCTTAGTGAATGTCATGGGTACTAGTTGGCCCAGGGCCATCTAAATACTAGTACCTATATTGTTTCTTTCCCTTTTATGGAATTTTTTTTTCCATACGTGTAATGCACTAAAGATCACCGTGCAGGATATCGTATCACATCATTGTTTTCTGCAAACAAGATATTTTATGCTTGAATGAACAAAAATACGATCATATTTCAATATCATCATATTGCACATGTATTTTTGCACACAGTCTTCATCGTTAAATCGTAAATCGTAGGACTATATTTTATCACACATGATGATCTTTGGTGATCACCTTGCCTTACTCGTACCTAAATATCTCTCAAATTTAGAGTGGCGTTATGGACACACTATAAAAGGCTATGCACATCCCCTTATTTTAAGAAAATATCTCTAAAAAACCATGTATGTTTAAAAAAAAAATTTGTTAGGTACAACCAACCCGTGTTTTCCCAATCGCGTCTTCCAGGGTTTCGTTCTCGCACCACATCGCCGATCTCGTCGCTGCACCGCCCTCGGTGCCCTCCTCCACCGCCGGAATCCCCCCGGATCTCCATTTCTCCGCACCTCAAGGCTGCTCGGATCCCCGACCACGTCCTAATATCCCCTTTCCGCACCGCTAGGACGCCCGAACCCTAGCACGCCGACTCTTCCTTGCTTTACTCTAGAACAACCACTCCAGCAGCGCTTAAGGTTTGTAACAAAGCCTCTTCCCTTCTATAATGTCTAAGCGGCTTCCACCATTTTGCTTCCATCGTTAAGCGTTTAAGCTACTCGAATCCCTATTTTGATGTGAAATGGGTTTGTCACAGAGACTCTTCCCTGCTTCCACCATTTTGGTCTAATTGTTAACCCTTGGTTTTGTCGAAGCAACGCTTAAGGTTTACCACATTACCCCTTAACCCTTAACATTATCACAGAGCCTCTTCTCTTTTATAATGTTGAAGCTGCCAACATATTTTTGTTTTGCAGGTATACTGTGATTAGCCCCTGTTGTCGCCAATATTTTGCTCCAAAAATTACAATGAACATTGTTCTTCAGGTATACCATGAACATTGTCTTTTTTTAGAACAATGTCAATGAGTTGGGTTTAGATTTACGCAACAATGTCAACAAGTTTCTCCAAATTATAATGTCAATGATTTTGATTATGTTTTTTTTTTGCTTATTAGGCTTAGGCTTCGTTTGATTAGGCGGGAGGAGACGGGGCCGCTGCTCCAACCGGAGGTGGGGAGGAGGGTTTCCAGCCGTTGCTTTTGGCTCCGTTCCTGAGGGCGCGGCGGGAGCAGACGCGGCAAACGCCGCCGCCACGCATTTGGTTACGCGCCTTGCGGCGTTTGCCGCAAACGCCGCCCGCCACCGCCGCGCCAAATGAACCCTTAGTTCTATCGGAGAAGAAATAGTCTCAAAGAGGAAAAAGTTGATTGCAATCCTTCGAAGGTATAATATCAAAATGATTTAGTTTTTTTGTTTGGATCGACAATGAATGATAGTGTTCTTAATGGTATTGAAAATTACATGTTTGTTTATACTCTAATTTTATCATATAGGTTTAGATGTCTGAAGAACAAAAAATGTTGGTATTGAGTAAGTCAAGTAAAGACAGTGAAGTAGATGTTGGAATGCATTTCGCTACTGATACCGCATTCCCTAGTAAAGAGGATTTTATCGAATAGGCTCGCAATGTCGCCAAAGGGTTGGGTTTTGTGGTTGTAGTTCAATGAGCTGATCAGGTTTTCTAGGTTGTGATGGATCGTGTTCCCCTCGTGTCCATATAAAAAGAGTGAATCAGAATTTAAGGAAAAGTAGCTCTAAACGTTGCGGATGTCCTTTCTCTTTATTAGGTCAAAAAGATGCAATCGTTAATGAATGAAAATTAGAAGTTAAATGTGTAATGCATAATCATCATTTTGTTCACCTCGAGGCACATAGTTATGCTAGTAGACTAAATGAAAATGAACAAAAAATTGTTGAAGAAATGTACTCATCAGGTGTAAAGTCATGAAAAATTCTTTCTGCTTTGAAGAAAAGGAATCCCTCCAACACTTCCATAATGAGAATAATTTATAATGAAAAAAATAGATTGTACAGGAAGGAATTAGATGGAAGCACCCTAATTCAATTTTTCTATAGATGCATTAAAGATGCGACATACACAAGTTATAATCATGTCAATTCGACTAATGATGCTTTGGACAGTTCGTTTTTGCGTATCCAACGTCTATTCAATTGAGTGACATGTTTCCAGATGTTTTCATTATGGATTGCACGTATAAGACTAATCGGTACCAATTGCCTTTGCTTTCTATAGTTGGACTTACGTCAACAAATTTGACTTTTTTCTCCGCATTCTCATTCATGTCGAATGAAACTGAAAGTAGCTACAAATGGATATTGAAATATTTTTAAAGTGCATTAGATCCTACTGCTTTGCCCAGTGTATTGATAGTTGACAGAGAGATCGCGTTGATGAATGACATACAAGTTGTGTTCCCTCAGACTAGAATTATATTGTGTCAAGTACATATCAGCCGTAATATACTAGCACATTACAAGAAATTTTTTAAAAACGAAAAAGAATACGAACTCTTTTTGTCAGAATGGTCAAGTTTAGTCAACTGATCTCATACAATTCATGAGCAATAAATGTTTCAATTTCTTGATAACCAAGTGTACTGAAAAATATCATGATGTTTTGCATTATGTTGTAAATACTTTGATCGAACCATATAAGAAGTATTTTATTACAGCCTGGATTTATAAGTTGATGCATTTTGGGAATACCATCACTAACCGAGCGGAGAGTGGACATAGTCATCTTAAAAGATTCTTGAAGGTATCTATGTGTAACTTGACATCAATATGAAAAGCTTTTGATCAAATGCTTAATTTGCAATATACCGAAATTAAACGTTCTTTTGGGCAAAGTTCAATACAAGTCAACACCAGGTATAAGGGATCATTATATACCGAGTTGCTTGGTTATGTTTCTATTACAACTCTAGATTTAATCAAAAAAGAAGAAGAGTTGGCTAAGCGTGGTTGTGTAGAAGCCACTAAATGCTTGCATAAAATGCGAAACACAATGAGATTGTCATGTGCCCATGAACTAGTGACTTATATGAATCAATCGTTGGCATTTCCTATGCGGATGGTTAAAAAACATTGGCGTCTGCTTACGTTAAAAACTTGCAACGCTACAAAAATAAAGAAGGAAGAAGAATCAGTTAACATCATACAAATGAAGTTATACGGGTTACTACAAAAGTACAATGTTATTACCGATTCTCAAAGACATGAAATGAAACATAAATTGCGGGAAGTAATCTAGCCTATTACCACTCAAACCAAAGAACCACACATGCCCTTAAAATTGAAACGAAGACCACGTGGAAGTTACAAGAAATTAAAAGATAATTACAAATCAACTAGACAAGAGCTTGCACATTTGAGCATGTTTTGTTAGCCGAATAACGTCAGTAACATAAAGCTAAGAAGCTCCTTCCAAGAAGAAAAGCGGGGACCGACAGATTTGTTGAGTGCATTCAGAAGGAGATGCCATCATATCTATCTAATTATATTATTGATGTCATAAATGTGATCAGTAATGAGCATTGTGGGTTTCGAGTGATAAGTAAATCACTTGAAATGAGTGAAAATTGGATACAAGTCCGTAGAGATCTTGTAAATGAAATGTGATGTTTTGAATTTTTGTATAACAACTTGTTTGATACTGTGAGACAAGCAGAATTATTATCATTTTTGGATTGCACTGCTGAAACGGCTCTGATAGACAAGTGAATGACAATGCCGGACATGAGATTAGTGATTGCTTCTTGTTATAATGTGACGGTTATTCATTACTCGAAGATTCAATCGTTCACATTTTTACCTTTGCACTCATCCCCTCCGCTGAGCCGAAAAATTATATTTATTGGATTTGTGAACGACAACCACTTCATTCAACTGTTGATGCGGTAGGATTGTCCCCTACCTCCAATAATCACTACGTGGACTCGGAATCATGCTACCATTGCGGAAGAGTGGGACTTGACATACATTTCAAGAATTAGAGAAAATGATGCCATGACAGAAGTGGAAGAAACAATTAATTTGAAAGATCATTGAAAATGAGATATACTTGTTTTTTAATTATTAGATATAAGTAATACCTGCGAATAATGTGATCACTAATTTTTTCCAATGTATATTTTGCAGATTATTGAACCCTAGAGTTTTTTTGACGATAAACTATATAACATGACTTCACTTATAGGTAAAACGTATATTTCTACTTTTTTTACTCATACTGTATATAGTATAATATTTACATAATTTGTTTGTATGCAGGATGGAGGACGCTGGAGAATTTACGCAATAAATAGTTATTTTTGATTAAGAGAAGAATTTTAAATTAATATGTTATTTTTGGACTCAAATATTTTTTGTGACGAACTTCATGTCATTTTTGAACTGAAATAGTTATTGTAACAGACTTCATATGTTAATTTTTAGAATTAATGATTTTTAAAATTAATAGAATGTTGAAATAGACTCTTTTTAAAGAGTTGATTAGAAATTAACAATTAATTTGTACATAGTTGTTGCGGTCCACTCAAGGCTCCGGTAGATCAGACTAAATTGAACCGTCTTAGCCCGGGAGCGTTCGAGCGTGCACACAGTCACAGAAAAGGGAAAGCTGACGAGACAATTTTTTTAACGTGGAAAACCCGTCAACTGGGTGAAAAACCACGCGGTCGGGCCTGGTGCCGACCAAAACTTCCACTATTTGTTGGTTGTACATAGTTTTTTTGAAGAACTCGAGGGCGACAGACCGCCTCTCGTTACAATTATTGAGAGAGAGAGAGAGAGATGTTCGGAGGGTGACAGACCACCGCTCACGGAGCTAAGTCTTCCGCCTGCTGCAGAGGGGAATGCTGCGCTCTAAGTGCTTTTGAGGCTTTGAATGCTGCTCGAAGGTTGGATCGATGCGTTCTGTGTGTCTTTGTCTCTGTGGCTTGTTTCCTGCTGCGCGAGAGGAGTTTGGAGTGCTGGACTTAACGGTGGCTGACACGTTTATTCTTGAGCGCGCAGAGGCTTGCTTGTTCTTGAGCGCACGAAGGCGGGCTTGAAGTGGAGCGCACGAAGGTGCGCTTGGAGCGGAGCACACAGAGACGCGCTTGGAGCGGAGTGCACGGAGGCGGTCTTGAAGTGGAGCGCACGAAGGTGCGCTTGGAGCGGAGCGCACGGAAGCGCGCTTGGAGCGGAGTGCACGGAGGCGTGCTAGTGAGCGCGCAAGGAGGAGGCGCGCTTGGGAGCGCGCAAGGAGGACGCGCGCTTGGGAGCGCGCAAGGAGGAGGCGCGCTTGTGAGCGCGCAAGGAGGAGGCGCGCTTGTGAGCGCGCAAGGAGGAGGCGCGCTTGTGAGCGCACAAGGAGGAGGCGCGCTTGTGAGCGCGCAAGGAGGAGACGCGCTTGTGAGCGCGCAAGGAAGAAGGAGGAGAAAGAAAATTCGTAGGAGGATTTTCCCGGTCGGAGAGAGAGAAAGTCTCAAAAGAGGGGAGAGATGGAGGAGGAGAAGATCGAAAAAGAGAAGCCTTGGGGTTCTATTTATAGTTTTTGAGGGTGGCACTTTCGTAATTAAATGGGTGGTTAGGGTGGTTATGGTGGTTATGCGGCTACCCGCTCACCATAACCAATTTATGTGTTATACGCACATTTATCATGAATATAGCTACGCGCACACCAGTTTGTATAGTTTTGCGGTGATGTGTATTCATATGACGGATATGGTTATGCGCACACCATAACCATATTATTTGTTATACGCAAACCGTATTGAAAGATTTTGCTAGGGAATTTATATAGGCAGCCCGTATTTGGCTATTGGCAGCCCGAAAAACCCGGAAAAAACAATTAAAATACGCTCAAAACCCCTCTAATAGCAGCCCTAGTTTTCGGTTCCGCCTCCCTCCCGATTTCTTTCTCGCCGACGTCGCACAGCAGCCCTAGCTTCTTCGGAAGTCGCGAATCCCCCACGCCGGCCGCCGGAAACCGCCGGAGAAGAAGGGTAGGAGGCCGGCGAACTCCTCTGGGTCGTCCATCTGTCCCCATTTCGCAGTTGGTCGTCCGTTCTCCTCAAGAGAAACCCTAAATCTGGTATAATATCTCCTCATTTTGATTTTTTTTCCTCCTAAATTATATTTCTCAACTTCCTTCGGCTATGGATAGAGAATGGATGTGTTTTTGGGTTGTTCATCTTCCTCTCTTTTTTTTCACATTAAAATGTGGGTTTGCCGTTGCTTTTTTTCATGCTTTTATGTGGAGGCCCGAATGTTGAAGAAATGAATTTTTTTGAGTCAAAATGATGAAAAACTGAAATTATTTCGGTCAAAATGATGAAAAACTGAAATTTTATGTGTCAAAATGATGAAAAACTTTATTTTCTTGGGGTCAAAATGATTCTTTAAAAATTATTACTTACAATAATTTGTTTACTTTTATTGTGCAGGCAGGTACATTTTGTGGGTGAGACTAAGGAGTATATATATATTCCCATTTTTTGTGCTTGTATAAGAACAATGGACTGCTTATTTTTAATGGTTACTTTTTTGGGTTAATGGACTGTTTAATTATTTTGGTGTAATAGACTGCTTATTTTGGGTTGTAGTACTACTCTTATTGATGGACTACTTATTTTGTATAAGGACAATGGACTACAAACATGTTTAATAATTTTTTTTGTGGGCTGCCAATAGCGTTCGTGAAAACTGGGCTGCAAATAGCGCTTTGTCGGCTGCTATTATCTTCGGGCTGCCAATAGCCAAACAAGGGCTGCCTATATAAATTCCCTTTTACTATTTGCACCCCCATGTTGGAGGATTTTACTATTTACACCCCATGATGGGGGATTTTACTATTTGCACCCCATGATGTGGGATTTTACTATTTGCACACCCATGTTGGAGGATTTTACTATTTACACCCCATGATGGGGGATTTTATTATTTACACCCCATGATGTGGGATTTTACTATTTGCACCCCATATTGGAGGATTTCACTATTTACACCCCATGATGGGGGATTTTACTCTTTGTACCCCACGATGTGGGATTTTACTATTTGCACCCTCATGTTGGAGGATTTTACTATTTACACCTCATGATGGAGAATTTTACTATTTGCACCCCATGATGGGGGATTTTACTATTTGCACCCACATGTTGGAGGACTTTACTATTTACACCCCATGATTGGGGATTTTTACTATTTGCACCCCCATGTTGGAGGATTTTACTATTTACACCCCATGATGGGGGATTTTTACGGGGATAGTGGGGTTTATCTTGGTCAACCTCATTTCCTCCACCAAATGAGGAGATTGATGTTCATTAGCGCACTGCCTGAATGCACTGCCTGAACGCTTTGTGAGATCGCATCACGTATCATCTTTACGGATGCACATCATAAGCCCCCCAAACCTTCGGAGTCCGAATTACAATGCGGAGGAGTTCGGAGGTTTTGATTTTTTCCGCGGCGGCTTCGATCATTGCTATCTTCGTGGCGCCTTGGGTAGGAATTGCTGTTGAAGGATGAGTGTGCAGTTTTTCACATAATAGAAGATAAGTTTGCGCGAGTCTGAGCTCACGGCTTTTTACATAATAGAAGATAAGTTTGCGCGAGTTTGAGCTCGCGACTTTTTACACAGTAGAAGATAGATTTTTTGCGCGAGTCTGAGCTCGCGGCTTTTTACATAATAGAAGATAGATTTGCGCGAGTCTGAGCTCGCCGCTTTTTACATAGTAGAAGGTAGGTTTGGTCAGTGAAGAGCATATGTATTCAAACCGTGTACGAACGTGGGAGGGGCAAACACTTACGACGTCGGGACCTTACTGCGGTGGATAAGGGTGAACCTTCAATCGACGACAGTGAGCGATTGTTGTGAGCGTGCTGCCCGTAGGCAGTTGTTGTTCATTAGCGCACTGCGCGGAGGCAGGTGCTGTTCATTAGCGCACTGCCCGGAGGCAGGTGCTGTTCATTAGCGCACTGCCCGACGGCAGGTGCTATTCATTAGCGCACTGCCCGGAGGCAGGTGATGTTCATTAGCGCACTGCCCGGAGGCAGGTGGTGTTCATTAGCGCACTGCCCGGAGGCAGGTGTTGTTCATTAGCGCACTGCCCGAAGGCAGGTGTTGTTCATTCAAATAGACGTCCTTTCCTTTGGGCGAAGTGAATACGTAATTTCGATAGCGTGTGGGATGACATGCCTCCCAGTACTTCTTGGTGAGGCGTTTGTTGATCTCCTGCTGGCTGAATCAGTGCCTAGCCTCGTAGGAATTTCCTCAGTAGGCCTTGTTGGATGAGTCGCTCGATTTCATCCTTAAGCTTGGAGCAGTTTTCCGTGTCATGTCCTTGTCCACGGTGGAACTCACAATATTTTGTCTGGTCTCCCGTGTTTTTAGCGAGAGGTCTGGGCTTGCGGAGCGCTTCGTTGCCTTTGATTGCGTAAAATATGTTGGTTCTGGAGATATTGAGGGGCGTGTTTCTTTGGTGCTGTCGAGGTCGTGGATTGTTATGACATTCATTGTTCCTCCTGAGGACTGATGAAGCCTTTTGCTCCCTTTTCCTTTTCACGCCTCTATCAAACTGTTGTTGATGCGCTTCAATTGCTTCGTCGGCGATGATCTGGGCGTCGATCCGTCAAACGAGATCGGGATAGCTGGGCACGATTTCTCGCATCAGTGCGGAGTGGAAGCCACCAGGGCGGAGCCCTCCGAGGAGAAAACCTCGCAGGAGCTCCTGTCTTATCCCAGGGATTTGTCGTGCCTCAGTGGTGAAACGACGGAAGAAATATTTAAGGGTTTCCCTTTTGCCTTAACGGATCCCGGACAGGTGGGAAGGATCTTTGACTATCCTGCGGCTAGGGATGAACTGGTCCGTGAATTGTCGAGTCAGCTCTGCGAAATCCTTGATTTCTCCCTCCTTCAGGGATAGGAACCAGGTGCGAGCCTGTCCTTTCAAAGTCGCCGGGAATGCCTGGCACAACAATGGATTTGGGGCATTACAGAGTTGCATCATGATTGTGAAGTGCCCGACGTGCTCCGATGGGTCGCCCGCTCCGTTGTACATCTCAATCTTTGGGAGCTTGAAGCCAATGAGAATTGGATGTGCCAGAAACTCTGGTGCGAACGGTGAGCGAGGATGGAAAGGGCGAGGGGCCAAAGCGGCACGCTGCCTTGCTCGTTTGTGCTCTTCGAAAATTATGTCACGAACTTCTTCACGCGTGAGCCTTACGTCTACCGTCTCACGGTATGCTGCTTCAGGGCGGTCGCGGTGATACTGAGCTTCGGGTCCTCCGTTAGGATGGGCCCCGCGGTCGTGGACACTCGTACTGGTGAGTTCTCCTTCGGGTTTGCTGATAAGCGAGTGGAGGGGAGCTAGATCAGCCTGCCCCCCGGGGATTGATCCTTCACTTGCGCGGACGGCTTTTTCCTGCCATGATCTCTAGTCACGAGTACCGTTGTGCAGTGGGTACTGTCTTCAGAATCTTCTTCAAGTTTTTGGGGGAACTCCGTTCCCACAGACGACGCCAAACTGTTGCGGTCCACCCAAGGCTCCGGTAGATCAGACTAAATTGAACCGTCTTAGCCCGGGAGCGTTCGAGCGTGCACACAGTCACAGAAAAGGGAAAGCTGACAAGACAATTTTTTTAACGTGGAAAACCCGTCAACTGGGTGAAAAACCACGCGGTCGGGCCTGGTGCCGACCAAAACTTCCACTATTTGTTGGTTGTACAGAGTTTTTTTGAAGAACTCGAGGGGGACAGACCGCCCCTCGTTACAATTATTGAGAGAGAGAGAGAGATGTGTTCGGAGGGTGACAGGCCACCGCTCACGGAGCTAAGTCTTCCGCCCGCTGCAGAGGGGAATGCTGCGTCTAAGTGCTTTTGAGGCTTTGAATGCTGCTCGAAGGTTGGATCGATGCGCTCTGTGTGTCTTTGTCTCTGTGGCTTGTCTCCTGCTGCGCGAGAGGAGTTTGGAGTGCTGGACTTGACGGTGGCTGACACGTTTGTTCTTGAGCGCACAGAGGCTTGCTTGTTCTTGAGCGCACGGAGGCGGGCTTGAAGTGGAGCGCACGAAGGTGCGCTTGGAGCGGAGCGCACAGAGGCGCACTTGGAGCGGAGTGCACGGAGGCGGTCTTGAAGTGGAGCGCACGAAGGTGCGCTTGGAGCGGAGCGCACGGAAGCGCGCTTGGAGCGGAGCGCACGGAAGCGCGCTTGGAGCGGAGCGCACGGAAGCGCGCTTGGAGCGGAGCGCACGGAAGCGCGCTTGGAGCGGAGCGCACGGAAGCGCGCTTGGAGCGCGCAAGGAGGAGGCGCGCTTGTGAGCGCGCAAGGAGGAGGCGCGCTGGTGAACGCGCAAGGAGGAGGCGCGCTTGGGAGCGCGCAAGGAGGACGCACGCTTGGGAGCGAGCAAGGAGGAGGCGTGCTGGTGAGCGCGCAAGGAGGAGGCGCGCTCGTGAGCGCGCAAGGTGGACGCGCGCTTGGGAGCGCGCAAGGAGGACGCGCGCTTGGGAGCGCGCAAGGAGGACGCGCGCTTGGGAGCGCGCAAGGAGGAGGCGCCTTTGGGAGCGCGCAAGGAGGACGCGCGCTGGTGAGCGCGCAAGGAAGGAGGAGAGAGAAAATCCGTAGGAGGACTTTCCCGACCGGAGAGAGAGAAAGTCTCAAAAGAGGGGAGAGATGGAGGAGGAGAAGATCGAAAAAAGAGAAGCCTTGTGGTTCTATTTATAGTTTTTGAGGGTGGCACTTTCGTAATTAAATGGGTGGTTATGGTGGTTATGCGGCTACCCGCACACCATAACCAATTTATGTGTTATACACACATTTATCATGAATATAGCTACGCGCACACCAGTTTGTATAGTTTTGCGGTGATGTGTATTCATATGACGAATATGGTTATGCGCACACTATAACCATATTATTTGTTATACGGAGACTGTATTGAAGGATTTTACTATTTGCACCCCCATGTTGGAGGATTTTACTATTTACACCCCATGATGGGGGATTTTACTATTTGCACCCCATGATGTGGGATTTTACTATTTGCACACCCATGTTGGAGGATTTTACTATTTACACCCCATGATGGGGGATTTTATTATTTGCACCCCATGATGGGGGATTTTACTATTTGCACCCCCATGTTGGAGGGTTTTACTATTTACACCCCATGATGGGGGATTTTACTCTTTGCACCCCATGATGTGGGATTTTACTATTTGCACCCCCCATGTTGGAGGATTTTACTATTTACACCCCATGATGGGGGATTTTACTATTTGCACCCCATGATGGGGGATTTTACTATTTGCACCCCCATGTTGAAGGATTTTACTATTTACACCCCATGATGAGGGATTTTTACTATTTGCATCCCACATGTTGGAGGATTTTACTATTTACACCCCTTGATGGGAGATTTTTACGGGGATAGTGGGGTTTATCTTGGTCAACCTCATTTTCTCCACCAAATGAGGAGAGTGATGTTCATTAGCACACTGCCCGAATGCACTGCCTGAACGCTTTGTGAGACCGCATCACGTATCATCTTTACGGATGCACATCAATAGTAAAAATCAATTGTACATAGTGATATTGAGCTGTATATAGCCGTTGACTGTCCATAGCCCTGTGTCAATAACATTGCTCCAAATTTATGACCATCTACGTCAATATTTTCTCGAGCGATGTTAAATGCAGGCCGGTTTTGGCTATATGCAGGCCGCGGATATATGCAGGCCAAAAAATTTATTCATGCAAACCAAATTTCATATTTACATACCATATTCAAAAATAAAATTAATATTTTCCTAAATAAATCACGCAAAATAACATTCATAAAATAAGTAAGTAAAATATCATGCGTGCGAGGTTACGTTGAATGTCATTATTTCGCCAGTAAATCTGGGAGAGCTATTGATGGAGTATTCTTAAAGGTGCTAACAACACCCCATCCATTGGGGTGCGGTTATCCAAAGAACCCCCACTAGCGACGTAACTACCCGAAGTATAATCATCGCTGCCATGGCCGCCAACGCCGCCATCGCCGCCATCGCCGACGACGTCGCGATCGCCGCCATCGCCGCCATCGCCAACGATGTCGCGATCGCCGCCATCGCCGCCATCGCCGACGATGTCGCGATCGCCGCCATCGCTGCTGCCATCGCCGCCATCGCCGCCATCGCCGCCATCACCGCCATCTCCGACGACGTCGCGATCGTCGCCATCGCCGCCATCGCCGACGACGTCGCGATCGTCGTCATCGCCTTAGCAAATATCAATGAATAGCTTTAGGCCAGTTGTAATTTAAAAACACATCGGACTCGGACAAACGAGTAAACTCCTTGGGGACACAGTTGCATGAAAGTAAAAAACACATAATACATGAAGTATTAAACTACTCGAATCATTTTTGCTGAAATTTTAAAAGAAAAAATGATATTTTTTTTTTTAAAAATGTGGCCTGCATATAGCTAAAATCGGCCTGCATTTAACATCGCTCTTTTTAAAAATCTATGACCTGCATATAGACAAAACTGGCCTGCGTTTAACATTACTCTATTTTCTCTTAAGAAAACATTATATGACTCTTGGATCAAGCGTTCGGCCGTGTGTTCTGTGCTGTGTTAGATCGGTAACTGCACGTGGTAACGACGCTCACCGACTTGGGATTTGGCGATAAATCTGAGAGGGAAGGAGATTGGATAATCAGCTGAGATGGCATCCGTAGCGATCGATACCACGCAAGCTCTGCCTCAGCCGGAGGCGGACGGAGAGATACGCTTGCCGACGGCCAAGGGCAGGGGAGGTGGAGAGGGGCTCAGGCAGTATTACCTGCAGCACATTCACGATCTCCAGCTCCAGGTTCGACAGAAGTCTCATAATCTCAATCGCCTAGAGGCGCAGCGCAACGATCTCAATGCCAAGGGTCAGATTCTTCAGTATTCCCAACCCTAAACTTAACCCTACCTGCAACCTAAGTGCCGATTCATGTTCGTTCTGGAGTACCTTTGTTTTAATAGGCACCCTAGACGGGCAACATGAATTTTCATTCCTTTGCTCTATCCGATTTAGATTGGTTCTTTCCGTTCATATAAGGTAATTGTGAGGGCTGATATTAGATACTGTTTCCCCTTCTGTTATTGCCTAGAAGATTCCATTGACTATTGCTAATAAGGAAGTGGTATTTAACCTCATCAATCATAAAATTCTGTAGAATGCAAATTAAATACTGAATTATTGAAAATGATAATAGAGCATGCTGTACATGCCACCATTCCTTCTTGCCGTGAAGTATAAAGTGCAATTTCATGTTATTGCTCACTATCTTTTAGATCAAAAGGTTTTACATTATTTCAAGGGCGGCAATTTCATGCCACCATGCAAGTTATGATTGCCATTCTTTCATCATGACCTGCTTATCTAAAATAGGTGGTCTACTTTTGATTACTGTAATTGGAGCCTAGGTGATTGAAAGTACCTTGGTTCCTTTAATGTTGCATATATAGTCTTCCTTACCTATATTAGTATCAAAGCCTACCATGATTATCCAGCATTTTGATATATTTATCTTTTATACATTTCCACACATACTTTGGTTTGTTGGGATTAGTATTTCAAAAACTCGATGATAGTGTTCCATAAAACTATGAGATCAAATCCCACATTTTATCTTATCCTAGTTCTAGGTGATACAATGATCCTAGTAAAAATATGTGAACTTCACAAAATCATAATATTGAAGGTCATTCCGCCACAATTCACAACTGTTCAGTCACATGGATGTATATTCATAGTCAAATTTGTAATACTAATTCCCTCGTTTCTTTCTCCTATACCTATCTATGTGTTTGTGTGCGTGTGTTTGCATATATTTTTATGGATAGACATACTTAATTTGTTTTTCCAAGAAGATCATTTTAAAGCGTATTTTGTGCCTAACAATAATGGAAGAGAGACAAGAGATGTAATCGAGGACTTTATTCAATGTGAAGGAGAGGAAACTATAGAGGCAACTTGGGAAGATCACTCTCATCTCGGACAATGTTTCTAGCCTTCAAGTTTTCAGACAAGCTTGATCCACGAGAGAGAGGTCATATTATGAGACAACGATGGGAGATCACTTACTGCTGGAGGAGCAAGGACTAATATTTCCTTATTGCATTTTGTTTTTCTCGTATTGGCTTTAGTCATATTTTGTGAATAGTTGCATTTGTGTAATATTTAAAACTTCAACCCTTGCTACTTAAAAAGAGGGAAGAAATGAATGAATTATGATTGTGCCTTAGTTTTATTTTCCCTTTTTGTTCTCTTCTCCCACTCACACACACTGGCGATTGGAGTCGAGACCAACTTCTCTTTTACAGGAACCTCCCACTCGCCAATGCTCGGATTTGAAGTCCGCCAACGACCTCCAAGAGGGCCATTGCCCCTTACTCCCACCATTGGGAAGCCTCATATGTGTACAACGAAAAGAAGGTTGAGAAGATATTCGGGGAGATTTCCGCACAGGTGCTCGCACTCAATCTCAAACTAGTGACCGTAACAAGTATCAGAGTCGGCTACGACATACCATATACCTCCTCTCTTCTACGACCATCCGTTCCCATGGAGGAGCGGGGCATCATCCTCGCCCAAGTCATGGAACTGATTCAAAAGATGATGACCGACCAAGTGACCACGACACCTCAACAACAAGCCACTACAACGATACACCAAGCTGCCAATGCCACATCGTTCGACTACCAACAAACTTGACTCACGCCGGAGTACGAACCACCTCACGCAATGTGTACACAGTTTTGTGTGGGCAGATCTAAAGGCAGAGGGGTAGGCCTGAAATTTAAAAATCGAAACCGCAAAAAACTGCAACACCACACCGCACCGCGCCATTTTCGAACCGCACCAAACGGTTTGGTTGTGGTGCGATTTTGGTTCTTGGAAAACCGCATGATTTGCGGTGCGGTTCGGTTTTTGCCTTGACAAAACCGAATAAACCGCACCGCAATGATTATAATATTTTTTTTATATCTTATAATATATCTTACAAATTTATTAATATATCTTATAATATATCTTATAATTATATAATATAATATATTAATATATCTTAATCTAAGTATCTAAATGACTAAATGTTAAAATGAGCCTACAGCCTCTGCATGAACTCTAAAGTGAACCTGTGGGCTGAACTGGAACCGCTGATTCGCTGAATCAAATAGTGAAATCGAACTATCAAACTATCCAACACCAAAAGACCTAGCGCTTCATTATTTTTTCATTCCTATTTCCTTATGTTCCGGCTTCACGAATAACGAACCACGCGGGCCGCGGCTCTTCGGCACGCCTTTCAGCCCTAACTCGACGGCTGACAGGCATTGGCGACGCGAGCGAGCGCGGAGGCGGAGCGCCTCTTCAGTCTCTAGTCTCCAGACTTCACTTCCCTAGCGACGACGCCGGCGAGCAGCTCCTACGGCCTACCTCCCGTTTAGGGTTCATGGGTTCTTGATCGAGCAACTCCTCATTTTTTCTACGACCTGCATCAGTTTAGGGTTCTTGATCGAGTATTGCGTCTCCCTTCTCATTTTTCCTGCGGCCTGCCTTCTGTTGTTTAGGGTTCTTGATCGAGTATTGCGGCTCCCTTCTCCGCTTCTTGATCGAGTATTGCGGCTCCCTTCTCCGCTTCTTGATCGAGTCTTACAAGTATTATTTATTTATTTTCATATAAGCATGATGCATCAGTTTTAGGATGATTTTAGCAGAGTTGTAGTTGACTATTCAACATGAGGTAGATGATTTTGCGAGTTGTTTATGTTATAATTTTTGTTCCTTACACTGTGTTTTTACATTGAATTTTTATTATTAACATTTTTAGTTTTGAGTTATTTATCTTATATTCTGCCTCGCTTCAGGATTTGGAATATATGGTTAGTTGGTTATCTGTGAAACCATGTGTTAGAAAATTTGGAGGGAATAATATTATTGGGTATAAAATGTAAATAGTCCATGTACTCTTTGAAAGATTTGGTAAATGTGCAAAAATCGAAACCGCACCATAAAAACCGACTCCAAACCGCACCAATGTCAAACCGCACCGCACGGTTTGGATGCGGTGCGGTTTTGTAAAGTCCAAAACCGACCCTCTTCGGTGTGGTTGCGGTTTGGGCTCAAACCGCACCAAACCGCACCAGTTTCAGGCCTACAGAGGGGTATCACACTACGTGAAGCTCAATTTTTCTTTCTTTGGCCACAAAAAGGATCCCTTGACGCCACTCATGCCCTGCATGCAATTCTTTGTCAATACACTCTCGGGTTTGTGTGGATTGTCTTGACATCATTCCACCTCATGGGCTCGATGCAACTATGTCACGCCCAATTAGAGCAGGAAAACCTAAGATGATTCAGGATGAATTCAAACACTATTGCAATATACGATTCGGGCTACCACGACACAACCATCATTTCAGAGCATCAAGTCCCTATTTTAACCACCGATCTACACTATAAGATCCGCCCGATGTGGAATTCTAAGCTCTGTCATATCTCATTACGACCATTAGCCTGGCATGCATTTGCGAGAAATGACTCATCATGGACAAACAGTCTGACTGGAGATGTGTATGGTCTGACAATCATGGAGATTGGACCTCTCCTTACTCTTCAAAGGGAACTCACGGTGCCCTCATGGGGATGGATCTTTTCATAACACCATTCTCAAGACACTGTCGAGAGAAGAAATGACCGGACGAAGGGCCTTTGTTTCCCTTGTGACAACGTGTCCATAGTGGGGCATAAATGCAAGAGGCTTTTGGGTTGGAGGTTGACAACCCACCCGAGGAAAACGATGAAGAGCTAGATGATCCTAAAATCTCCATCCATTCCATCACATGCACCCACCATAGCCACACCAGGAAAATGGTGGTGGGAGTGTCTGATAGCAACCTTCTGTCCTTGATGAACTCCGACAATACACAATCTCATTAGTGAGCATGTCACCAACAAATTGAATCTTAATGTGAGGCTCCACAAGGGTATGTAGGTGGCAATTTCCAATAGGGACAAAATGAGGAGCCCATTTATATGTGAGAATGTGATGATCTAGGTTGGGAAGACATGTGTTGGCTTGTTTATGATACTACTCGAAGGTTTCGATGTGGTACTTGGGGTGAAATGGTTGAGAACCCAAGGCCTGATTGTGTTGGAACTTGACCGTTTAATGGAGGAGGTGCAAACCAGGCAATTAATTGAGCACCATGTGGTGGCGGAATGGGGAAACACAACTTGGAGCAACTATTGCGGAATTTGAGCAGGTTTTTCAGGAACCTAATGGCTTTAATCGCCCAGATTGTCAAGACCAGCATATATGTCTCTTACCGGGTACTTCTCCATTGGTGGCCTGGCCATATCGACATCCTTTCCTTCATAAAGATGAGATTGGACAACAATGCAACACCATGCTTCAACAAGGGATCATTCAACCCATTTATCACCGTTCTCTTCCGGTCTTCCCCCATTCTTTTTATTTGCAAGAAAGAAGATGCATGCCAATTTTGTGTAGATTACTATGAGCGACATTAAAAAATGACAATGGCAAGTTCCTTGTATCAATTATCGAGGAACTCCTCGATGAGCTCCATTGGGCTCGAAATTTTTTCTAAGTCAGGCTTATGTCCGGGGTATCATCCTGTGCACATTACTATTGCAGATGTAGAGAAAATTGCTTTTAGTACCTATCGCGAGCATTTCGAGTTCTTGGTAATGCTTTCGGTCTCACTAACACAACTTTCACCTTCCAGACACTCAAATGAGGTATGTCAGGACATCCTGCGTAAATTTATATTAGTTTTCTTTGCCGATATAATTTTGTGCAATGCCACTTAGGAGGATCATCTTATGCATCTATGTACCATCCTACAATTGGTCAAACAACAACAGTTGTTCCTTAAAAGGAAGAATGTTCATTTGGTAATCCGCCGGTCTCTTATCTAGAACATATTGTGCATGACGAAGGGGTATTGATTGATCTTGAAAAGATCATTGTCGGACCAACTGGGCGGAACCTTAGACACCACAAGAGCTATCCGGATTCCTCGGGTTGACATTTTACTATCAACAATTCATCTGGGTTTATGGGGAGGTTGTTACCTCCTGATCATCCCCAAGAGGAACTTATTCCAATGGCAACTGGCAAGATAAGGCCAAAGTAGCATTCAAGGTCCTCAAGTGCGCATTGGTGTTTACCCCAGTTACCTTCCTAATTTTTGGGAAGAGTTTCAAGAGTGTTGTGATGCATCCAAGACATACAGTGGAGTATTACTGCAACAAGGGTGACATTCGATTGTGTACTTCAACGAGAAGACTGCCTTGCATCACTGCAAGATACCCGCTCACGTGAAGGAGCTCATCAGACTAGCCAAGCCACTGCAACATGCGATCCTATCTTTTGGGGGAGGGCGTTCCTGATCTGTACACACCATTATAGCCTCAAATATTTGTTCGAGTAGAAGCTTGCTGCAACCCCACAACAAAGGTGGGTGAGCAAGCTATTGAGTTTTGGTTTCAGAGTGGAGTAGAAGGCTAGGGCTTTAAACCCCGCAGTGGTTGTGCTCTCGCAGAAGGAAGTGAATGATGAGTCCATTTATACAATCTCTAAACCAACATTTGAAATTTTGAAAGAACACTGAAAAGAGTTCAAGAATTAGCTTATGCTTATAGAGCTACATAGCACATTGGGGGAAATGAATTTCCTACTCAGTGGGTGGCGAGGGATGACCACTTTTTTGCACCAAATGATTGGGTATGGTTGAAATTGCATGCCTACCATCAAAGATTTCTGTCAAGATTTCGGCGTAACAGACTCTCGCCTAAATATTATGTGTCATTTCAAATGAGAAGATGAGGGAAATGTCTTACAAATTATAATTGCCAATTGACCCCAAGATCCATGACGCTTTACATCTGTCTCAACTGAAGCCCTTTATTGGGGACCCTCCAAAGGACCTAACCTCAATGCCATTTATATATGAGGGCCATAAAGTGTTCCTAATGCGATTCAACCCAGATCGCTCGTATGAAACATAAATTCAACACTCAAGATTCCGCAGATTCACGGAAGATCCAAATCAATTAAACTTCCAAACAACGAATTGAAGAAGTATATGTAAGCAATTACATTTCTCAATGCGAAAGAAAGAAGGAAGGGTAAAATTGAATCCTAAGAGATGGAAAATCTTTGAACGAATGAATGATTCAGCTAGGGAGATGAGAACACCTCTCTCCGCAGCAACTGGCTCAACGAACACTCAATTCTCACAAAACAAACAGAGTACCTTCTTACTCAGACTCCCCGCCTATTTATAGACTCAATTCGTGCGACAAAATTACAAATATACCCCCACTACTGATTTATTTATTTAAACCCTTGGCGCTCCCGCCAACAACTCCACTCTTGGTTGGGTGCAGATAAAATCGCATCATTGCCCCACTCATCACTTGTTCCTGTCCTTAAGGAACAAAAGAGGGATAACGTTGACGAAATAACCATAAATCCTCCCATGTTGCTTCCGCTTCCGTGTCGTTAGCCCACTGTACCAGCAATTGTGTTACCACTGTACCCTGCCGCGAAACAATACGACGATCCAACATCACCAATGGTTCAACCAACAAATCACTGATGAATACTGCATCTCTGTCACTTATCATGGACTGTGGAATGCCATGTAGCCTAACCACAAAATCAAGGAAGGTGTGAGACACTTTTTCAGCAGTATAAGGATGTTCCAAGGCTGAGAAATGAGCTTGTTTGCTCAATCTGTCCACCACGAATAAAATTGTAGTCTTACCATAACTCCTGGGCAAGCCATCAATGAAATCCAAAGACACCTCTTGCCAAATCCGCTCGGGCACAGGCAAGGGTTGAAGTATTCCTATTGTTTTTTGATTATCAACCTTGCACTGTTGGCAAACCACACACCGTTGGATATAGGAATGCACGTCGGGCTTCATCTTCTTCCAGTAAAACATGCTCTTCAGGCGGTGATAGGTTGCAGTGATTCTGGAATGACCGCCAACAACACTGTCATGGTACATCATGAGAAGTTTATTCTGTAGAGACTCATCATGCCCCACCACAAGCTTGCCTTTCCTCTTCAGGATACCTTGATGCCAAGTATACTTCGGCTTGTTGGAAGCATTCTGCTCCTTCGCAAAAATAATCTTCTGGAGATTGTTATCCAGTAGCCAAGAAGCTATAATTTCTTGCAGGTTATCAGAAGACGAAGTGATTAACACATTCAATTCAACTGATTCCTTGTCATAGCACCTGGACAGAGCATCCACTCACGAATTCTTAATTCCCCTATTGTATTGAATCTGAAAATTTTAGCCCATCAACTTCGCCAAGTGCTTCTGTAGGGCTGGAGTCGCCACTTTCTGCTCTAGTAAGAAACGTAAGCTTTGGTGATTTGTTCGAACGATAAAGGAGCATACAACCAGACAGTGCCGCCAATGGTGAATAACCATTACTAACGCCAACAATTCCTTTTCATAAGCAGACAGTGCGACATTCTTGGCACCTAATGCTTTGCTGTAATAAGCGATTGGTCTCCCCTCTTGCATTAAAACCGTCCCTACGCTGCTGTCAGATGCATCCGTCTCCACGACGGATGGCTTGTCAAAATCTGGTAGACTCACCACAGGAGGAGTGGATACCGCCTGCTTCAATTGTGCAAAATCCACATCCGCTTCATCAGACCAGGCCAACTTCTTTTGTTTCAAGAGATTGGTAAGAGGTTTAGCTATCAGGCCATAACCCTAGATAAATCGCCTGTAGTACCCCGTGAGCCCGAGGAAACCACACAAACATTTTAATGTTGTCGGGGTTGGCCACTCCATCATAGCCGCAATTTTCAAGGGGTCTATAGCCACACCTTTATGAGAGATCAGATGGCCGAGATAATGCACTTGCAAGCTTCCAAATCACATTTGCTCCTCTTAACGTAGAGCTGATTAGCCCTTAGTACCTGGAATGTAAAACGAAGATGATGAACATGCTCCGACAAAGACCGGCTGAACACCAAGATGTCATCGAAGAACACCAAAATGGACTTCCGGAGTTGCTTTTCAAATAGACGATTCATCAAGGTTTGGAAGGTCGTTTGGGCGTTTGTTAAACCAAAGTGCATTACCAAAAAATCATAATGCCCTTGGTTAGTTCGTAATGCAGTTTTGTGGACATTCTCAGTGGCCATGCAAACCTGATGGCAACCTGCTCGCAAGTCTAGTTTGGTGAAAAACATTGCTCCTTGCAATTCCTCGATGAGTTCCTCAGTGACGGGGATAGGAAAGTTGTCTTTTACCGTTCAGCTATTCGACCTCCTATAGTCCACACAGTCTCCAAGTGTTATCCGCCTTCTTAACCAGAACCTCAGGTGAAGCATAAGAACTATTGCTATACCTAATAATACTAGAAGGTAACATTTCCTTGATAAGTTTTTCATTTTTCGTCTTCTGTAAAGGAGGGTAGCGATAGGGACGAAGGTTCACAGGCGGTGCATTCTCTTTCAGAATGATTCGATGTTTATGATCCCGTGGAGGAGGTAGTCCTTGCGGTTCACCAAATAAATCATTGAACTCCTGCAAAAGAGCTTCCAACTACTGGGCTTCTGTAATTGGTAGTGGTGTGTTTAATAGAGCAAGCTGAAGAATCATCGAAGGCATGAGGCCTCACCTCCTGAACATTGCACACAACCATCAACTGCAATTGGCCCTGCTTGGATAACAACTTATCCATACGCCATTTTTATCCATGCTCTAACCACGTTTTTAGATTTACGTAGAGAAATTTTCTTCCCCCGATGAGTAAATTCCATTTCAAGTTGCTAAAATCCCAATGAACAACGCCAAGTGTGACGAGACTTCTAAAACTATTTCACAACCCCCAAGGGAAGCACCAACATTTCAGAAACAAACAATGCTCCTTGCATTCTCCAGAAATCAACCACCTTATGGCTGCTGGAAATATTCTTGTTGTCAGCAATGGCAACATTAAAGGGTGTAATGGCCACCAACGGACACCCCAATCTTGTTGCAGCCGTTGAATCAAAAAAATTATGACTGCTGTCAGAGTCAATTAAAATGCCGATAGGCAACCCCTGATGCGAAGTTGTAACTCGCATGGTATAAAAAGTGGTGATGCTCGTCAGTGCATGAATTGAGACTTGCGGGAATTGGGCTTCTTCCTCCTCCGTGTCCACCAATACAGGAGTTACAATATTCTCAGCATCGATATGGTTACCTTCCTCATCCTCAGGGAGAAGCTCAATTGAAAGTGATTGACGCCGTCCGACACACCTGTGCCCGGGAGTAAATTTACTATCGCACCAGAAACATAGTCCACAACTGCGTTTGTCATCCATTTCCGTTGACAATAGCCTCCTTCCTGGACGAGAAAAAGATGATGAAGGACGGGATGTATACCTCTCATTGCTAGTACCAAACTGCAGAGGAGGGCGGGATGGCGTCATCAAAGAATACAAAGCTTAATCTCTCTTCAAGATGCAGTTCCCCAACGAATTAAAAGGAGATTGTGCCGCAGGGCGTTTGAAATGTAAATTATCACGATGTTCTTGCAAACGAGCCAGAGAGAAAACCTTTTGGAGCGATTTAGGCTAAAATATCCTAACCGCAAATTCCAGTTCATCCTTGAATCCTGCAAGACAGAAACTAATGGCATGTTATTCGAAGATTTGGACTCAATGTAAGGGGAGATCGAATTCATCCAAGTAAGATTGGATGGACACCCGTTGATGGAGATTTTTAAGCTCACTCGTAGGATCGTCAAACAAAATAGATCCAAAACGATTTTGTAAAGCCTTACAGTATTCTGTCCACTCGGGACATTGTCTCGACACCCTGGATTTCATATAAGTTTGAAGCCAATAGAGGACCTTACCTTCCAAATGAACTGAAGCCACCTTCACCTTCTTCTCAGCCAGCGTTGCATCAATATCGAAAAATTGCTCAGCCCTGTAGATCCAATCCACCAGAGCAGCTCCATCAAAACGAGGAAAATCCAAGCACGCAAATCTAGTAGCCACCAGATTGTTCTAGGGTGAAGAAGATCGAGGATCCAGAGTCTGAGATGCACCACCGGAATCTACCGCTCTCTCGATCCGAAATTTAGCAAACATCGCACGCACCTCCTCGAGAGTGCGTTGATTTTGATCCTGCAGCGCCATGAGAGAACGAGACATCTCCTGATTTATCCGCATAACATCCATCTCCGACATCGTATCTTTAGATCTAGTGTTGTCGGCAACCGACATGGTGAAGACGGCGAAGATCGATGATCCTCTGATACCAATGATGTGATCCAACCCAGATCGATCGTATGAAACAGAATTAATAAAAATTCAACACTCAAGATTCCACAGATTCACGGAAGATCCAAATCAATTAAACTTCTAAACAACGAATTGAAGAAGTATATGTAAGCAATTACAATTTTTCAACACGAAAGAAAGAAGGAAGGAGGCTATTGTATCATCTCTCTCCACAACAACTAGCTCAATGAACACTCAATTCTCACAAAACAAACAAAGTACCTTCTTACTCAGACTTCCCGCCTATTTATAGACTCAATTTGTGCGACAAAATTACAAATATACCCTCACTACTGATTTATTTATTTAAACCCCTGGCTCTCCCGCCAACAACTCCACTCCAGGTTGGGTGCAAATAAAACGTATCATTTTCAGCCACTTCGAGTGCTCATAACAAGAAAGAAATGGGATGTCATCGAGGACCTCATTCAGTGGGAAGGAAATGAAGCTATGTATTCGTCTTGGGAAGACCCCTCTCATCTTAAGATGATGTTTGCAACCTTCAAGCTTCCACAAGAGGGTGGGTGGTGTGGGAATAGGGCCAACAATTGAGGATCACTTACTGCCTGAGGCGCAAGGCCTAATATTTCCTTGTTGTGTTTTATTTTCTTCTATGTGTTTTAGTCATATTTTGTGCTTAGTGAAATCTTTGTAATTTTTGAAACTTAAATCCTTGCTACTTGAGAAGGGTTGTGGAAATGAATGAAGTTTTGAGCCCTAGTTTTATTTCCTTTTTTCTCTCTTTTTCCATGCACACGCCCCACGGTTGGAGTCGAGCCCAACTCCACCATGTGACTCCCCTCCTCCTCTGGATGCTTGGATCTAAGGCCACACTACCACTTCCTCCTACTATTTGGAAGCCCGCCTGTGTAGAACGAAGAAGGGAAGAAGATCTCCACGGAAATTCCTCCCTCACAAGTCCTTGCACTCGATCTCAAACTAATAACCATAAGAGTCTCATGCTCAACTTTAGTAACTTCTATTGCCCACTACTCGGATTCATATGCAGCCTAATTACAGTTTATAGCATTTACCTTTAAGTTTCAATGATATCCTCTTATCAAATATTTACACTCTTAAGGCAGTATTTTATTTTAACCACCTAGCCTTAGCTTTAGAAGTTATATTTTTATCTATATCCCTATTTTGTGTAAAAAAGAAGGATTTACATTCTTCAGTTGCCTCAGGTTTCCCTTATTAAGATATAAATTAGTAAATAATAGAACTCATTTGGCCATAATATGCAAGAGAAGTTCCGTTATCATGATTTATATATGTTAAGCCAAAGGCTATCACACATATGTATCATTTCATCTTCTATTGTATTGATGTACTAATGCACACCCATTGAAATTGCACATCATATATATTGTCTTTTTTCTATTTATTGTATGCTGTCCATCTTTCCAATAATTTTTACAAAGCTCTCACCTGCTTCAAGTGAATATCTAACCTATTAAAACATGCCCAACTTTTGTCAATTAATTGCCCATTATTCAGTTAGCTTATTGCTTTAGATTCTCTTATCCACATTAGAAAGGCATTCATAATGCGTTTCAATGAAAATAGCCATTCTTGCTTATCTTTTGGTTTATCTGATTTTGTATTGCAGTTAGAGCATTGAGAGAAGAGTTGCAATTGCTTCAAGAACCAGGATCTTATGTTGGTGAAGTTGTAAAAGTTATGGGAAAATTCAAAGTTTTAGTCAAGGTAATTTTGAAGTTCTAAGAAGTTATGCAATAAACTAGGAACTTGATTGACTTATTTTACTTGGTGATTGAGATTACATCCAACATGTATGATTTAGAGAAGTTAGTGATGGTAAGGACCAGTATACTGCACTAGTAAGAAGAAATTATACAAGAAAATGGGTACATGATTGCAATCCCAAGTAGAATTTGTGCTTTAGATGGAACTTCTAGACATTTAACAAAATTTTATGGTGGTATGACTTTAATAACCACGCATGTACATTACGTTACTTAGTAGATAAAAAGATGTAGATATTACCTTGTTTAACGTAAATGAAAAGAAGACTCAATGATGTCATTATTTTCTTTGAAAAAGAAGAGATTTAAAGCCTTCAGTGATGCTTATAAGTTATAACATCGACCTTTCTTGTTAGATAATTTAATGGATATGAGAAGCAAGATTGTAGATGTCAAATGTCGGAGACATGTCGGTTTGATTATTCCATGTCCATTTTTATATGCAGGGAGATATATGTGAGATATTTCATATATCAGTGTCAATATTTAATTATTTATATATATAATTATGTATAAATATAATTATTTTTTAATTTATACATATTGACATATTAACAATTTAACATTTATTACACTTTTAAATATATCAAATTAGTATAAATATTTTATGTTACACAAGTAATAATAGTATAACGAATGATTTCGCTTCATTGTCTATTAAACCATAGATGCTAAATTAAATAAATTCTAAAAAGTTAGCTTATATATCGCCGGAATATATTATCCGATATATCAACTATTAGCCTATAAATCGACCAATATATTCCAAAAAGATATTTTGCAAAAAAATAGCGAAATTGTGTCATTTTGA
Source organism: Dactylorhiza incarnata (assembly GCA_033032865.1). Lineage (NCBI taxonomy): Eukaryota > Viridiplantae > Streptophyta > Magnoliopsida > Asparagales > Orchidaceae > Dactylorhiza > Dactylorhiza incarnata. The sequence goes on from JAWHQI010000491.1 coordinate 959,201, forward strand.
CATTTTTTTATGTCGGACTATATTTACAACACTGTTGAGAAGTAGTTATTTTGGTTGTCAAGACACAAATCATCGCAATATTTTAATTTTTAAGGGTGAAGCACAAAGAAAGCGCATGTTTCCTTCTATTCAATGAGGCATACATCCAATAGCTGATTGAGTGTATACCTTAAAAATAAGAGTTACTTAAAAGACATTTTCATATTCAACATGCTGAATAACACAACTATGTTGAAAATAATTGCAGATGTCTAATGTTTTTATTCATATATAGGCTAAACCACAAAACAACTGTCATTTTTGAAATAATATTCAATGAATAGAAGATATAGAGCTAATGAGGTGATGTGGAGAGGCTTCATCTTTTCATCATCTTTGTATTGTTCGATATATTGTTCCATTGGATGCATGTAATGTTCTATATAGAATGCCATACAAAATACAATAAATTTAAACGGAGTCAAGATTTTGGACATCAAACATCATGCTTTACATGTGTAAGCTAAATGTGGAATAATGATCCAACACCATTGAGCAATAAAACCATAGAACCATATGAAAAGCAGTGCCAAGCAGAGCCATTATATGCCCAATCATTGCACTAGAAGAAACATAGTAGCTTTACAAGGTAATAATTCGAGAAGTAAAAAAATTCATGTGCATACTTGAAACCAACGCAGCAAAACCAATGACAAAACTATAGCCATGCACAACAACACAAAATGAGAATAGAAAGTAAATCAATATTGTAGAAAAGGTTGAAGCTCGCGTATATTTCTTGTATATAATACAAAGAGAGAATACATATTTATAGGAGAGAGAGAGGAGAAATCCTATACACAATGAGAGACTAAAAGAAGGAGGAATTACATTAATGGGCTACAACAAATGGGCCCCTCATATGGGCCTTTCTAACACTCCCCCGCAAGCTGGAGCATACAAATCGTAGACGCCAAGCTTGGATAGACATTGATGGAAGAGAGTACTGGACAAGGCCTTTGTGAGGACATCCGCAACCTGTTCAGTACCAGGAACATGCTTTAGTTCGAGCTTCTTCATTTGAACTTTCTCCCTGATGAAATGGTTGTCTACCTCAATATGCTTTGTTCTCTCGTGGAATATAGGGTTTTTGGCAATATGTATAGCAGCTTGGCTATCACAGAAGAGGAGAGCAGGTGAGGGAAGCCTTATACCAAGATCCGTAAGGAGGCTTTCCAGCCATGTGAATTCTGAAACAACAGATGCCATTGACTGGTATTCTGCTTCAGCTGAGGAACGCGCAACTACTGCTTGTTTCTTGCTTCGCCAGGTGATCAAGTGTCCTCCGAAGTACGTGCAAAAACCACTGGTTGATCGACGATCATCTATGGATCCAGCATAATCGGCATCAGAGTATGCCACTAGTGTTGGAGTCGAAGTTGAGGTTTTGTACACTAGTCCTTGACCAGGGGCTGTTTTTAGGTATCGGAGGATTCGTTCAACAGCCTGAAGATGAGAGCTCCGAGGGGCATGCATATACCGACTGACAATACCCACAGCGAAGGAGATGTCTGGTCTCGTTACCGTTAGGCAGATCAATTTTCCAACCAGACGGCGATAATATTTCGGATTTTGTAACAAAAGATCGGAATCGGAGGACTGAGCACATATTTTATGATTGACATCCATTGGAGTGTTAATCGGTTTATAGCCGGAGTAGCCCGCATCCAGAAGAAGATCGAGGCAGTATTTGCGCTGAGAAAGGACAAGACCATCTGGTCGTCTGGCAATCTCCAGACCTAAGAAATAGTGAAGGTTCCCCAAATCTTTGGTTTGAAATGCAGAGCTAAGATGTTGTTTGACCTCTTGTATACCGTTTGAGTCATCACCAGTGATTATGATGTCATCCACGTAGACCAACAGAAGAACAGTCCCCGTGGACCGGTGGCAAGTGAACAGCGAGAAGTCTGCCGAGCTCCGAGTAAAGCCAATTTCTCTAAGAGCCTTGCTGAACTTGTCAAACCAGTTCCGAGGGGATTATTTGAGGCCATACAGAGATTTTAAAAGATGACTGACCATAGACTCCCCCGTGGTCTCAAACCCGAGAGGTTGCTCCATGTAAACAATTTCGTGGAGATCACCGTTCAGAAAGGCGTTTTTCACATCCAGTTGCAGTAAGGGCCATCGACGATGTACAGCCACAGAGATAAGTACACGAACCGCGTTGAGTTTGGCCACAGGAGAGAGTCTCTTCATAGTCAATTCCTTGTTGTTGGGTGTAGCCACGAGCGACCAATCGAGCTTTTAGCCTGTCAATTGTTCCATCAGGAGCATGCTTGATGACATACACCCATTTGCACCCAATCGGTTTCTGACCCGGAGGGCGGGGTACCAGAGTCCAAGTCTGGTTGGCCCAGAGAGCTGCCATTTCCTCCTCCATAGCGGCACGCCAGCCAGGATGTTGCAGAGCCTCCTGCACAGAGTTAGGAATAGAAATGGAGGATAATGAAGTAGCAAGAGTTTTAAGAGGAGGAGAGAGACGATGTAGGGAGACATAGTTCGCCATAGGATGAGCGGTGGATTCTGTTACTGGATCAGCCGGGTGCGGAGTACCCGAGGTAGAGGCCGACTGCATAGGAGCAACGGACGGAGGAGTGCAACGAGAGTAGACACGTATAAGGGGCGGCTGAGAGGGACCAGCAGCAGGAGTTGGTGCTGGAGGAGCTGGTGGGGGAGGTGTGTTAACAGGGATGGCCGGTCTCATGATGGACTGTGTAAGAGGAGGTGGAGGAGAGTTGGGTACAGGACCAGAGAAGAACGGTTGATTCTCTCGGAAAGTGACATCAGCCGAAACCGAGATTTTTCGGGTGATAGGATTATAGCAGACATAACCTTTTTGAGTACGTGAATATCCGACAAATACATGCTTAGCCGCCCTAGGATCCAACTTATCCTTGAATGGTCCCATGATGTGGACATAACAGGTACATCCGAAGATTCGAGGCGTTAGAGAGAAAGCCGGGGCAGAGGGAAAGAGAAGACTGACTGGAGTGGCATGGTGGAGGATAGAGGAGGGAAGACGGTTAATGAGGAAACACGCAGTCGAGACCGCAAAGTTCCAGTAGGATTTGGGAACGTTCATGTGAAGCATAAGGGATCGGGCAACATCAAGCAAGTGTCGGTTCTTCCGTTCGGCAACACCATTTTGCTGTGGGGTGTAGGGACATGACGTCTGGTGAACAATCCCGAATTCAGAACATAAATTGGCAAAGTCATTGCTGGAGTATTCGCGAGCATTATCTGTGCGTAGCGTTTTGATAGTAGTTGAGAATTGTGTGCGGGTTTCAAGGATAAAGGCCCTAAAAACACGAGGGAGCTCGGAGCGATCACGTAGTAAGTATAACCACGTGGTTCGAGAATAATCATCAATAAACGTAATAAAGTATCGACAACCAGAGATACTAGTAACTTTATATGGACCCCACACATCAGAATGCAGTAAATCAAAAGGAGCAGAGCTCCAAGTACAATGTGCTGGAAAAGACGAACGCAACTGTTTGCCAAAAATACATGAATCACACTGAAAAGCAGGAAGAGAAATATTGGGAAGTGCCTTCTGGAGGACTGGAAGCGGGGCATGTCCAAGACGTCGATGCCAATCAGCAGAGGAGATAGAGGAGAGAACAGTGGGATAGTCGTCGAGAAGGTAGAGCCCGTTACGCAGTTGCCCTTTACCAATGGTAGTCCGCGTCCGCCGATCCTGTATCAGAAAAGAAGAGGATGCAAATATGACGGAGCAATCGAGATCAGTAGTAAGACGGCTAACAGAAAACAAGTTGAACGAGGAGCCCGGGACATGAAGAGCCGAGCGGAGAGATAGGGAGGAGTTAAGAGATAAGTCAGCCGAGCCGGAGACAGGAACAGTCTCCCCATTAGCCACGGTGATACACTTCGGATGAGGAGTAGCCGAGTACTTGGGTGGGCGAAGCGAGGTGATGTGATGAGTGGCACCAGAGTCCACTATCCAACTTGGACTGGTGGAGAGACAGGCGATACCTGTATTGGAGACGAAGGCGACTGAGGCAGAGGAGGACATCTGCTCTTGAAGCTGCTGGAGCTGTAGGCGGAGCGCCTCAAGATCAGTGCGGGAGGCAGATGAGCTGTCATCAGCAACAGCTGCCATCGGACGAGGAGGATGGCCATTTTTCTGGTAGCAGGTTGCCTCAAAATGCCCGTCTCGCCCATAGAAGGTACATTTTGGTCGAGACCGACCGCCGCGCCCCCTTCCCCGAGAGCCCGAGCGTCCACCACGACCAGATGGAGGTAGGGGAAGTAAGGGGGCATTTGTGCGCTGGAGAAGGGCAGGGGAGGGTGGTGGAGGAGCATCCAGAGGTGCGGAGACTCGGAGAAGCATGGAGCACACATCTGAGAGAGAAGGAGTGGTGGCTGAGGCAAGAACTTGAGCCCGAATGCTTTGCAGGTGTGGTGGAACACGAGCCATTATCATGGCAATGCAGACTGCTTCCTTCTGAGCCCTTTGAACAGCGGGATCATTCGTAGAAGGCTGATGTTGGATCCAGGCTTCAGCCATAGTCTTGGCCCGATCAACAAAGGAGGTCATGTCGGCAGCTCCGGCCGCATCTAAAGCCTGGAGATCTGTGATAATGTCGTAGAGGTGTTGGAGGCTGTCTTTGCCTGAGTACAATGAATGGAGCTCATCCCACATAGCTTTGGCAGTCTCATGATACATGGCCATTTGGTATGGCTCGCCATCCAGAGAGTTGAGGAGCCAAGTCTGAACACGGCCGTCATTCCTGAGCCAGTTCTCAGGAGGAGGTGATGGAGGTGCCTGAGTAAAATGTTGCAGGAGGCCCTTGGACTGAAGAACCCGTCAGACCGAGTGCACCCACTGAATAAAATTTTTCTTCCCGGAGAGGGAGATAGTGGTGATCCGCAATTCGTCCCTGTGATCGGTCGAGGAGTTCAGACGGGCTGCGGGAGACGGGGCGGGCAGCTCAGTTGAGTCAACCGAGGAAGGCATCTGGAAGGCCGCTGGAAAACTGCAGGAGACCGCACGAACTGAAGGTAGACCGCTGGAGGCGCAGACCGCGCGAGAGAGTGGCGAGCAGAGAGGCCGGCGACTTGAGGAGGGCTTGGCAGAGCTCGACAGCGGTCTGCACAGGTAGGAGGTCACATCGGTCTGCACAGGCAGGAGGTCGCGGTCAGCCTGCAAGCCGGAAGGGAGACCACAAGAAGAGGTCGCTGGCGGCTTGGAGAGAAGAGGTCGCAGCGGCCAGGGAGACAGCGACGAGGTCACAGCGGCTTGTAAGAAGATCGCAGCCCGCGACAATCGCAAGAAGAGGCGAAGACACAGCGGCTTGGAGAGAAGAGGTCGCTGGCGGCTTGGCCAGGCCGCAACGGCCAGAGAGGGACCGCAGCGGCTAGAGGGAACCCACGCGAGAGAGAGATCGACACGTAGGGTCAGAGGCCGTAGCGGGAAGAGGAGGTCGCGCGGAATGAGAATTCGAGCAGCAAACCAGAACCAACCCGCGCGATAAGGGAAGAGATCGCAGCGGCTATGAGGGAGAGGCGGGGCCCACAGGCGCAGCGGGGACGTCTATAAGAGGGCCCTGAGAGGAGAGGAATGAAGTGGAGGCCACAGAGAGAGAGGGAAGCGGATAGAAAACCGCACTTTGCCGGACCGCGAGACCGCACGGGGAAGACGCGAGACCGCAGAAGGGCAGTTCGCGGCACGCAGGCGGTTTGGAAGAGGGGAGACCGCAAGCTTCAGGAACCTACCTCTGATACCATGTAGAAAAGGTTGAAGCTCGCGTATATTTCTTGTATATAATACAAAGAGAGAATACATATTTATAGGAGAGAGAGAGAGAGGAGGAATCCTAATCATCCAACATGCAACTGGGGATAATTCGTCTGGGATAATCTGTCGGGGATAATCCGCACAAAGGACGGTTCCGCACGACACAGTCCCGCACGACACGGTCTCACATGACACAACCCGCTGAGATTAAGACAACCAACAACAATCGTACCACAACACATGTACCAATGGAAAGAAAAATTTGGGAGATTCAAACAATACAAGAAATATGACCTGGAGGCCGTGTGTGACCAAGGCGAGAGTCGGGAAAATGTCATCTAAGTCGCCTTTGTCACAAACACTCCTCATGTGAAACACGTTCAAGAAGGCATATAACACAAGACAAGATACAAACAACATGCACCACAAAAAATAGTAAAAACAACACTAAACTTCAGCATCGGCAATAGATTTCCACCCTGGAAGGAGGGTGCGGCAACAGGAACCGGCTGGAATTGTCGAAAAATATGAAGGGCAGCAGCTGGAGCTTGAGCAGCAGAGTGGTAAAGGCCAGACAGGAACAACGCCGGTGGGAGCGGAAGTCCTTGATGCTGTCCATGATGAGAGAAGCAACCGACAGGGATCGACAACGAAAAATAACATAGGAAGCTCCAGGCAGGATGCGCAGACAAATCCTCCATGCACAGGAGGCAAAGAAGAATGTCGACTGGATCGGCCGACAGGAACAACATCGTCGTCGTCGATGGGGATCAACAGTGGCGAGATCAGGAAGGAAATATGAATCACGAGGAAATGGTTAACATCACCAAACGATGTGGGAATAGCGTCCATGAGCAGCAACGGGATTGTCGGCGAAACATCTCAACGAGATCGACAACGAGATCGATGGTGGAACACCAGATGGGAGTGTCGACGAAAGACTGCCGACGGAATCTTCGATAGAAGTAGCTGTCGGGAACGTCAAAGCCAACAAAAGACGATGAGCTTGAAGGGATCGGGAGATGGACGCACCGAGGGAATAAAGAGGGCGCAACGGTAATCAGATTGTCGATTGGAACGAAAGATCGTCATGTGTGATCGGGAGATGCCACAGTAGGCAGAAACATGAGCGAGCCGACAGACGAGATGAGACGAGTGTCTCACGGATGCCCTAAGGCATGAGAGCAAAATCGGATCAGGGAGGAATCAATGCTTCTGATATCATGTCGAATAATAGAAAAGGAAATACTCCATATCTTATTCATCCCTCGAAGGGGGTATTTAAAGGACTTGCACAAGACACAAATACTAGTAGACTGTGTGGTATTAAACCCGTACATACTTAAAGACTCTTAAATGGACTGAAATAATAATAGAAATATGCAATCTTCAACAGTAGACTAACATTTACGTATCAACACTCCGCTCTTCAATTGACATTGTCCTTAAGGTTGAGTAGCTGTGATGGCATCCGTGAGTTTTAGGGCTTCAAATCAGCAACTGTGATGTCATCATCTTCGGCTGCTAGCAACAAGCGTAGTTCTTTATGTGGACATTGGTGGTGGTGGTGGTTTGGGGGGGGGGGGGTATGGTTGTTTGCAACTGAAACAAAGGCCTTGGCGTCAGAGGTTGATATAATCCTGGTGACAGAGGTGGTGTGTTGAAGGTTAGAAAAATACAACTTGTGCCAATTAGTTTGACTACCGAGCTATTATTTCTTACATGCAGACAACCAGATATTGCTTGGATTTTTTTTGGATTGTTTCAATATGTCGATTATTGAGTTAGTTTTTTTTAGCAAGAAGTACTGTTGTATGGCGCAAAATACTCAACTTTTTTTCCTTCCAATCCATCTGAGACATTAGGAATTTAGAACTGAACTGGAACCGATCGAAACCGCATCGAACCGGACCGAGCAACCAGTGAATAATTTAGTTCTGATTCTTGTTGAACCGGAACCGTAGACACGATGGTTCCAAAAATTATGCTGGAATCGGAACTGGTCAAGCCAATAACGTTCATGTTTTAATTTGAAGAACAGTTACCTTGACAGTTCAGTTTTCGGTTAGTAGAACCGGAACCGTGAAAGCTCCACTTTTGAGGGTTGGTTATCTTTAAGACTCCTCTTCGAAGACCGATCCAAGATCAAGACTCAATAAGATGAAAATATAATTAATCATACTCTTATATAAAACCTAACTAATAGTAAGCTAGCATATACGTATCAACACTTCTCTCCTCAAAATCTACACTGTCCTCAAGGTCGAGTAATGGGATGACATCCGCGAGCTCCATGGATTTAAAATCAGCAATTGTAATGTTGTCGTTTTCAGCTTCTAACAGCAAACACAATTCTTTATGGGGACATTGTTGGAAGGGAGTGTATGATTGTTTGCAGCGGAAACAAAGGCCTTGACAGCAGAGGTCAATATAATCTTGATAATAGAGGCAGTGTGTTGGAGGATTCGGCTTTGATGGTGGAATTGGATGATAATGCGGAATATTGTGATTGATTATCTAGATATTTATTTTTCATATACACATCATATACACAAACAACAAATAAATACAGAAATAAAAACTAAAGCTATTGATGTAAAACAATCTAGGGTTTTGAAATAAAAATAATTTTGAAAGCAAATTATATTTTGATATTATAAAATAAAAGTAGAATTAGAAAAAACATGATGTTCTTATTTAATTTTTTAAAAGAGACCGAGCGGGCCAAATCGAGTTTTCACGCAAATTACTCTCAACCGTTTGAGCTTCACAAGATCGTTAATCGTTATTAGCAAAATATTTCGTGGCGCGTAACGAATTGAACCGTTGCGAGATTTGTAGATCCTCAAGCAAAAATCACATGTAACAATTTATGGATAGCGGTAATAAAAGGCAGTGCGAACGTTGAGGCAAGCTTTAATCAATTAATTAGGACGCATAAAATTAGACTAAGATTAGTAGCATTGTTCAGATGAAGTTACGCAGGGGCAGGAACCATCCAAGCCCAGTTTATACAGTGGAAGAGCCAACAACTACGACAGGCATGAGCGAAACAGTAGACTGACGGAAGATTTGGCTCAATGTCGACGTCAGTCGGGAAGGTCGCCGGAGTCAAGAGCGGGGTCGACGACAACCTAGCAGATGGAGGAGGACGCTGAGCGGCTCGGAGGCACGGGATCTGTCCAGCGGCAGCACGGGATAGACCCATCGAGAAGTCCACAAGCCTCTAGAACTCGCTGGAGCTGCTTCGGCGACTGTTCCAGCGGTTGCTTGGCTTCGCCAGAGGGAAAGAAGAAGGGATGCGGTGGTTCTTGGGGAAGGGTTGGCCGCCGGTATTACTGAGGGATCGAAAATAATTTCGTTCCTCTGTTCTACCCGGTCCTTTTCTTCTACACCGTGGACTCCAAATATAGTGCTTGTCTTGACTTCATACGGTGGTCCTTTGAATATTTTGCCCAAATTTCTCTTCCCATAAGTTCTTTCCAAATAGTCATTTCCAAATAAATCATTTCCAATTAAATTTGTTGACTTCTAGATTGGGTCTTCCCTAATCTTTGCCAAAAAATATATCTTCCCTAATAAAAAATGATATCTCCTAATAACTTTGAATTTTCGTCAATTTAAATTTATGCGTCCATAAATAAATTAAACTTGCCTTTTTCATCCTTACTACCTAAATTACCGGCCTTTTTATTCAGGGTCTCATCGGGCGGTCAAACCGATGAGCCGACCAACTTCAACTTTGTAAAGCAAATAATGCGCGAAAGAAATACATGCTAATAAATAAAAACTGGAAAATAAAATGCGCGACTTAGGATGCGACGAAGGATGCATCAACTATAGTCTATAGAGAAGTGACACAAGAGGTTTATAGTGGTTCCTCAAGAGCTGGGTACTCCACTCTTTCATAGTCCCCGTGGAAATCCACTACTTATTCAAGGCTTGATAAATCTTTTTCTCTGAAGACTCAAGAACCCAATAAAGTCTTTTGCACTGAGGACTCAAGAACCACACTGAATTTTTGTGAGGGAGATTCAAAAACTCTTTACATCAATGAGTTTATGGATTTTCCACAATGTAAGAACTTCACAGATGAAGTCCTTTTACAATGAAACTTTTGTGGATTCAGGCTAGAAGATCAGCATGATCTTCTTCTTCACTTAGAGCTTCTAGCTCTTCTTCAGTTTCTCAGCGAGGTGATTCTCTTTTCTAACCTCTTAGGGTTTTCTTTTCTTTCTTTGCAGATGGCCATTTCCGTTTCTCTGTAATTTTACTGCATGCTTTTTCTATTATTCTTCCCTTGCTTATATAGGTAATAAAGTTACTGTTCACAGCTTACTGGGATTGCTCATCGAGCACTGTTCATGCAACGATTATATTCTCCAACTACTCTATTTCAATTTGGAGATTTTAGTATTCATTGTTTCGCGGTAACCTATCAGTCAATCCCCGATCAATGTTTAGTTCGATCCTCAGTCAGAGATTGGGTGGTCCCTGATCAGAGCTCGATCGGTCCGGCCAAATCGGTTCCCGACCAGAGCTCCGTTGGTCCCCCGACCAGACCCCCGTTGGTCCCCGGCCAGAACCCCGTCGGTCCCCAGTCAGAGATCTGTCGGTCCAAGAATGTGATTTAGCTTGAAATTCTGAAATTTTTCTTCATCTTCACTGGACTTAATAAAGTGAAAAAAAAAATATGCCCTCTCCTAACATTTTGAGGATATTATTTTATACATTATCATCATTAAGTTTTGTCCCATCAAATCATCAGGAATATTCCCAACATTGGGGGTGGATGCAGGAGAGGGGGTGCCTGTGGCGTGGGAGCTTCATATGGGGGCAGAGAGTGGGCATGTGCCTATTTGGGTGTGCCAATGTATCATAACGACTGGGAGGTCAAAATTTTATAGTGATTGAGGCCCCCTGTTGTAGAATATTCCGCTTCCACAAAGCTAGCTTGCTGGATGGCCACGTTGAGCAACGCGGATAGGTTTAAAGTCCTTAGGCGGGCACAAATGTGTGTTTCAATTCATGCATGAAGTACCCAAGGTAACATGCCATGGATATTCCTCAAACACGATGCGTCCGTTCCACAAAATCGTCGACGGAAGCCTCTACTAAGTTGACTTGTTGAATAACGCAAGACGCTTGAAGACATTCCTTGGGTGTCGCGTGTCGTAGCGTGGAATGTGTTCCTACTTGAGCATAACCCATGTCATGTGTGGCGTTGACTTTCGAAGCTAGCCTATCCAATGAAGAGAAGATCCTTCCATGTAAATCAAAGTGAGGGGAACTTTGCTGGCTTCCGGGGCAAGCTGTAACTCAAGTGATTGTTCTGCACGGGTGATCCAACTGAGCGGGTTAGAACTATCGAACAAGGGTACCGCAATCCGGTGTGGTAGCATGTGCGGATGAATAAACGGCAGGTGAGCTCCCACATGAGGGTCTGTCTAGCTGTCGAGGCCTGTTAGCTTGATGATTGCAGAATTGATGGTTAGTGACAGAGATTTGTTGACTAATGGTGGATCCGGAGGATATCAGTTTTAGTAGATTCCACTACATTCAGACAAAGTACCCAAAGAATGTTGCACCTCGTCGATACGTTCAGCCATGTCACACATTAATGGCATTCAACACGGGAGAGCCCTGAGACGCAGAGCACAACACAATAATATGGCGCGGCGAGGAAGAAATCATTCCAGAGTGGTGGCGTGGGAGTGGCGAAAAACCGGGATTAGAAATTGATGAGATGCAGCAGCGAGAAGAGGTTGGTGGTGTAGGAAGGGCGCATTCGCACAGAAGTAGGGACGAGGGTTGTCGGCCTATGGCCGGAGTTCGCTCCGGATTGTTTCTTTATCTTTTGATCATTAGGGTTTGGCTCTCATTTGAGAGAGGGGTCTTAGGAGGAACCAACCTCCTAGATCTTGGCCGGAGTTCGCTCCGGATTGTATCCGTTTTTCCCGTTTAATGCAAGCATGTCTCGTCCTTTGTTCGATGGCGTATCAAGGATGCACTAAACTATCTTTAAAAATGAAGTTTTCAAATCACAAATATATCTTTTTTTTTCTTTATAAGGGAAGAAAAATCATTTTGCAATTATTGGAAGTTGATTCCACGAAAAAGTTTGACGACACAACATACATTGGTGAAAGTTGTTCACACTATTGAAAATAATAGTTTTTTTATATCTTAGAAATATAAAGAAAATAATTAAAAGAAATAACTAGCCTAGTATAAAGTGGTGGAATTTGGAAGGTTAGAGATAGTTAATATTTCAAGATATATTGTCAAGGGAAGCAAATTATAATTCTTTAGTTGAACATGGCTTGATGTTGGATAAGATGGCTAGTTCTATCTCGAAGATTGTTGCAGAAGTTTTAGATACTCTAGAATTTGGTTGTAAAATAGTTAAGAGGCTTGGTGACACAAGATGAATCTACATGGGACGGACACACGATGCTTTAACCTAAATGAACGCAAACAAACACATGATAATGCAAATGAAATTGCGAGATGACTGATTAAATATGTGAACGAATGTATTCACGCAATCCAATGAACAAAATATCACAACATAGACCCCTAACCCTAATGCAATGCAAGTACAAATGATTCAATCACGTTGACGCGCGATTGATTAAATAGCAAAACATAACCCACATATTTGATCACAGGTAATCACAAGCATTGAAATCAAATAACATGAGGTAATTACTAGTTAATTGAGAGTGCATATGAATTAAATATCATGGTGAATATGTAATACACGTCTAATTGCAAGAGAATCTAGTCAACATTAATTAAGCAAAATACGACTAGAAATATAATGACTATTCGTACAAATGTAGATAAATTTGAAAATAAATACGAAACTGATCTAGAGGCGCCGTCAGCGTTGAAATGGAGATTTAGTGATCATAGATGCAGTGGGGACTGCGGGAAGGGAGAAAACCAATGAAGGTTGTTGTCCAGAAGTGGAGGGGGATGCTTGGGGGAGGGTTCAATAGGAGAGGGACTGTGGGGCTCAGACTGAGATGTATGGAGGGTTGAGGAATCATATGAAGGGTTGTAAAGGTGGCTGGAAGCACAAGAAGGGGTGTCTGGAGAATTGGCCTAACGGGGTGCATGGAAGGTGGGAGATGGTTGCGGAGGTGGAGGAGGGATTGCTGGAGGTCAGAGAGGGCTATGAAGGTGAAGACTGGGTTACCGGAGGTTAGAGAGGATAGAGGACTACAACTGGTGGTGTTTTCATGGAGGGATAGGCGGCTAGAGGTCGTCTTGAGGAGGGATTAGCGACTAGAGGTCTGGGAAGGCACGTCAGAAGTAAGAGAGGCAACAGATGGGGGCGTCGACACCCTCGAAGGCAGGACCCGACGACTTCGGCACTGCGCGGGATGGTCAACATCGCACTGAGCAGAAGATCGAGCGGCTCCCTGTCATGGAAGCCATAAACTCTCGATCCCATACCGTAAACCAAATAGATTGTAAATAATGGAAAGAATTTAGGTTAAGTATATCTGACAATCATGATCGTCCGATCTAATAATGTAACCTAACTCCCAAAATATATCTAAAAATTGAAATAAAGTAAAAATACATAAAAATACGAAAAATCGAGCCTATCGCAATTAACATCTCCAATCGTCCGTCTGACAATCCAAAAGTGTCAATAATGACAAATCGCCAAATGAGGCGCAATCGATCTCCCTCACTTGGTTGAGCTTAGTGGAAAAGATAAGTGTTGGTAAGACTTATCCCGATTAGAAGAAAATTATAAATCTTGAAATGCTAGGTTCTAGGAAGGGAGAAAAAGAGATGTAAAAAATAATTAAGGCAAACGATGAATTTTAGAGATTTTGATGAAATTAGATGCATTAGAATGAGGAAGGAATTGTTTCATAAGGGCGATAGAGATAACAATGTTATTAAGAAAAAGAAATGTACTTCTCAAAAGTGTTAAAAAGTATTGTTAAGGCTTATTATGATTAGAGAAATTTTAAACCTTGAAGTTTAATGATTTTTATAATATACTAGGTTCTAGGGGAGAAAAGGGATTTATAAATTAATTAAGGCAAGATATATGAATTTTAGAGAGTTTGATCAAATTAGATGCATTAGAATGAGGAACGAATTGCTCATAAGGGTGTAATGCAAAACAGTTTAAGTTATATTATGGATTGATCCAACAAAATTGGAGTTTTCTCTGAAGAAAATGCGTCAAGGTAGAACTTTAGGTCCCAATGATATGCTAATATGTATGTGTGATAATGCAGTTGTTTAGTTATTAAAATTTTTTGATTAATTTTGCTTAAGATGGTACCAAATAATTGAACAAGATTTGGGCAGGAATATATAGAAAATAAGGAGATTTTTAATGTCATGGCAATTATATAGGTGTCAAACTTCTCAACCAAAAAATGAAGTATGGAAGCGATACAACTTTGAAAATTTATGTTTTTTTTTCATAGGATCAAATTAGGGATGTGTTCTTTGTTTTAAGATAATTAATGAAAAATCACAGAGCTGAGAGAATATTTGCGCTTGTTTATTATTGTTGAACAAACTATGTAAAAAAACCCAATAACAAAGGCCCAGCTAGAGCTCACTCTCTTTGTACTAGTTTAGTCTCACATCTTAGAATGAGATTTATTCTTCTCTCCTTTTTCCTATATAAGTGTACAAATGCTTGTATGTATGTGTGTGAGAAATCAATACAATATTTTTACATTTATTTCTCTCAATTTTGCGTTGTCTTACATGTTATCAGAGCCGAAATAGATCCTAAAGTTTGTTTTCTCTTCACCTCTTAACGCGTCCTTCATCATGTACTTTGCTTGGCGTTTTCTCTGCTACAGACCGCATCAGAGCCTCATCAGATCGCAACTCTGCCTGGCTCCCGCCGGCTCCCCTCCGTCGCCAGCTATTCCTCCCTTTTTATAGGATTCTCAAGCTGCCCTCTGGGGCCCACCGCCATCCTCTAACCGTCGGTGCTCTGTGACATGGCTCCCTACTTCCGCGGTCTCCGTCTCCTCTCCTATTCGTGTCGCTCATCAGCACGCTCTGCTCGCCGCGCTCGATTGTTGAGTACTCCCGTTGCAGTCTCTCCTGTCGAGCTCGCAGACCGAGCTCTCTCTCTCTCAGACCGCTGCGATCTCTCAACAACTTCAGCCTCCCTTAGACCGTTGCGATCTTTCCTGCCGAGCTCTCTCTCTCAGATCGCTGAGCTCTATTCTGCCGAGCTGCCTCTGACCGCTGCGATTTCTCCTGCTGAGCTCCATTCTACTCGCTGAGCACTCCCGCTGCGGTCTCCCTACCGTCTACTGTCGATCTCTACTGACGGCTACTCACTACTGCCGGGCTCCCTCTTCCTGCTCGTCGAGCTCGCCCTTTTGCTTCCCATCTGCTCACCGACACCGCCATCCCTTTTGCACGCAGCATCAGCGGTCTAGCCACTCTCCGAGACCGCCAGACCGTCTGCCTGCAACTTCAACGTTCTTGCCGCCTCCCTTGTCGCCCGGTGCCTCCCCTGGTTGCTTCTCTGACCGCTTTCTCTAGCCGCAAGCAGCTTGCCGTTCTACTCTGCTTGCAGTTGGCTTGCTGAGATCTCTCTAGCCGTATCGTGCGTCTTATCTAGACGCCCACTGCATCCTCTTGCCTCTCTCTCTCTCTCTCGCTGTTGCAACCCCCGATGGACTTGAATGATGCTCCATCTCTTCCGGCCCGTGCAGCGGTCTCTTCTTCTGAATTTCGCGATGAAATCCGCATCACCACTATCTCTCTCAGTGGGAAGAAGAAATTTGTTGAGTGAGTGCACTCTGTTCTCCGGATTCTTCAGACCAAAGGTCCGCTTCATCATCTCACAAAGGCTACACCTACTGCGCCCACCAATGAATGACTATGTGATGATGTTCGTGTCCAATCATGGATCCTTAACTCTATGGAGAGTGAACCGTATCGAATGATCATGTATCATGAGATGGCCAAGGCCATGTGGGAGGAACTTCACTCCCTTTACTCGGGCAAGGACAGTCTGCAGCACTTGTTTGACATCATCATGGACCTTCAATCTCTCGACTCTAGCGAGGCATGGATTCAACATCAGCCTCCAACCGCGGACCTCGCTGCTCAACTTGCCCAGAAAGATGTTGTTGGCATTGCCATGATGATGGCCCGGGTTCCGCCTCATCTCTACAGTGTCCGGGCCTTGATACTTTCTTCCCCCATCATTCCTTCTCTGTCAGATGTGTGCTCGATGCTTCTAAAGGTTACACCGCCACCCGATGCCACTGGGACTCTGTCTCTGGCTCCCCTCCAGCAACCCTTTCCATCTTTCCCTACACCTTCATTCGCTCGTGGAGGTCGGACCGGATCTCGTGTCTGGGGTCGTGCTGGAAGGACTCGTCCTCACTGTTCTCATTGCGGTCGGGTTGGTCATTTTGAGGCAACATGCTTCCGCAAGCATGGTAGGCCCCCGTAACAACATGCCTCCATTGCAGTCGAACCAACTTCCATCACCAACACCGAAATTGATGCCCTGCGCACACAGCTACAACATCTTCAGGGGGTGATCAGTCGTTCCTCTGGCTCTGTTGCTTCTGTCTTCAATGAAGGTATCTCTTGTCTCTCTCATACCTCCACTTGGATTGTGGACTCTGGTGCCACCCACCATATTACTCCGCAGAAATCACCGCAGTACTTGGACTCGGTGCAACCAAAGTTCATCAACGTGGCCAACGGTGACACCACCCCGGTTTATGGATCTGCTGATGTGGCTCTTACTTCCTCTATCTCCCTTCGCTCGGTTCTTCATGTTCCGGTCTCTCCCTTCAACCTTCTTTCTGTTAGTCGACTCACTCAAGATCTTGACTGCGTTTTAACTTTTTCTCTATCTTCTTTTGTTTTGCAGGATCGACAGACGCAGAATATCATTGGTGAAGGAAAATTGTCCAACGGGCTCTACATTTTGCATGTTCCTCCCACCGTTCTCCTCAGCACCTCTGTTGATTGACATCGACGCCTCGGGCATGCTCCTCTCCGAATTCTCAAGAAAGCTCTTCCGGATCTCTCCCTCACCGATTTTACTTGCGAATCTTGTATCTTGGGCAGACATCATCGCTCTTCTTTTATTTCTCATTGTACTCGGAGCGATGCCCCTTTTGAATTAATATATTATGATATTTGGGTCCCCTATAAAACAACTAGTGTTTCTGGTTACTGTTATTTTCTTACATTTATTGATGATTACTCTTGAATGACATGTCTATATCTTATTCACGATCGTTCTGAACTCCCTCGTGTGTTTCGTCCCTTTATTGCTGAAACTCGTACTCAATTTTCACGCTTCATTAAAACTCTTCGCACCGACAATGCGCATGAATATACGAGTCGTGAATTCAATACTCTTTGTACTGAATTTGGGAATCATCCATCAAACCTCATGTGTTTATACGTCCTAACAAAATGGTGTCGTTGAGCGGAAAAATCGTCACCTCCTCGAGGTCGCTCGTTCACTTATGTTTCAAATGCGTGTTCTGAAACTCTATTGGCATTTCGCGGTTTCTACAGCCTGCTACCTCATTAATCGCATGCCCTCCACCATTCTCAACTATGTGACTCCCTTCAATCTTCTATTTCCCTCCACACCTCCTTTTCCAGTCACTCCTCGCATCTTTGGATGTACTTGTTATGTCCATAACCTTGGCCCATCCACCAACAAACTTGCTCCTCGTGCGACCAAATATATGTTTGTTGGTTACTTTCGCACTCTGTTAAAGAAATCATGTAAAAAAGGTCCAATAATGAAGGCCCAGCTAGGCCCACTCTCTTTGTAGTTATTTAGTCCCACATCTTAGAATGAGATTTTCTCTTCCCTCTCTTTTCCTATATAAGTGTACAAATGCTTGTTGTAAAAAATATATAGAGAAATAAACATTTATCTTTTTCTCTCGCTCATATTCTTCCATATGGTATCAGAGCGATATCGGTCCTAAAAATATCGCACGTTTTTTTTTCTGGGCTCCTTGTTTCCGGCGATCACCGTTTTTGTGACCGCAGCCCCTGCTCACTCCATCTGGAGTTTCCTTTCCTCCTGTTTTTTTGAGCTGCCCCTCCTCCTTTATACCCTCTTCTCTGTCGGTTGGGTCCCACAACTGTTCTGCTGACCGCACCCCTCCTACGGTCTGGTTTTCTAAACCACTGCTGTCTTCAGCTTCGCTGCCGAGACCGCCTGTTCCCCTTGCCGAGATTGCATTCTCTCTGTTCGCCACGTCTCTCTGACCACCGCGGTCTTTCTGTTCGCTGAACCACTTCAGATCTCCGGCTCTGCGAGACCGCGAGCTCTTCTGACCGTCGTGATCTCTCTGACCGCCGCGATCTCTCTGTTCGCCGAACCTCTTCAGATCTCTGGCTCCGCGTGACCGCAAGCTCTTCTGACCGCCACGAGCTCTCTTTACCGCCGCTTTCCTGACCGCTGCGAGCTCTCCTGTCTGCGAGCTCTTCTGACCGCCACTAGCTCTCCTAACCGCTAGCTCTCTTGACCGCCTCGAGCTCTCTTGACCGCGAGCTCTCCTGCCCGCTGTGCTGCTTCTGCTCGTTTTTTTTTTTCTATCTGCTGCCAAGCTCTCGTAACCGTTGTCGAGCTCTCTTGACTGCGCCCCTTGGTCCTCTTCTCGGTGTCTTCAATGGCCGAGAATAATGCTCCATCTCTTCCGGCTCGTGCTGCGACTCCTCTTCCTGAAGTTCGCGATGAGCTTCAGATCACCACTATCTCTCTTAGTGGGAAGAAAAAATTTGTTGAATGGGTGCACTCTGTTCGCCGTGTTCTCCAGACAAAAGGTCTCTTTCATCATCTGACAAAGGTCACTCCATCTGAGCCCACCGAGGAATGACAACGTGATGACGGTCGTGTCCAATCGTGGATTCTAAATTCGATGGACAGTGAACCATATCGTATGACTATGTATCATGAGACTGCCAAAGCTATGCGGGAGGAACTGCACTCTCTTTATTCTGCCAAGGACAACTTGCAACATCTCTTTGACATCATCACGGACCTTCAGTCTCTTGATCCAGGGTTGACTGGCGACCTCACTTCGTTTGTTAAAACTTTGGTAGAAGCCTGGCTTTAGCATCAACCCCTTACTACCGATCTCGCTGCACAACACACTTAGAAAGGTTATGTCTGTTATTCTCCTAGTGATAGGAAGGTTGTTACATCTGCGGATGTCACTTTCCTCGAAGAGCAGCCCTATCACTTTACACCTACTGCTCCTCCAACACCTCCTACCATTCCTCGCCCTACTGTTCCGGTTACTTCTCAACTACCACCACTACTCCCAACACCAGCTCCCATCACCACCAAACCACCTTTTTTTCGTGTCTATACTCGTCGCTCTCCTACGTCGGATGCCCTGCAACAGGTCCCCCTACCAATGCTACCTTGCGGCCTGAAGATCCGACACCTGCTTCAACGGCTCACCCTCTGGTGAATTATGTATACTTACATCGCCTCTCTCCGGAACTTCGAGAATTTACGACTTCTCTCTCCTCTATTTCCACCCCTAACTCTTTGCAGGAGGCTCTTCAACATTCAGGGTGGCGGGAAGCCATGGATGAGGAAATGATGGCTCTTTGGGCAAATCACACTTGGGATCTTGTCCCTCTTCCTCCTGGCCAGACTTGTGTGGGATGTAAGTGGGTCTTTGCCATCAAGCATGACCCTGATGGGACGGTTCAACGTCTCAAGGCCCGCCTTGTTACTCGTGGGTTTACTCAGCAACAAGGCCTGGATTATGATGAAACTTTCTCTCCTGTAGCCAAGCTGAACACAGTTCGTGTTGTGATCTCTCTTGCTGTTTATCAACACTGGCCGTTGCATCAATTGGATGTTAAGAATGTCTTTCTCAATGGTGATTTGCAGGAAACTGTCTACATGCAACAACCTCCCGGGTTTGAGACCACGGGGGAGTCTCTTGTATGTCGTCTAAATAAATCTCTTTATGGTCTCAAACAGTCTCCCTGAGCATGGTTTGACAAGTTCAGTCAGGTTGTTCGTAATGTTGGGTTCACTCGAAGCTCGGCTGACTTCTCTCTGTTCACCCATCATAGACCGACAAGCACTGTGATTCTCTTGGTATATGTTGATGACATTTTGATAACAGGAGATGATCTCCATGGAATACATATGATCAAACAACATTTGACCTCGATCTTTCAAACTAAAGACCTGAGAAACCTTCGTACTTTCTTAGTCTTAAAGTAGCTCGACATCCTGATGGTCTTGTTCTGTCTCAATGAAATACTGTCTTGATTTGCTTCATGATGCTGGCTACTCTGGATGCAAGTCTGCTGACACTCCTATGGATATCAATCACAAGCTCTGCGCTCATGTCTCAGACTCCGATCTGCTTCTTCCAAACCCAGAGTATTATCGTCGTCTTGTAGGGAAACTAATATATCTTACTGTTACGAGGCCTGATATATCATTTGCTGTTTGAGTTGTCAGTCGATTCACGCATGCATCTCGGATCTCTCATCTCTAGGCAGTTGAGCGCATCCTTCGATACTTGAAGACCGCTCCGGGACAAAGACTTGTATACAAGCCTTCTTCGTCTCCTCTGTCTCTTATTGCATACTCTGATGCTGATTATGTTGGTTCTCTGGATGATCGTCGTTCCACAAGTGGATATTGTACATACTTCGGTGGACACCTTATCACCTGGCACAGCAAGAAGCAGTCAGTGGTTGCTCGCTCATCTACCGAAACTGAGTATCGTTCAATGGCCTTTGTTGTGTCTGAACTTACCTGGTTGGAAAGGCTTCTAAGTGACCTTGGTGTTACACTTCCCTCGCCAACCACTCTCTATTATGACAGTCAAGCTGCTATACATATCACAAAGAATCCCGTATTTTATGAACATACCAAGCACATCGAAGTTGACTGTCACTTCATTCGGGAGAAGGTTCAACTGAAGAAACTGGAACTAAAACATGTTCCCGTAGCTGATATCCTCATTAATGCATTACCACGACCGTTATATTATCAATTCTTGTCCAAGCTTGGTGCTTACGATTTGTATGCTCCAGCTTGCGGGAGAGTGTTGAACAAACTATGTAAAAAGACCCAATAACAAAGGCCCAGCTAGAGCCCACTCTCTTTGCACTAGTTTAGTCTCACATCTTAGAATAAAATTTTCTCTTCTCTCTCTTTTCCTATGTAAGTGTACAAATGCTTGTATGTATGTGTGTGAGAAATCAATACAATATTTCTACGTTTATTTCCCTCAATTCCGTGTTTTCTTACACTTATAATCTTTGATTAAACGTAGGATTGAGTACACCACAAAAGCTTATTTATTTTGCTTTGTGCCAAAGGTTAAAATTATTAAAGATTTCGTCAAATGTGCATTTACTAATAATAGAGTAATTGTACAGTGGCCAAATAATTTCCTATCGTAATAAGATTATAATTGGTCAACTTAATTTCATTTGTTCTATCTTGATGAGACAACTTTGAAATAACTGAAACGCTAGAACAATGTTCAAAGTGTTTAGAAGATAGATAACTTAGAACAATGCAGATAGTTTTTAGAAGATAGAGGGATAAAAACAATGTAGATAAATAGTTTAGCATATAAAATTTAATGTTAGTCGTTATATTAATAATTTAATAATCCTATTTTAGTAAATTTATGTATCTTAAATATGTTATGCAGAATATATAGTATTTAACTTGTACAGTTTGCAGTGGGTGGTTAAATTCGTAAGCGGTTTAGCAGTGTTATTGTTATGGGCCACGAGCTAAGGGCCTAGTTATTTAATTTGTGTCTTTATTATTATTAATTATTTTAATTTAGGTTTTCATTAAGAAGGTCTTGTGGCTTATTTAAAGGCAGTTTGTGTTTGTATGAAGCATCTAAGAAGTATTATATTTCCTTTTATCTTGTGCGTGAGATTTTGGTAGCTCGCTCCTCCCGAGCACGCCCCGCATAGATAGCCGCGGTTCCGGCTCCAAGTATCCCCTCCCCCTCCGGCCACTACTCCGACGAGCACACAACAGTTATGAAATACAAAAATATCATGAAGACTCAAAAGGTGAATTTAATTGCATTTACAATTTAAAATCTCGCTGGTAGGTAAGCATAATGGAAATATTGGCAAGAATAAAATATAACGTAGTTGGTTGTTTAATCTGTCGCAGATAAATCCAGTTCAAGAAGATACACGTGGTTGGTTATGCAAAATAACGGGTAAAAATGCACTTATTAGGCTAGGAGATCTAGCAGCTTAGTAAAAAAGCATTAGATCAGTAGTAACGCGAGGGTCATTTTTTACAGTTTTGGTCATGCATCCGAAAATGATAGGGATGAACCAACTATAGTAAGGGTTACTCCAAGATTGTTCCGGTCGAGGAAGATGCTTCCTTTCAAGCTAAACATCACAATTTCGAAATTTATTCCAATTTTAAATTTCAGCAGATTAAAAATTGGATCAATTCATCAAATTTTTATTGAAATTGATCTAAGTAAGGAGAAATGCTAACTCATAAATAAATTGTGGGCATTTTAAAAGCATTTGGGTTGATATATAAGTCATAAATAAAATTAGTGTTGAAGGATAATCAAAATTGGTAGACCTAGGTGACATTAGTACATGTATTGATACATATTCACGGGAGTCGATCTAAGGCTTGTTTCTTTATTGTATTAATTAGGTATTACTTTACCCTTTAAATATTTTGTCATGTAGTGTGAGGCTCCATCTATATAAGGAGCCCTAGGGTTGGAGATCTTGGGAGTATTGGTTGTTTGTCTCTCTTGGAGAGTGCCTTGGAGGACCCAGCCTCCAAGTGCTTGGCAAGGGTCTGTCTCTCGTTTGTATCCGTGTTTCCTTTACTATTGCAATCTAAGTTCTCATTCGTGTTGTTCTTGATACGACTACGACGTATCAACTAGTCCGACCTGCCGCTCTCCGACCACCACTTAGGCCGCCGGAAACCATCACTCTCCTAGTTTCCTCCTCCATGGCCCTATCTCTGGCCTCCCTGCATGCTTGCTTCGATTGCGTTGACGCAACCGTGAATGACCTCCTCGCCATGACACACAAGATTCGTTGCCGTCTCCTTCCTCCAGCCAACCAGCCACTGCACCCTAGCCCCGACGAGCCGCCACTCCACGCCCCGCACGCGGACATTCCAACTCCGTCGCCGCCCATACTCCCCCTGCCTTGGTGTCTCGACACGGACGCACGAGCTCCGGGTGTCTTCCCCATCGCAACGCACCAAGCTGCTTCCTTCGTGCTAGCCACGACTGATCTTATCCCTGCTGCCGAAGCAACAACCGGCGAGTCGGCTAGACCACTGCCGATCCTCGGCGCCCTTCCCCTCCTAGCACTGCCAAGTGGAGTTTGGATCCAGCCCCGTTCATCCCCCTCTACTGCTGTCATTCCTGCGGATGAGGGTGAAGCGACTTCCCATTCAGAAAGGTTTCTCCGCATAACTCACGGCTTGGACAATTTGATTTTGGGTGTGGGCCACGCATTCTCCTGTCCTCAAGCGTTCCGAGCAACCTTGCACCAATCCGCCATGGCCAAGGGTTCGGCGTGCACTTTTGTTCTGAGCGCAGGGCCTCGTGTCGCCGTCGTGTACTCCGCTGAGGTTTTTCCTTGGAGCATACGCGCCTCGAAGTCACCGACGCCTCAGGAAACCGGGTTCCAACATATGCATCCACACATGCGAATGGGAAACCAACAAGCCACGCCATCGAATGCGCAGAGCAGGATCGCCAGCGTTATGAAGGAGAATCTCCGCTTCCAAAACATGTGTACCCTTCTGATTTCGAACCTTTCCTGGTCTGATTCGATTTGCCTTTTTATTTTATTATTTTCCTTATCCAGCTCTGTCACCCCTAGGGGCTGAACTCAGGCCCACTCTGCCTCCTCTATCTTATGATTCCTGTAGCTTTGTCCCCTTCCTTTTTCTTTTCCTTGAGCCTCCCATCGGCTTCCCCTACACGTTTCCTCTTCTTTTTTGTTATTATTTTCTAGCTGTCACCTCTTTCACAGCTCCCTTCTCCACAATAAATCATCACATGTCTCGCTTTCCTCCACCCAACCGCAGTCTGGTCCCACCTTTTGTTTCCCCCCCTCTCATCTCCTTTTTCTTTCCGATTGGAGCTCTCCTCTGGCATCAACTTCCTTTTCCGCCTTTTCCATTCCGCTTCAACTTTTTCACAACAGTTTCTATTGTGCATCCATTCGACCCATGCAAATTCCCTTTGTCGTTTTTCAATGTATTTTGGCTCCGCTTGAAACCGGGCCCCACCTGACACGTTTTGCACCCTACGTCCGCACCGCCGCGCATCGTCATGTTTTTCGTCCTTGCAACGGTCATTCCAGCAATCGACCACTTCCTTCTTACCTTTGTACTCTTGTTTCAGCTTCGATCAAGGACCATGCCCACCTAGCGTGCACCTACCGCTGAGGCAACCTTCCGGTCCGGCCCACCTCGCTTGACTTGGCCGACAAGCTCTGTTTGGGGCTCGCCATTGCTTCACCTCTCGAACTATACCATGCCAAGCTCTACGCCAATTTCATTCAAGTTTACCATAGCTCTGCCGCCCCCAGACCGACACGGCGACACTACACTTTTGATGTTTCACCAGAGGTCCAGAACCGCCCACCAGAGGAGTCGTCCGAGTCTCCACGTCGCGCTCATGGGACCTTACTGACCCGAACATGACGACAAGGTCAATTTTCAAGCCGGGGGTGTTGATACATATTCGCGGGAGTCGCTCTATGACTTGTTTCTTTATTGTATTAATTAGGTATTACTTTACCCTTTAAATATTGTCCTGTAGTGTGGGGTTCCATCTATATAAGGAGCCCTAGGGTTGGAGTCATATCATTTTGGGAGTATTGGTTGTTTGTCTCTCTTGGAGAGATGAGTGTCTTGGAGGACCCAGCCTCCAGGTGCTTGGCGGGAGCTTGTCTCCTGTTTGTACTCATGTTTCCTTTATTATTGCAATCTAAGCTCTCATTCGTGTTGTTCTTGATATAACTACGGCGTATCATGTATTTCAAAAGAATTGCACAAAATATTTTTAACACCTGAATCAACACTCACAGGGGATGGAAAATGAGGATACTTTTAGACAAACACTGATGATAATAATGAATGCACTGGATCGAAGGATGTTCGATCAAGATACTGTGAATCACACATAACATGCTGTACACAATTGCATCAACATTATTAGTGCTCTCTCATTTCAGTGCCACACATTTCCCTGGACAACACATAATAGCTTGTCATCCATGTGGAGCACAGGTTAGCACTTTACTCTAGAAGCAGATTTTTGTTTTTCGACGTTTAATATAGTTACTTAGGCCTTGCTTGGGGGAGCGGTGACACAAATGCTATTTTTATAAAATGAAGTTTTTGGCCAAAACAACACGACAGTCATCCAAATGTGGTCAAGCTTTGCTGATCATGATTGTCCGGACCCCCAAAAGTGGAATTTGAGCAAAAAAAAGTTGTCACCAAATTCCAAACGCGGTCACCACTACATTTACTACCACAATTTCACACTGCAACAGTTCAAATACCCCTGTCCCAAACAGAACATGAGTATTCAAAGTTTATTGGGTACCCGATTGTGGCCGAAGGTTTTTGAGCAAACAAGCAATTTGAAGAGTTTAATAGTCCCAGGTCTTCTAACCAAACTAATTTAGATTTCCTTCCCTATGTTCTATATTAGTTCATTGCCTTGATTGCAATATCTTCATTTCTATTAGGACTGCATATATAGCTGTGTACCTGAACTCCTAATTGATCTGCATTTTTTTCCATCTATGATTCAATTTTATACGGATTCAATTCTTGATGTTTTACTGTCTGCCAATGATTCACAATATATAAATATTCGGAGTTCATTTTATGGACATGCTCGTTAGCTGCTAAGTTGACAGTTTATTGCAGCAGTTTATTCTCTTCATGAACCTTTTTTTGAAGAAAAATAAAGAACTGTGAAAATCTTCAAGAAGCCTCGTGAATCTCTTATGAACAGAAAACTGAAATTTGATTTGGTTTTCAGGTTCATCCTGAAGGAAAATACGTTGTCGATGTGGATAAGAGCATTGACATAACAAAGATCACGCCATCAACCAGAGTTGCTCTTCGCAACGATAGCTATGTGCTTCACTTGATCCTACCCAGCAAAGTAGATCCTTTAGTCAATCTCATGAAAGTTGAAAAGGTTCCTGATTCTACTTATGATATGATCGGCGGACTTGACCAGCAAATCAAAGAAATAAAGGAGGTTAGTAAGTCTATTATGATATTATTATGTGATTTTTTGTTTGTTAATTTAAGCTCTTTGATGCCTTTATATAAAAATACTTATAAATTGAGACTTAGGCTCCGTTTGGGATGGCGTTTTTGCTCCGGTGAGTTTGGACAAAAATGCGACCGTCATAGAATGCATGTTTGGCATGACAATGATTATGACCGCCACCAAGAAAAGAAAAACTAATTTGAACATAAAAGTGAATGAAGTTTCTTAGGTGAGGCCGGGCGTTCACGAACTACGGTTCATAACCAAGCGGAGCCTTACTGCCAAGAATATTATTTGGTCTTTTGACTGTCTATGATGGTTCTATACAGGTTATTGAGCTTCCAATCAAACATCCAGAGTTGTTTGAGAGCCTTGGAATAGCTCAACCGAAGGTATTGGGTCTGTACATGATCTACATTGTTATTATTATTATTATTATTAGTATGATGATTAACTAGTGAATATTTCCTTTCCAGGGAGTTCTGCTGTATGGGCCACCAGGGACTGGAAAGACTTTACTGGCGAGGGCTGTTGCGCATCATACCGACTGCACTTTCATTAGGGTTTCTGGCTCCGAATTGGTTCAAAAGTACATCGGAGAGGGCTCGAGAATGGTTCGAGAACTTTTTGTTATGGCAAGGTACAATACTCGCGATTCTTATTTTTCTTATTTGGTTCGTGTTTATATTCATTGCAGAAGCAGCAGAAGAAAACCTGCTGTGCCTTATCACGCGTAAATATAGTTGAGCAAAATCTTTGAATACATAAGAAGGGTTAATTGCTGGGACTCCGGGAACCTCTCTTTTACCTTTTGAAATTACGAAAACCTCCTCTATGAGTTTACATTGTTAATTTGTAGTATAATAAACAGCCCTTTCTGAGGGATAGAGTTGTAATGTTAATAGGGTAGACAGATTTTTGTAATTTCAAATAATAGGGAGTAGATCCCAGATAATAGGGAGTAGATCCCAGTAATTAACCCTACATGAGCATCTGACATTTATTTTCTTGCATTCCTAAATTCCAGGGAACACGCTCCATCTATCATCTTCATGGATGAAATCGATAGCATCGGATCTGCCAGAATGGAATCTGGATCCGGCAACGGCGATAGCGAGGTGCAGAGGACCATGCTTGAACTTCTAAATCAGTTGGATGGATTCGAAGCTTCGAATAAGATCAAAGTAACTCTATATATCTTTGATTTTGTTAATAGATTTTTCTATATAAAAATGTTGTCAATTTTAGTGAATCAGTTTCAACAATTTCTCCATTTTTTCTTCTGTTAGGTTCTGATGGCTACGAATAGGATTGATATTTTGGATCAAGCTCTGCTCAGGCCTGGACGAATTGATAGAAAAATCGAGTTTCCTAACCCTAACGAAGAGGCATGTGTTCTAATTTCAGAAATTTTCTCCTTGGAAAAATAATAGAAAGACTCCATCAATCTCTTTTAGTGCCATGAAATTACTAACTGCGTGTGCGTGGGATTTACAGTCCCGCTGGGATATCCTAAAGATTCATTCAAGAAAGATGAACTTGATGCGTGGAATCGACTTGAAGAAGATCGCCGAAAAGATGAACGGCGCTTCTGGCGCCGAGCTCAAGGTAACATTCCGCTCCTCAATTCGCCGTCGGACATTCGAGGAGGATTCGATTGATTTAAGACCCCCGGTGGTATTGATTTGATTGTTCGGTGGTTCAGGCGGTTTGCACGGAAGCAGGAATGTTTGCGCTGAGAGAGCGGCGGGTTCACGTCACCCAGGAGGATTTCGAGATGGCGGTGGCCAAGGTGATGAAGAAGGAGACGGAGAAGAACATGTCGCTCCGGAAGCTGTGGAAATAGCCTCTCACTGTCAGCATCATAATTAAATGCCGGAGGCCTGCTGCCGATATGCGAAGGTAAAAATTTTAGAACACAGCTAATTTTCATGATGTAATCGTGTGATTATACGCGGAGTTTTCTTAACTTGGTGGTATTATAATGTATTTATACATTAATCTATTAAAGAAATTATCCAGGGATTTATGTTCATTAATTAATTTGGGTTTAGCATACACATTATCATTCCCGCACGTGCTAAAATAGACCTATCATGAGCAAGTTATGTCAGTTACAACAAAGGCGATATTAGAGTCCACTTTTACATGCTAGCTGACCTTAGAGGATAACAGGGCCATAGACGAAAACTGAAAACACCGGACACTTGACATTAGATTTGTTGCCATGCTTGTGGAGAAAGTTTCTAAATTTGTCCTACACCAATTGTAATACACTTTTGCGTGTAGAGCCGGAGCGAGTAAAAAGAGACCATTAGGAGGTCAAAGAGGCCGTCGGGCAACATCCGGGACTCGATGTAAAAAAAAAAAAAACTTCATGACATTTTTAATTATATTTCTAATTCATTTACCGAGTCTTTTGTCATGTTTCTATAGACTCTTGTTCATCTTTCATCCATGGCGACACCTATTTTGTTGGTTGAAATTGGAAGTTTTGACCATTAATTATAGCACTTTAGGAGTTTAGGGTCTGCTTGGCTGGGCTTGGGCGGTTGGAGATGGAAATAAAACGGCATTCCTATCCGGTTTCAGACGAAGGTTATCCATGTGGATGGAAATGACGTTTCCAATTTTTTTAGAAAACCTCAATAGAGAAAAAAAATCTCAAATAAATAGAGCCTTAGGCTTTGAGTCTGTTTGGGAGAGCTGCTGCGGATTGAGAAGCTGCTGATTGAACAGAGCTCTTTAGACAGAGCTCTTTGAGGAGCTGTTTTGAAAAGCTGCAGGCTGTTTGGATGGTCTGTGGATAAATACTGATTGAACAAAGCTCTTTCAAATAAAACTGTTTGGTAGAACTGCTTTTTGAGAGCTGTTTTTTTAAACGAAAATATTAATATATGTTGTTCTCAAACATTTAAACATATCAATACAAATAAATATTGTTCTCAATTATAACATGAAATGGTAGGTTCTTCGGTGCGTTCGTTCCACTTTATTCAATCATTCTTCGTCATCTGCACAGTGAAAAAATTTGATATTACTCATACTTTTAATTAATACACACAAACATATATATACATACACACAAACACATATCTATTCAACACAATTAAACACCAATACAAACATACCATACAACAACATACATAGCTAAGCGCGCACACACACACAACTAAGCGCGCACACACACACATAAATAAAGAAACAATTTCATGATACATAGCCAAGCATATTACAAAAATGTCAGCCTTTCAGGATACACATTTGGAAGCCTTCAATACATTAAACATATTTTAGGGTCAGGAAATTTTAAGTCAAGCACAAGGACAAGACCAATGACTAGAGAAAGATCAAAAATTGAGTTCGAAAATTCCTCACAAGGACAGCCGAAGGTGCTTGATGCTTTCTAGGAGGTGCTCGACGGCAACTGCAGTAGGGCAAGGATCAAAACCCGATCCGAGCTTCTAGATGCAGAATAACACCGGCGAGGGGTTGAGAAAAATACCTAAACGGGAGATTCGAGAAGTTGATCGGAGCTTCTAGATGCAGAATAACGCCTTCGAGGAGTTGATCGGAGCTTCTACCTGCAGAAAACCGCCGTCGACGACAGCGCCAAGCCCCTCGGAATCGAAATCGGGAGGGACGACTGGTAGGGTTTCGCACGAGAGAGGCAAAAGCGTACATCCGCGGTTCGACTGGAGCTTATAACCGGATGTAGAGACCGGCCACGACAGGGGCGACCTCGCCGGAGGAGGAAGGAGCTGGACTTTCGCCGGAGGAGGAAGGAGTGCCGGATCTTGCGGAATCGAGACGGGAACGCGAGAAGGAGCGGGATCGGGAGGGATTTGGGGGAGCAATTCGTGAGACGTGAAACGTGGCCTCCAAGCTGCTTTTTTAATTAACCTTAGAGAGAGCTATTTAGAATAATCCCCAAAGAGCTATTTAGAAGAGCTCTTTCAAACACCTAAATAACAGCTCTGGCGGTTGAAAAATCACTTCTCAATCCGCAATAGCTGTCCCAAACTGACTCTTTGTTTGGGACAGCTTTGGCGGATCAAAAAGCTGCATTTCAACCGCAGCCGCAGTTTTTAGAGTGTTTGAATGCGCAACTCCTCTAAAAGCGCTTACCTTAAAATAGCTGATGTGGCTTTTTGAACATTAGGCGAGACCGTGCTTTCCGCATCTCATCCGCGCGTTTCGCCTCTTCTCATACGCAAAATTTTATCCCTTGACAGCCGAAGCCGGATCTGCGCGAGAGAGCTCTCCCGATCCCGTCCCCGACCCCTTCTCAATCCGGTTTGGAATTCCTCTCCCCGGTTGAAGATCTTCGCGCCGGCGGACTCGACGAGAGCATCCGCGACCTCTCCTTGCTCGATCCCGACACTTTTGGTCGCATATCTAGGGTTTTCGACCCCTTCGATCCAAGGCATTCGGGCCTTATTTCTCCTCCTTGTTGGTAATTCCTTCATCCTTCCTTAGGATTTAAAATGATATTATTGTTTGGTTTTGATGATTTTTAGTGCAATGTGATAGTCCTCTTTTGCTTAGGGTTTCATTGTTCTTGAAAATAGTTATTGAATTTTTTGTTAGTGATTCCAGTGCAATGTCGACCTCTCCTGGCTTTGATTTCCTTGTTTTTTCTTCTTCTTGAAAATAGTTATTAAAATTTTTGTTAGTCCCCATTCCTCGACGATCAGCACTTATGCACAAACTCTCCAAACAGTCTGCAACTTTTTCATTACTGTTTCTCAACCAGCTGTATTCTATCAACAATTTTTTCATCAGCAACAGCTGAGCCAAGCAGAGCCATAAGCTCCGTTTGACACAACGACAACGGTCTTGAATGCGGTGGTTATGAACCGTCGTTCACGAACACCTTGCCTCACCTAAAGAATTTCATTCACTGTTATGTTCAAAACTAGTTCTCTTTTCTTGGTTGAGGTTATAACCGTTGTCATGTCAAATATACAATCTATTAAGATATATTATTTTTCTATATATTTTTTTATATTAATCATTTTATACAACACAGTTGTACATAAGAGAGTGCAATAATAATAATGGTCATGTTTCCTCCAATATATTATTGTTGCTTAAATAAATTTTTTTTTTGCTTCATGGTGTAAGATAGAAGGCAAAAAATTGCATGCATTGATTGCTTGGAGGGGCAATGAAAAGAAATTTAAAGCTGAGAAAAGCTACTCATCATCTATTATTTGGTTGGTGTAATACCTTGACCTTAGAAGCTATATTATCAATGTTCATTCACTGTATTTAATTTTTGAGATTTAATTATTATAGCCCCACATGCCGATTTAACTTTCTTGACGACCCCCACTCGCAGGCCCCGAACGCATAATTGCAGTCCCAAGGGCATCGTGTGTGAGAAAGTTTTATTTAATTAAATAAAAATAAAGATAGGAGGATATGATTGAATGGAGGGCTAAAATTATCTCGATGGTCCACACCATTACACCATAAAATGATATCTTTATATATTAGTATATATTTATAGCATATCTCACTTATAAACACATATTCACACATTATTAATACACAAATTCATTACATGTTAATTATATATTTGAAATTTTGTATGATACTTATATGCAAAACTAATGATTTTAGGCATTTACTTTTAATGTATGCTCTACATACAAATGCTAACCAAACTTGCACCTCATGTCAACTAAAAAAATGATTTATTTAACTAGACCTTAAGCCATAATAGATAACTATACATAGTGCATAGAAATTTCATGTGCGCACTTCTCATAACAAAAGAATATCATAACGCCTCTATAAACATTCAATATTTAACATAACAAATAAAACACATTGGAGCACTTTTTGTATGGGTTTTTAAGGAATGTCACTTTGTATATATTCATTTCATAGCGAAGGATTTTATAAAATAATTTATAATATTAAATTAATTTAAAAGTGCCAAGTAAACTAAAACAATTAGTGTTACATGATTTAAATGAATCTAAACTAATCAAATTTAATAAGTATCACCATTCATATAATTCAAAACAAAATATATCTTAAATTATAAACTTCAAGTTACTTTATATACTAGATTGAAGCAAAAGTCTCGCTATAAATGGACCATATAAACCAATGTTGTTTGTTTTATGATTCAAAAAGCTTCAAATAAAGTGATATTTAATAAACACAATCTAAATTAACAAATGAAAGGTCTTCAAATTGAATTACATAGTTTAAATTTAACTCTTTCAAGTATCCATTTATGGATTTCAGCCTAGTTTCAATTCTGAAAACTTTATATTCCTCATACTTCTATTACATGAATTGAAATGATCTCCATTGATATGAACGAGAGGAAGCTAATAGTTGTCGGGGTTGTACATGCATCCAGTTGATCTTGTTAGTAAACTGAGAAAGTTTTGGCATACTGAACTTCTCTCTATTAGACTAGTGAAATAGCAAGAAAAAAGGAAGAGCCCAAGAAAGAGGCATCAAAGAAGAAGACACCGAAGAAGGAAGAATGCAAGAAGGATGAACCCAAGAAGAAGAAGAAGAACGAGATTAATCCTCATGAGCAGATTGTTTATTATAGATTGTTTTTTAATGTTTTGAGTTTTATATAACATTATAGGTATAAAAGCTCTATTGATTTGATTGAAGGGTTTGGGCTATCTCCCACCTTCATTTTTTTACTATTAATAAAAATATATTTTCTTTGAGATTCTTTTACCAAATAGATATTCTATTTATAATTGTCTTATCTTGTAAATTTTTATTTTTTTAATAACAATATATAAATTTATTTAAAATATATTTTGTAAATAACTATAAAAATATTAGTGACCAAATTTTTCATCAAAAATTTTGGACATTTAGTGATAAAAAATCTGATCACTATTGTATTGCACAATCAATGACTAAAGTTATTGTCACAAAAAATTAATTTTTGTAGTGACAAACAATTAGTTCACAAAATATTTAGTAATCGAGATTAATTTCTTCACTAAAAATATACATTTTGTGATGAAAATTGAGTTGGTCAGTAAATATATTTAGTGATGGAGCTTTTGCAACTATCTTGTGACGAACTAAATTTGGTCACTAAATATCTTCAATGATCAACCCGCAATATTCAGTGACCAAAATTTTTGTCACTAAAACCAGATTTTTGGTAATGGATCACCTGACATAAGCGAGCAAAAAGTGGATTCATAAGGCTAATCTCTCTCTCTCTCTCTCTCTCTCTCTCTCTCTCTCTCTCTCTCTCTCTCTCTCTCTCTCTCTCTCTTTATATATATATATATGTATATATATATATATTCAAACTATAGTTGGTATGAAACCAAATATACTTACAATGTGTATCTATTAAGATAGAAACTAAAGTAGAAAGGAATGCGATCACATGGCTTAGGGACCACATTCCATACCTCACTTTTATATTGTAGGTAATAGATGATAAGTCTTCAATCAAATTTTTTTAAAGCCCCACCTCAACTCAACATCACTTTGCAATGGTGGTCCCCAATGTGGGGCCCACTCGTGAAACAGCTTGCTTAAAGCTTTTGCCTTTATGATATCTAGCACTAAGAGACCTTCCCATGTGGCCTTCACAAAAAGGTGCATGTGTAAATTGGGCTCAAAGATCTATATATCATTTTGAACCTTCTCTCATGCTCCCTTTATCAAAATTTTAACCATCAATTAATTTGATTAATTTATGAGAAATTATAATCTCATTAAACAAATTGATGCATAAATTTTAATTTAATTTTATGCATTATTGATATTCATGATTACATGATTTATAAATCATGGTTGGAGTTTTTATACATGTTAATGTGATGTCAGTGGATCAACAAAAAAATAATTTTAAATGTGAATTCACACGAGAGATGTTTGAATTCGAATACGAATAATTGTATTTTTGTTTGAAGATTCATGGATAGTTCATAAATAATATTTAAACTTAGGAATGATAAATTATTTATCTAAATTCATCCAAATAATAGAGTTTGGTCCAAATTAAATATACAACCTTGTAATCTCGAAAATATTAATATACCCAATATAAGAGTTCTAATTAATGGTCCTTAGTTCTTTACATATTTAATGAGTTTTTAACAAATCCGAATTTAAATTATATATATTAAGTAATATCTGAATCAATTTGATTTCTGAACTGACTTAGGTTTAACTTAGGCCCCGTTTGGCGTGACGTTTTTGCTCCGGAGAGTTTGGATAAAAAGCTAGCGTCATATAATGTATGTTTGACATGACAACCACCACCAAGAAAAGAAAACTAGTTTTGAATATAAAAGTGGATGAAGTTCTTTAGGTGAGGTCGGACGTTCACGAATGATGGTTCATAACCACCGCGTTCACAACCGCCACCGCCGTGCCAAAAGGAGCCTTAATTTATTTATAGGTCAGTATTGCACAAGATTACATAATTACTTGGTTTGAATGTTTGGTATAGTTTATTATTTAAATTATATAATCAATCGAAATTGGGTACACAATTTTTTTTGAAGGTAATAGGGCAATTTCATAGATCAATAAGCTCTAAGCGGATTAAATTCAGGATAGTAGAAGGTAGGGACGATGACATGGAAAAAGAAAATGAAGCGAGCTCATGCGCAACCCGATTGAACAAACGTCCAGAGAAGATGAAGTCGATCTGTGGGATCCCTTGAGTCAATTCCAAGGAATCAAAGACAAATGAGCGATCCAACGAGAACGGCACCACCATAGCCGCCAAATCAGTATTCAAGGTAGAGCAGTCCCCTTCAATCAAAACATCGGGTCAAACAAATTCCACTGCCACCTCAACTGCCAGACAAGCCGCAAGCGCCATCGTCGGAGTAGACACGTGTCCCCAGGTACGCCAGATCAAGCATCGCCCAAAAGAATCTTGGGCAACAACACCCGCACCAACCAAAGAAAGGCCCTCCGTAATAGCTCCGTCAAAATTGATCTTTACCACGCCCAAAGGGGGAGGAGCCCAAGCAGTCCGCGTAGGAGAAACACGCGGAGGTAAGTCATCGGGAGGTGAAACCATCGCCACACGAATAAAATCAATCGTCGCCTCCAAAACCTGAAGAGAGCCCTCCTACTACATATGATTATGATGCCACCAAAGCGCCCAACATGCTGTCGAGAAAAGGGCAAAAACAACCGAATTCACGGATCCATGGACCTCCCAAAGCCACTCAAACCCAGAGCACGCAACTGTATGCCTGGCAAAATTAGGGATCTCCAGGGACTCCTAAATCGGGGAAACAAATGGGCAACCCCCAAAGGCATGTCGAAACCCCTCATCATAGAAATCACACAACGGGCAACCAACCACATCCAAACAATATTGTCGGCGAAGGGTAGAGGCCGTCGGTAAAATATCATGAGCCAAGTGCCAAAGAAAGCCACGAACACTTGGTTGAACACGTGTGCCCCAAATAAAGTTTCAGGATGCATGGGGGCAAGGATGAGGACGAAGCCCTACTAGAAACAAGAGAGTGTGGGGCCAAATGATAAGCGTTCTTAACATAAAAGAGGCCACTCGAAGAGTAGTGTCAAACCCAAGCATCCACCAGAGAGAACCACCCCAGAGGAATAGACAAAATGACCGTCATATCATCCGCACCAAAAAGGACCCGGAGCACATCAAGATCCCACTCACGTTTGTCATGCATAAAAAGGTCACATACAAATCGTGATCCTGAACCGGGCGGTCGCGAGGACTGAATCCAGAAAGAAATCGGTCGAGGCACCCAACGGTCATGTAAAATATCAATATTCATCTCCGACCCAACAGATAAATGGGACCCCTCCACAATCAAGGCCCGAGTGTGAAGGAAGCTCCTCCAATTATAAGATGGTCGATTTACCAAAGAGGTCGAGAGAATGTCCCCCTCTGAATAATAGCGAGCCCGAAAAATGCTTCTTGTATAACACGTAATTGGTCGAGATCAAGATGACCGAGGACGACTTAGAAGATTTCGCTCACCTCGGGCGAGTAGAGAAGATCTCGCATGTTCAGAACCATCTTTGTTGAGACTAAAATTGCCTAAGGAAGACATCTAAGGGTGCCAGCTCGCCCGGGTTCCAGGGTGCCAGCTCGTCAGGGCTCCCAGGGTGCCAGCTCGTCAGGGTCTCAGGGTGCCAGATCGTCAGGGTTCCTAGGGTGCCAGCTCGCCATGGTCCTAGGGTGCCAGCTCGCCATGGTCCTAGGGTGCCAGCTCGTCAGGGTCCCAGGGTGCCAGCTTGTCAGGGTCTCAGGGTGCCAGCTCGTCAGATTCGCAAGGTGCCTGCGTTTAGCTATTCCAGACAGCGGGATTTCGCTGTTGGCAGACCAATTTGGGCTACATTTAGTAAAACCAAAAGGCGGGAACTCATTATCCGCAAACCATTTTTAGAAAATTATAAATAGACCCCCAATGACACCTTTGGGGAGGACTTCTCACTTGTTTCTCTCTCCTTGGCTAGCTTTGGTTGGCAAGTGGGTTCAGGCTTGCTGCTCACCGTGGTTTCTGGGTGGGTGGTTAGGAATCCTCTAGTGCTCTCCAAAGTGCCAGGCACAACATTTGGCTTAGGAGGGGAGGCTTTCTAAGATGTTCCGGGTGTGTGACGGGACCTCCTCGCTGCAACTTGAGGGTCTATTCTAGTTTTCCACCATAGAGTGAGGTTCCTTGTCCCGAGAGTCTGGCCTAGTGAGCAAGCTTAGGAGAATTAAGTGCAAGCTGCACCCTTGGTCCGAACTCCTTGTTGAACTGTGGTGTCCGACTTCAACACTCGGCAGGGTCCCAAGATCCTCAGCCCAGCACTCGCCCAATGCCTAGGGTGAGTGGCAAGATCCGCGAGCGGTGGATCATGAGAGCACTCACCCGACGATCCGGGTGGGTGGTGAGTCGTCTGTCCCATAGGCCACTCGGCACCGTTCGACTCGTCAGCCTGACCTCGACAACAATCGACTCGTCAGCCAGACCTCGACAGCAATCAACTCGTCAGCCAGACCTCGACACCGTTCGACTCATCAGCTTGACCTCGACGACATTCGACTCGTCAGCCTGACCTCGGCGGCATTCGACTCGTCGGTCTGACCTCGGCGACATTCGACTCGTCAACCTGACCTCGTCGACATTCAACTCTACAACATTCGACTCGTCATCCTAACCTCGACACCATTCGACTCGTCGGCCTGGACTCGACAATATTCGACTCGTCAGCCTGACCTCGATAGCATTTGACTCGTCACCCTGACCTCGACCACATTCGACTCGTCAGCCTGGCCTCGACAACATTTGACTCATCACCCTAACCTCAGCAACATTCGACTCGTCAGCCTAACCTTGACGACATTCGACTCATCAACCAGACCTCGGCAACATTTGACTCATCAGCCTAACATCGACATCATTCGACTCGTCAGCCAGACCTCGACAACATTCGACTTGTCAGCCTGACCTCGGCAACATTCAACTCGTCAGCCTAACCTCGACATCATTCGATTCATCATCCAGAACTCGGCAACATTCGAATCGTCAGCCTGACCTCGGTAGCATTCGACTCTTCAGCCTGACCTTGACAACATTCGACTCGTCAGCCTGACATCGAAAACATTCGACTCATCAGCCTGACCTCGGCAAAATTTGACTCGCCAACCATAAAGAGTGAAGTTCCTTGTCCCGAGAGTTTGGCCTAGTGAGCAAGCTTAGGAGAATTAAGTGCAAGTTCCACCCTTAGTCTGAACTCCTCGTTGAATAGTGATTTTCGGGTTCAACACTTCCCACCAAGGTTTCTGATCTCGTCAACAAACGCTAAACCTGCTTAGCTAAGATGGTAGAATTGAAGGCCACAAGACAACAAAAGCCCATCCCCCAACGGACCTTGCCTCACATAAAGAGCACTAGGATTTCCAATGGGAGCCACGATGGCCACCACCATCCCACCAAAACGATGCAAGCAAGGAGTCCACCTCAGTAAGTAAATTCAACGATAGACAGAAGCAACTAATAACACAAATTGTAATGGTCGTCAAAACCACCTTAATTAAGATCTCACGTCCAGCCTGCAACAAGAGCTTGACCTTCCATCCCTGGATCCGCTTCCAAATCCTATCCTTGATATACATGAAACACATCTGGCGCGATCGGCCAACCGAAGCAGTTACCCCCAAATACAAATCATGTTGGAGACAACAGTCCACCCCCAGAACATCAGATAACTCAGTCACAACCAAATTCGGTGTGGAGGGCTCAAAACCAATCTTGGACTTCCAACAATTAATCACTAAGGAGAAGGAGTGCAGGATCCCCGAAATTGGCACCGCCGCCTGCCTCTCCGCATGAGCTAAAATAAGTGTGTCATCGGCAAATAATAAGTGTGATACTCGCGGAGCCAAGGGGCAAACTGCCACCCCCTCACCAAACCCTCCCGTTCAGCGCGCTCCAAAAGTCTACTAAGAAACTCCGAACACATCAGAAACAAGTATGGGGAGACGGGGTCACCTTGTCGCAGCCCGTGACTAGGAAGAAGGGACCCAAACGTCTCCCCATTAAAGAGAAATGAGTATCGAGCGAAAGAGACACATCACATATAATAAGAGATATAAACTCAACATTCAGTCCCAAACAGGTCAAGGCTCAAGAAAGAAATGACCACTTAACCCGATCATAAGTGTTGAAACCGATTTCTCGGTCTCTTGTGAAGCTCGGGCCCTCAACAAGTTGAGGGGAAGCTATCCCTTACTAGTCCCTCGGAAGGAGCAGACTGGAGACTCGGAAATGGACTAAGACCTTAGTCACAGCGTGGAGGTCCCACCACAAACCCGGAAGATCGTTGAGCGCTTCCCCTCCCAAGCCAAAGCTGAGACTCGGGCACCTTGGAGAGCTAGAGAGCTAAACCAAAGTAGCCAAGGGAGGAAAAAGCTCAGAGAACTGAGATTGGAATGTCCT
This sequence comes from Dactylorhiza incarnata, assembly GCA_033032865.1. Lineage (NCBI taxonomy): Eukaryota > Viridiplantae > Streptophyta > Magnoliopsida > Asparagales > Orchidaceae > Dactylorhiza > Dactylorhiza incarnata. The sequence continues at coordinate 998,272 of JAWHQI010000491.1, forward strand.
CTCCCAAGGTGCCCTTTGAGGTCTATTTATAGTTTTTTGTTCGTGGTCTGTTAATAGCGGAATTCCGCCTTTTGGTTTTACTAAACGCACCGCAATTTGGCCTGCCAACAACCAAACTCCGCTGTTTGGAGGGGCTAACGACAGACCACCCGGGGCAGAGGGGTAATTTCGCCTCCTCAGCCTATGGGCAAATGGCCTGCGAGAAGACTACTCGTGAGAGCTCCTGCGAGTCTCCTTGCGAGTATGACTCGTGAAACCCCTCTTAGGCGAGCGCTCTGCGAAGGCCCCGCTCGCGCCTCTTCCGGCGACATCCACCGAGGCCAGGTCTCGCATGCCTTCCTGCGAGCTCCCCTCGGCCCTGTGTAAATCCGTTGAACTGGCTGGAAGATTGAGTTCGTCGAGCTGAGAAGCAAGTTCGTCGAACTGAAACGTGACGTTCGTCGAACGCAGAACGGAATTCATCGAACACAGAATTTTGGAAAGAATCCGACTTGCCCAGAAGACCACTGCCAGCGGACCGCGAGGATCTGGCTCGCCCGCCTTCCTGCGAGCGATCGGCGAGTGTCCGGCTCGCCCGCCTTCCTGCGAGTGATCGGTGAGTGCCCGGCTCGCCCGCCTTCCTGCGAGCGACCTTTGAGACTCTGGCTCGCCTTCCTTGTTACTTATACGTCGAACGCAGAGCTGAATTCGTCGATCTCAAACTAGAGTGCGTTGAACCGAAGACAAAATCTGCTGAACTGGCCGGAAGATTGAGTTCGTCGAGCTGAGAAGCAAGTTCGTCGAACTGAAACGTGTCGCGAGTTCGTCGAGTTGAGAAGCAAGTTCGTCGAACTGAAACGTGACGTTCGTCGAACGCAGAACGGATTTCGTCGACCGCAGGACGGAGTTCGTCGAATGTAGAAACTTAGAGAGAATCCGGCTTGCCCCCTTTCTCGCGAGCGGTCGACGAGTGTTCGGCTCGCCTGTCTTTCTGCGGGCGACTCTTGAGATTCTGGCTCGCCTTCCTCGTGACTTCTCTCGCCTGTTGACTTCTTATTCTACGCCTATCTCTTGGCGAGTATCGGGGTTGTACAATAAGCCTTAGAGAGATCGAGCTTAAGAGAAAAGCATGAATCCGACTCCCTTGGTGTAGTAGAAAGAAAATGATTGATTTCAAAGGCCACAAAATATTATCCGTAATTAGCCTCTCAGGGATAAAGAAAAATTGAAGGGGAGAAATAATGGAATCCAAGAATGGCCGCAACCGATTAGTGAGGCACTTAGGCTCTATTTGGAGGGACTTATTTTCACCGGTCAAGCGGTTACGACCGTATGAACCGGACATTAATTAAGGTCCGGTTCATGCGGTCGTAACCGCTTGACCGGTGAAAATAAGTCCCCCCAAACGGAGCCTTAGTGTCCACATGGTACACAACATTGCATAAGCTAATAGGCCGAAAATAAAGGGATAAGGATGCTGTTTTATCACACTTAGGGATCAACACAATATTTGTGTCATGAAATTCCTGTGTGGACGTGTTAAGAAAAATCAAAATTAAGGTTGTGACCTTAGCCTCCACCGGCGACCTTTTTTTTTGAAAAAGATTGGAGGGAGGCCTTCCAGCCCAGAGGACATAAGAGTGGGCATAGAAAAAAGAGCAGAGTATACCTCAACCGGGATAAATGGTTAATTTAGATCAACATTCATCTCATCTGAAACCACTCACTCGCCACCAAGAATGACATCCGCAAAATCGTCGACCGATTGGGAAGTAGAAGTGAAGAGCTCCTCAAAGTAGAAACGAAATCAAAGTCTGAATGCCCTCCCGAGAATCCACACGGTTACCCAAGCCATCAAAAAACCAAGAAATGTGATTCTTCCTCCGCCTAGTCGAAGCACGCGCGTGGAAATTAGTATTTTGGTCCCCCTTCATCAACCAAGCCGACTTACCACGTTGCTTCCACTTCAAATCCTGCGATTGAATAAGATCCTCAAATGTATCATGCAGTGTAGTCTCATTGTCTCGCAACATCGCAGTAAGGGGGCCTGGAGGATAGCTCCAATCTCCCTCTCCAACCGCCGAATCTCCCGGGGGATACACCCAAACCTCTTATTACTCCAACTAGCAAGGGACGAGACACAACCCCGCACAGCCCGACCCCAATTAAGGTGCAGCTCCGAACGTGCAGTCACTCTGTCTCCTCAAAACGTCCCCACAAAACCTCATATCGAATTGAGCGACGACAACGAGGAAGATCTGAGCGAGCCCGAAGTGTAAGCAAAATAGGCGGATGATCCGAGTACACGGTCTGAAGATGCCACACTGAGGCCGCCAGGAATAAGGCTGACCAAGATGCAGAAGCACAAAATCGATCAAGTCGAGCCCGAACCGTAAAAGGGGTCAGCCGACGATTCGTCCAAGTATATCAGGTACCCACAAAACCCCAATCAGATAGTTGACGTCAGACCCTACCATCCAATTCCGACTGAACAAGAATTTCATTAAAATCACGACCACAAAACCACAACAACGACATGGTCGAAGACAGATGTCGCAAAATATTCCAAGTATGTTTCCGATGACAAGCAGAAGGGTGGCCATAAAATCCAGTAAACCTCCACGGTGAACTAGAATCATCCCGCACAATCATAGCATCAATATGATAAGTAGAATAGGATAGAAGGCGAACATCGACATTTCTATCCCAAAGAAGTAGCAAGCCACCACTACTACTCCGGGCTGCAACTGAGAGGTCATCCAAGTTCCATCTTCGCTTCAAGGACTCCGCCTTAGAAACAAGAACGCTTGGTATCTGATACGAAGAAAAATGAGGTTTGATGAGGCTGAAGAAGTATTGGGTGTGGTTCCCATCCGAGTCGGACAAAAACCACCGGGTACACGATAACCCATTATTCTTTTTGTTGCTAGTTTTTTGTTTAAAATAATAAAGAAAGGAAAAAAAGGGGGAGATGGGTTCAAAAGGGGGCGGCAGCCATAACCTAATCGGTTTCAGTTTTTCTTCCTGCCCTCAAAATTTTGAGAACCGCCGCAGCCCTTCCCCTCTCGCTCTCCCTCTCGGTTTTGTTCGAGCAGCCGCAATCAGCCCTCCCTCTCTCTCTCTCGTTTCTTGTTGAGGACTGCTGCCGCCTGGAGGTGTTGAGGGCTTCTGCCGCCTGGAGGGGTTGAGGACTGCTGCCGCCTGGAGGATTTGAAGGGGGCTGCCGCCTGGAGGTGCTGAAGCTACTGCCGCATGTTGAGGTGTTGGAGGGGTTGCCATCTGTTGAGTTGAGAAGGGGCTAATCGTAGCCGGTCTTGTTCGTGGCTTGGAGATTGAAAGCGGAGTTGGAAGGGGCTGCACATAACCATCCTTCTTCGTGGTTTCGGGAACGTCATCTTCGACGTTGGGACGGATTGCTCAATCCGTCCGGGTAACGATTCCTCACACCTTTTATTTTTCTTCTTTATCAAACTTGGATTGTGTGTGTTTGTGGAAGAGAAGGTGGTGAATCCTTTGTGGATTGTTGTTGTGGTGGAAGAGTGGAGATCCTCTGTGATCGGTGGTGGGAAAGCCTGTAATTATTGCGTGTGTTTTTCACACATTTTATTGGAGGCTTTCTAGGTTGGACTCTGATCGTCCCGTGGTTTTTCACCCGATTGGATTTTTCACGTTAAATTTTTCTGTGTGCTTTTATTATTTCCGCATTGCATTTTCTTTTTGTGTATTTGCATACCGCTGAACGCGGTCGCACATGTGCTTGCTCGAATTGCAACAGGTGCTCTGGTCGGGATTATTTACTCGCATTCCGAACAAGTGGTATTAGAGCGAGGTTCGGTGACAGAGCCGTTTCAGTGACAGAGCAGGTACCGGGCTGACCTTTTGGGGTTTCAAGATGAGTCGATTGTGATCTAGGGTGTGCAGTTGGGAGTGGTAGTTTTACGACCATTAGCCCGCTGGCTATCCTCTCCAGTTGCATACTTTGAGATAGTCGACTCAAAGATTAGTGGTCGGTCCGGCCAGTTGGCAGAGCAGAATGGAGTCCACATCTGGTTCAGAGCAGATGGTAAAGTTGAATGGTGCCAATTATCACCAGTGGCATCTACTAATGGAGGATTTGATATATGTGAAGGGTTGTCATGCTCCTGTCTTTGAGGAGATGCCAAAGGACACGGATCCGACGAAATGGAAGGTGGAGCATCGGAAGCTGTGTGGGTTTATCAGACGGTTCATGGAGTCAAACGTCTACAACCATGTGGCTAGCATCACTGATGAAAAGGTACTGTGGACGACTCTCGAGACCTTGTATGCCAAGAGCACGGGCATCAACAAGTTGTATTTGCTGAAGAAGCTTGGAGAGTTCAGATACCGAGAGGGCCCACCCATTTTGGATCATGTCAACGAGTTCTAGGGGATTATTGATTGTTTAACTGCTCTGAAGGTGACTTTTGAAGACGAGGTGAATGCTTTGTGGCTACTCAAGTCACTTCCAGACTCGTGGGAGATGTTCAGAGTTTCTCTGATCAATTCTTCCCCCCAGGGGATTGTTTCCATGGAGATCGCCAAGAGTGGGATCTTGAATGAGGAGGTGAAACGAAAGTCTCAGGGGACTTCAGGCTCTTCTTCATGAGCTGACGTTCTCTATATTGAGCCCAGGGGGAGAGGAAGGAGTAAGAGCCGAGGAAGAAAGGAGGATATGAGTCAGAGTAGGGGCAAGTCGAAGACACGTTATCAGAACGTAGAATGTCACTACTGCCATAAGAAGGGCCACATCAAGAAATTTTGCTACTCATTGAAGAATGATCAGAGGAAGAAGGGGATTGCCACTGAGGGCAAGGATGAGGGTCACACGGCAGCCACCATTTTGACTGAGGAGGATGACGTCAATATTGTTGGCGACGACGTCACAACTGCACTTGCGTGTGACGACCGATGCTGGATCGTTGATTCTGGAGCCTCTGCGCATGTCTCCCACAACATGGAGTTATTTGCCACTTACACCACTCATGACTATGGGGTGTTGAGGATAGGCAATGGGGATACGTCCAAGGTACTTGGGCATGGAGATATGCACTTGAAGATGAGTACTGGGGCCTTATTTGTTCTGAGGGATGTCAGACATGTTCCAGACATTCGCTTCAATCTGATATCTGTTGGCAGACTTGGAGACGGAGGACACATGAGTGTCTTTGGAGGAGACTTCTGGAAGCTGATCAGGGGATCACTTGTGATGGATAGGGGTTATAGAGATTCTGGATTGTATTACATGGAGGGGAGGCCTGAAGCTGCTCAGGCCAACTCCGTTAGGGATGAGACATCCACCTCCTTATGGCACATGAGGCTGGCACACATTATCTAGAAGGGTTTGGGATGCCTAGCGAAGAAGAAGCTGATCATTGACATTTCAGGTGATCACTTGGAGAGGTGTGACCACTATATGGCTGGGAAACAGAACAGGATTTCATTCCACAGCCACATGTCCACCAGGAGATCAGAGCCGTTGGAGCTTGTTCACACTGATGTGTGCGGACCACTGAAGGTCCAGACTAGAGGAGGAGCATCATACTTCGTCACTTTCATTGACGACCATTCGAGGAAGCTTTGGGTCTATGCCATCAAGACCAAAGATCAGGTTCTCGATATTTTCAGGAGATTCCACGCTGAGGTGGAGAGTGTTGGAGCATGCGTTTCGCACTCCTCCGGTTTGATAATAACAAAGTCCCGTTTGTATTTGATTCTATTTTTATTAATGGTGTGCAGGTAACAGGTATGAGATGTTCACATTTCTGCTGGAGCTAAATTTGAATGTGGGAAAATTGCACTGTCGGAAAATTCCGACAGCCGCTGTCGCCCAGGCGACAGTAGAGAAGTTACAACTACTTCCCTCCACGGCAGCTCGACGAAAGTCAGTTTTTAGCTGTCGGAATTCCGACAGCGATGTCGCCCAGGCGACAGCTCAGAGGTTACAACAACTGCCCACGACACCACCCACGATCGGCAGTTTTGCACTGTCGGAAATCCGACATCGATGTCGCCCAGGCGACAGCTCGACGGTTACAGCAACTGCCCGCACGACGCCACTCCAGCGGCAGTTTAACGCTGTCGGAAAATTCCGACAGTCACTGTCGCCCAGGCGACAGCGATTTTCTATAAATTGCCTCCTTGTGTTTGTGCATTAAAAGCTTTGAGAATTCCAAGTCCCTTCCTGAGTGCATACGAACCAGAGAGCTCCAGAATCTCTTCAACTCCCATTTGTGCAAAGAAGGATTGAAGATTAAAGACGAGATCGGGCGCGCTTCTACATCATCGATCATCTCGAGGCTTCAACAATCCGTTCAGAGATCTGATCTTCTAGGGAGTTGTTCTTTTCATATTGTATTTTCATTCACATACTTTTCATTTTGTATTGGTAGAGAAATCATCGTCTTGCGTGCGGCGTCTAAGTCCTTGCGCGGCTTAGGGGAAAATCGCTTCCTTGTGCGGAGCGTCCAAGTCCTTGCGTGGCTTGGTGGGAAATCGTGGCCTTGTGTGCTACGTCTAGATCTTGGGAAGATCTAGAGGATAGGCTTGGGCTTGGTCTTGGGAAAGACAAGCGATAGCCTTCCGATCCTTGGGAGAAGGATTAGTAAACCAAAATTGTAGAATTTTTTATTAACATAATTGTGCCTTGATCTTAAGCATTGTTAAGATCATTTTTATTGTACTCAAATTTCATGATTAATATAATTATGTCTTTTTCTTTAATTACATATTTGGTGGCATAATCTTTATCTTAGAAATTTGTGTTTTGGTTTAATACTAAAGTTGCATTGGTTTGAAAGTATTTATAAGTAATTTTTTAGTAAAGTAAAATCTCTTTAAAAAAAATTACTAAGTAAAAATTAATTTTTAGACACACCCTTATTCACCCCCCCCCCCTAAGGGCGTCATACGATCCAACAAGTGGTATCAGAGCTAGGTTACTCCAAAACGGTTTTACCACCGGGAGTAATGGCGCACAACGATCGCGCGTTCGTTGAGGGGCAAGGAATTAGTAGGCCACCACTTTTTACGGGCACAGACTATAATTATTGGAAAACACGTATGCGTTGTTTTCTAATTGCGCTAGATATAGAAGTCTGGAATATGGTAGAATCTAGTTACACTTCTCCAACATTTGTTGTAGGAGATGTAACCATGGATAAACTCAAAGACAAGTGGGATGACAACGATAAATTAAAATGTAAGAACAATGCAAAAGCCATGAATGCTTTATTTTGCGCACTAGATCGCACTGAATTTAATAGAGTTTGTGCTTGTAATACTGCATTTGAAATTTGGAATTTATTAGAAATCACTCATGAAGGTACTTCGCAGGTAAAGGATTCAAAGCTATTTCAACTGGAATCTGAATTTGAAAGGTTCAAAATGGAGGTAGATGAAGAGATTGATACGATGTACACACGATTCACAAAAATCGTGAAGGACTCAAAGGTGCTAGGAAAGGTGTTCTCAAATGGAGATTTAGTAAGGAAAATCTTAAGATCACTTCCCCCGAAGTTTAATCCCAAAGTGACTGCAATTTATGAGTCACATGATCTTAAGACCTTACAATTGGAGAGCCTCATTGGGAACTTGAAAACTCATGAAGTTGAATTGAAAATTCAACAACAAGAGTATATGGAGCCAAGGAAGAAGGGGTTGGCTCTAAGATCTAAGAAGGAAGAAACTAGTGATTCTGAGGAGGATGAAGAAGATGAGGAAAGTTTATTTGTTAAAAAAATTAGAAAATTTATGAAAAATCCGGAGAGGAGGAATACGTTTAAGAAGTATTTTAAGGAGAGTTTTAGGAAGGAAAAAGGAAAGGAAGGTAATGAGGAGGAAGAGAGACCGCCACCGGAGTGCTATCACTGCAAGAAGTTAGGACACATCCGAAGCAAGTGTCCAAAATACTTGAAAGAACTTAAAGAAAAGAAGCACAAAGGGTCGAAGAAGGTGTTGAAGGCAGAAACATGGGATGATACTACTTCTGAGGATGCAAGCAGTTCCGACTCAAGTAAAGAAGAGGAGGCCAACATGTGCTTAATGGGAAAGAGCGTCATATCTGATGACGAATGCAGTGTCCAAAGTGACACTGAGGTAACTCCTCCAACCTATGATGAATTATTTTCTGAATTTTTAAAGACTTGCAAATTTTTTGAAAAAAGTTTAAAAGATAATGATCTTCTTAAATCTGAAAATGAAATTTTACTTAAAGAAAACAAAAAATTGTTAAATGAAATTAAGACTATTGGAAAAAGAGATATTTCTTGCCAAGAGTGTGATCACTCTTTGGGAAGAATTAAAGAACTTGAAGAATCTCTTTCCAAATCTCATTCTACAATAAAAGTTCTTACTAAAAAGAATGAGATTTTAGAGAGAGATCTGAAATCTTCAATTTCCATAGTCCATGAGGGAAAGAAATCTTTTGAACGGAGATGCGTAAATCTAGTATCCGAGAATACAAAAATGATACACCAGATTCATCACTTAACACTAGCCATGAAAAAATTTGGAATGGGCCGAAGATCATTGGATATGATCTTAGGATACCAACGCCATGGATCTGGAAGGTTTGGGCTCGGATACACATCTGGAAGCTATCGCCCGGCGACAACCACTGTCGCCGGCGACAGTGAAAAGTCCAGAAAATTCACTTTTAAAAATTCTAAAATTAATGAATTGTTAAATACTGCATCCTCATCCAGTAAAAGTCCAGGAAAGTTATACTCCTCTAAAAACATTACATGTGCCAAATGCAATAGATTTGGCCACACTACGGACTCTTGCTGGAAAGAAGGAAAAAGTAAAATCAAACAAATCTGGGTGCCTAAGGCTTCTACCTATACTATGGGTGGAACCACTTGGGTAACCAGATCTTTACTCACCTCTTCTTTCTGGGTATGTTGGCAGGCTAAGGACAAAGAAGACGTGTGGTACTTGGACTCAGGTTGTTCAAAGCACATGACGGGCAATAAAGAAAAGTTCCTTAGCCTAGAGATGAAGAAAGGAGGAGTTGTTACATTCGGAGACAATGGAAAAGGAAAAATCATCGGCATCGGAGTTGTGGGTAACGAAAATTTTTCAATTTCAAATGTTTTATTTGTAGAAGGATTAAAGCATAATTTGATTTCTATTAGTCAATTATGTGATAAGGGTTTAAATGTTTTATTTGAATCTTCTACAAATTTATGCCAAATTATTAATTCCAAAACAAATGAAATTATTTTTACCCCACCTAGATGTCATAATGTATATATGATTAAATTTCTTGATTTTTCAAATTCTACCTTAAAATGTTTTTTATCAAAAAATGATGAATTAGATTTATGGCATAGGCGACTTGGACATGCTAGTGCCAAGTTAATTACAAAACTTTCAAAAGATAAATTAACTAAAGGTTTACCTTTGCTAAATGGAAATTTATCTTCTTCACTATGTGTGTCTTGCCAAAAAGGAAAATTTTCAAAATCATCTTTCAAAAGTAAAAACATTATTTCTACCACTAGGCCACTTCAATTAATACATATGGACTTATTTGGGCCAATTGGAATTTCTAGCTTAGGAGGTAGAAAATACACATTTGTTTTGATTGATGATTATTCTCGTTTTTGTTGGACTTTATTTCTAACCTCCAAATCCGAAGCATTTTCAGAATTTTCAAAATTATGTTTGCGTATTCAAAATGAATTTGAGTTAAAAATTAAACGCATACGATCGGATCATGGAGGAGAATTTGAAAATGAAAAGTTTATTTCTTTTTGTACGGAGTTAGGAATTAAACATGAATTTTCCGCTCCACGCACACCACAGTAAAATGGTGTAGTGGAGAGGAAAAATAGAACTCTTCAAGAGTTAGCTCGTACAATGTTATCTGAATTCAAATTACCAAAATCTTTTTGGGCTGAAGCGGTTAGCACGGCATGTTATGTAATAAATAGAGTAATGTTTCGCCCTATTTTAAAATTAACTCCTTATGAATTAATTTTTAATAAACAACCAAATGTTTCTTATTTCAAAGTTTTTGGTTGTAAATGTTTTATTTTGAATTCTAAAGATTCCTTAGGAAAATTTGATGAAAAATGTGATGAAGGTATTTTTATTGGCTATTCTTCAACTAGTAAAGCTTATCGGATTTTTAATAAAAGAACAAAAATAGTTGAAGAATTCATTCATGTTAGGTTTGATGAGTTTGCTTCATGTGTAGAAAAGAAAATAACAGGAAAAGAAGATGATCCCCTTCCTTCGGTGGAGAATGATGATGAAGAACTTGGAGAAAATGAAGAAGAAAAAGGAGAAGAAAGAGAAGGAGAAAGAGAAGAAGAAAGAGAAGAAGAAAGAGAAGAATATGTGCCTCCAAGTGAATTGAGATTTTCAAAGGATCATCCAAAGGAGCTTATCATTGGAGATCCGCAAAAAGGGGTTAGTACTCGTTCATTGCTACATGTTTTATTTTCAAACCTTTATTTTGTCTCTGAAATAGAACCAAAAGATGTTTCCACCGCTTTAAATGATGAATTTTGGTTTTTAGCTATGAATGAAGAACTTAATCAATTTGAACGTAATAAGGTTTGGAATCTTGTAGAACGACCCAAAAATCGTCCTGTAGTTGGTGTTAAGTGGATTTTTAAAAATAAAATGGATAATGAATCTAGAATTATTAGAAATAAAGCCAGATTAGTTGCAAAAGGTTATGCACAAATTGAAGGGGTAGATTTTGATGAAACTTTTGCACCCGTAGCAAGATTAGAAGCGGTTAGGATATTTCTTGCATTTGCTTGTTTTAAAAGATTTAAATTATATCAAATAGATGTCAAAACCGCATTTTTAAACGGGTATATAAAAGAAGAGGTTTATGCAGAACAACCCCCTGACTTTATAAATGAGAAATATCCAAATTATATTTATAAATTAGATAAAGCGCTTTATGGATTAAAACAAGCGCCTCGTGCTTGGTATGATCGATTAACTCAATATTTGTTAAAGCACGATTATAAAATAGGAAGTGCTGATTCTACACTCTTCATTAAGCAAATTGATCATGATTTAGTTATTTTACAAATTTATGTTGATGATATTATTTTTGGAGCCACTAATGAAGAGTTGTGTAATGAAGTAGTTCAAATTATGAAAAATGAATTTGAAATGAGTATGGTTGGAGAACTTTCATATTTTCTAGGTTTTCAAATTACACAAAAACATGATGGAATTTTTATATGTGAAACCAAATATATTCATGATATGTTAAAAAGATTTGGATTTGAAAACCTTAAGCATGCAAACACTCCTATGAGTACTTCACTAAAATTAGGAAAAGATGAAAGTGGTGTTTCAATTGAACAAACCCTTTATAGAAGTATGATAGGGTCTTTATTGTATTTAACCGCATCTAGACCGGATATTATGTTTGCCGTTTGTTTATGTGCTAGATTTCAAGCTAATCCTAAAGAGTCACATTTAAAAGCGGTGAAACGTATCTTTAGATATCTCATAGGAACATAAAAATTAGGTTTATGGTATCCTCATAATGATTCTTTTATTTTACATGGTTTTTCGGATTCCGATTATGCGGGATGTTCTTTAGATAGGAAAAGCACTAGTGGCACTTGTCACTTTATCGGCCCTTCACTTATTTCATGGTCGAGTAGGAAACAGAATTCTGTTGCCCTCTCTACTACCGAAGCCGAATATATTGCACTAGGTAGTTGTTGTGCCCAAGCTCTTTGGATGTCACAAACATTAGAAGATTTTGGCATGCAACAAAGTAATGTAGAATTAAAGTGTGACAATAAAAGTGATATAGACTTAACTAACAATCCCGTATTACATTCTAGATCTAAGCATATAGATGTCCGACATCATTTTATAAGGGATCATATTAAGAAGGGTAATATAAAAATCAACTTTATAGACACGGAAAATCAACTAGCGGATATATTCACTAAGCCGTTACCGGATTCCCGTTTTTCTATGCTTAGGCTAGAATTGGGAATTCTAGACATTTCACAATGAATATATCACTATTTAAAGCCTATAAAATAAAAAAAAAAATTTATCACAAAACCTAAACAATTTAAAAAGCAAAAGCCTAAATTTTAAAAATCAAACAATAGAATTTCAAAAGACTTAACAAAAAAAAATTCAAACATCATTAATATTGCATCAATATTGTTCAAATAAAAACAGTAGAAAATAACATAAGGATCAAGTTCATTAAACAGCAATAGATCTGAAGAAGTTCACTATCGCCCAGGCGACAGTGGATGTCGGAAATTTCCGACATCTCCCAGCAGCATCAACCTGATGAAACTACTCTGAATCTTCATAACCAGCCCCGCTGCTCTCTGGACAATCTTCTGGAGGTCCTCGTCTCACGGCTTTACCACGGCGAGTCCACCTCACCGATTGGCGTGGCGGTTCTTCGTCGGAACTTGCCATTCGGCCTCTTCCTCCGGCGTTGGCTTCAACTTCAGACCTTTGACGAGAAACTTCATAAACTTCTGCATTCGACTACGGTCCTTCTTCACTTCCTTCTTGTGATCCTCTAATGAATCACGTAAATCATCAATGGACTCTCGTAGTGATCCTGCCCTAGGCAATGGCGGCTCTCGAATCTCAATTCCCGGATGAGCCTTTTTCTGCGTCTTCTTCACTTTCATCGAACCCGTATAATATATCTCCGGATAACAATCATCCAAATAAGAACTTTGCGCTATCCATCCGTACTTCTTATAGAGTACACGCTGAATTATCGCCCTCATTGGCAGCGTATGAACCTTCACCCATCTTGGATGCTTTAATCTATACGCATACCTAATCTGGGAGAGTATGAAATACGCCACATCAAAAAGCTCATCCTCCATAATGTAGTATGTAATGAGGGTCAACTGAGCCGTAATACTTCTTGTATCTCCACTCTTCAACATGACTGAATTCCTTAAGATATCTTGAACTAAGAAAGCATCCGGATTGAGTGACGTAACTTCAGTGGTTAGAGTCTTCTTTTGATTCCCATGTAAACTCATGTTTACAAGGGTCCAATCTCTATCTTTTCTATAACTCTCCACTATATCCGGCACATTTTCACTAATCACTAATCCGAATTCCTCTCTTAGATCAACATGTGTTATTTCCACATGTTGACCCTGAATTCTTGATCTTACTCCTCCATCCAACTCAGTGCAATTTGGATCTTCCAAATGATTATAGAACTCGCGAATCAAAAAGGAAGAGAACGGCTCTGGGGTGATTATTGAGAGAATACCTGCATTCGCAAGCCCATCATAGATATGATCGTGCTTCGGCGAATCAAATTCCACATACTTCGCAACTCCAACAATAGCTTTCTCCACCCCAGGAAAAACTTGATATGAACTATGTGCATCTTTCGAAGTACTCCTTCGAGCTTTGGAACTGGAAGCCATTCTGCAAATAACATAAAAAATTTTGATTAAACATGTGCTGTGCACTGGAACACTGTCGCCCAGGCGACAGTGACTGTCGAAAATTTCCGACAGCTCTCCAGTGAACTTCTCTCGAAATTTTTTTTTACATTCACTTCCAGATCTACTCAAAATCAAGGTTGTTTCAACATCATGTTAAAAAAAATATATGTTTTTCAAATCAAAATCTTCTCCATATCCTTACTATTCATCATCTTCAACCTTAATTCAAAAGACAAAACTTCCATTTTTAAAATTAGTCTATGAACAAAAGCAAACCTTCAACCACAAGAATCACAAAATCATAACATTTTTAACAAAGATCCAACAAGATCCACTTGTTTTTAAACTAGATCTACACTTTTAAAAACAAAAAAAATTCAAAAAACTACACCATTCATCAAAAGTCAAAATGAAAACTACATTTTCCTTCTTCTCTACTATCAAAATCACAAATCCCTAAAAAAGTTTGAGTTAAAAACATAAAAATCAAAAATCCATACCTTAGATCTAGAGTTGTCGCCGACTTCCGACAGCCTTCTCTCGCTCTACAGTCCAGAAAAATGAAGCACAATAGGGTTCGACTCGGTCCAAAGCCCTATTTATATTTTTGACTGTCGCCCAGGCGACAGTGACTGTCGGAAATTTCCGACAGCTACCGAATTGATATTTCTTCAATTATTGGTCCCTTTGATGATTTACAATAGTTATATGTCATTATTAATGCTTCACCTCATGACTTGATGACAAACCATGTGTTTTTTATTTTAAAAAAAATGACTCTTACATGATTATATGATTTCATTTCCAAGCTATCATCGTATTGACACTCCTACTTAGTTGTTTAGACCATTGGAAATTGTTTTCGCATGCCTCTAAGTATGAGAAATTGTTTATCTATCATAATGAACTATCACGTTCACTTCTTTTGATCAATACGTATGTCTTTTTATTTAATATATACATGGATCATATTTGCTTTAACATAATAAAATAGCACTTCTTAAATACAACTTTCAACCTTGATTTGTTAGCACAACAAAATATACACCATCTTTTGCGATTCAAGTGAATTCGGAGATCCTTGGTCAATTACAAAAAAAAATCAATATATCAAAATTAAGATATCACAACATCTGTGATCAAAAAAACAAATTTATAATAAAGACAAGGATACTCCACCAAGCACTACTTACCCTCCTGATAAGTCTTAATGAGCATTGTGAGGTTAAGCACCTTGGAAAGAATTGTAAAGTGTCTTGTGCAAAAGAAAAATGGTTTTCTATTCCTCTTGTGTTATATCTTCAAAGTCAAAGTTGACTTTAAATGCTTTTATTATGTTCTACATTTCAATGATCAGGTAAATTAAATAACTTCATATATTTGATCTAAGTATCACATGTACACATCATTATGTTATATAAACATTCATCTCATGAGAATTGGACCGAAAATATTCCATAATTCTATACACTATTGTGTCTTTCTATGATACTTTCAAATGACCTTACTCATGTTTAAGTTATTTTCTTTCATTACTTCATATGGTTATACCGTCACTTCATGGGTTTATTCATACTATGGCATATTCCTATTATTTCATGGACTTCAATCATTTCCAAAAAAAAAAAATGCTTCCGCTTACTCTTCATTTCTATATTCTATATCCTTTCCCTTAAGAACTACACTTTTATCTAATATTAACTTTTGCTAATACCAAAAGGGGGAGAATTTAAAGTATAAAAAGAAAAATCACAAATCTATTACACCTAAATATTCCACCTACACAATACATCATATATTTAGGGGGAGCATATATTTAGGGGGAGCATATATTTAGGGGGAGTATTCATTTAGGGGGAGCTTTCATCTAAAGGGAGATTATTTATTTTAAGAGAAATATATCATGTTATTTTTGTGCACACACTAAATGTTAAAATCAACAATCTAAATAAGACATGATTTCTTTTTATACGAATTTGTTATTATCAAAAGGGGGAGATTGTTGGAGCATGCGTTTCGCACTCCTCCGGTTTGATAATAACAAAGTCCCGTTTGTATTTGATTCTATTTTTATTAATGGTGTGCAGGTAACAGGTATGAGATGTTCACATTTCTGCTGGAGCTAAATTTGAATGTGGGAAAATTGCACTGTCGGAAAATTCCGACAGCCGCTGTCGCCCAGGCGACAGCAGAGAAGTTACAACTACTTCCCTCCACGGCAGCTCGACGAAAGTCAGTTTTGAGCTGTCGGAATTCCGATAGCGATGTCGCCCAGGCGACAGCTCGGAGATTACAACAACTGCCCACGACACCACCCACGATCGGCAGTTTTGCACTGTCGGAAATCCGACATCGATGTCGCCCAGGCGACAGCTCGACGGTTACAGCAACTGCCCGCACGACGCCACTCCAGCGGCAGTTTAACGTTGTCGGAAAATTCCGACAGTCACTGTCGCCCAGGCGACAGCGATTTTCTATAAATTGCCTCCTTGTGTTCGTGCATTAAAAGCTTTGAGAATTCCAAGTCCCTTCCTGAGTGCATACAAACCAGAGAGCTCCAGAACCTCTTCAACTCCCATTTGTGCAAAGAAGGATTGAAGATTGAAGACGAGATCGGGCGCGCTTCTACATCATCGATCATCTCGAGGCTTCAACAATCCGTTCAGAGATCTGATCTTCTAGGGAGTTGTTCTTTTCATATTGTATTTTCATTCACATACTTTTCATTTTGTATTGGTAGAGAAATCGTCGTCTTGCGTGCGGCGTCTAAGTCCTTGCGCGCCTTAGGGGAAAATCGCTTCCTTGTGCGGAGCGTCCAAGTCCTTGCGTGGCTTGATGGGAAATCGTGGCCTTGTGTGCTATGTCTAGATCTTGGGAAGATCTAGAGGATAGGCTTGGGCTTGGTCTTGGGAAAGACAAGTGATAGCCTTCCGATCCTTGGGAGAAGGATTGGTAAACCAAAATTGTAGAATTTTTTATTAACATAATTGTGCCTTGATCTTAAGCATTGTTAAGATCATTTTTATTGTACTCAAATTTCATGATTAATATAATTATGTCTTTTTCTTTAATTACATATTTGGTGGCATAATCTTTATCTTAGAAATTTGTGTTTTTGTTTAATACTAAAGTTGCATTGGTTTGAAAGTATTTATAAGTAATTTTTTAGTAAAGTAAAATCTCTTTAAAAAAATTACTAAGTAAAAATTAATTTTTAGACACACCCTTATTCACCCCCCCCCCCCCTCTAAGGGCGTCATACGATCCAACAGAGAGACAGTTTGGGAAGAGACTGAAGTGCATCAGGTCCGACAACGGGGGAGAGTGCATTGGTCCCTTTGATGAGTAATGCAGGGACCATGGCATCAGACATGAGAAGACCCCGCCGAAGATGCCACAGCTGAATGGTGTAGCTGAGAGGATGAACAAGACACTGATGGAGAGAGTTCGATGCATGCTTTCTGAGTCGAAGCTGCCAGGGATGTTTTGGGGCGAGGCTCTTCTTACTGCAGCGCATGTCATCAACCTCTCGTCGAGTTCAACATTACAGGAGGATGTCCCAGATAGGGTCTAGTATGGGAAAGACCCCTCTTACAGTCACTTGCGGGTATTTGGCTACAAAGCCTTTGTGCACATCCCCAGGGACGAGGGATCGAAGTTGGATTCGAAGACCCGACAGTGTATTTTCTTGGGATACGGCTACAGTGGAGAGTTTGGGTACAAGTTCTTTGATCCAGTTGAGAAGAAGCTTGTACGTAGTCGTGATGCTGTTTTCTGTGAGGATCGGACTGTTGGTGATCCTGAGGGAACTGTTGAGTTTGAGGTTGACTATCGTACTGCTGCAGAGTCACTTATGGTTGGAGATGATGACACTGAGGAGGCTACTGAGCCTGAGCCAGCACAGGGTATTGATACCCTTCCGGATTATGATATCACCACTGATGGTGAACCAGGAGTCGCTGAGGACATTGCTGATGATGTGCCTGCACCGGTCCCTGAGCCTGCCTTGCGGAGATCAAATCGTGTCAGGCACTCGCCCACTAGATATTCTGCATCAGAGTTCATACTGCTGACTGATGCGGGGGAGCCTGCGAGTTATGATGAGGTTGTAGAGAGTATAGAGAAGTGCCAATGGATGGCTGCTATGCAGGATGAGATGCAGTCGCTGCAGAAGAACCACACGTATAACTTGGTGAGATTGCCTAAGGGCAAGAAGGCCTTGAAGAATAGATGAATTTTCAGGGGTGAAGCAGGGAGACTCCTCCACACCTCCCAGATACAAGGTCAGGCTGGAGGTGAAGGGTTTTGGAAAACAACAGGGTGTTGACTTCGATGAGATCTTTTGACCAGTGGTGAAGATGTCATCTATTCGTGTTGTCCTTGGCCGCGCTGCGAGACTTGATTTGGAGATTGAGCAGATGGACGTCAAGATCACCTTTATGCATGGCGACCTTGACGAGGAGCTTTACATGGAGCAGCCTAAGGGTTTTAGTGTCAGGGGAAAGGAAGGTCTGGTGTGCCGCTTGCAGAAGAGTTTGTATGGCCTGAAGCAGGCCCCGCGGCAATGGTATAGGAAGTTTGATTCTTTCATGGGGGAGATCGACTTCAGGAGGACCACTCTTGACCACTGCGTGTTCATCAAGCAGTATGCTCCAAAGGATTTCATCATTCTACTTTTGTACGTGGACGACATGTTGATTGTCGGGAGGAACACTGCTCGCATTGCTGAGTTGAAGCGACAGTTGAGTTCCACTTTTGAGATGAAGGATTTGGGTGCTGCAAAGACCATTTTGGGGATGCACATTCGCAGAGACAGGGGAGCCAGATTGCTTTGGTTATCACAGGAGCGGTACATTCGCAAAGTGCTGCAGAGATTTGATATGGATCAGACGAAGAAGGTGAGCGTGCCTCTTGCAGCTCACTTCAGGCTTACCGCTGATCAGTGCCCCAACACACCCGAGGAGATCGAGGCTATGCAGAAGGTTCCGTATGCATCTGCAGTTGGGAGCCTCATGTATGCGATGGTGTGTTCTCGTCCAGAAATTGCGCATGCGGTTGGGACCGTCAGTAAATTTCTCTCCAACCCTGGGAGAGAGCATTGGAGCTCAGTGAAGTGGATTCTGAGATACCTGCATGGGACGTCAGACTTGACACTGAGATTTGGAGACAGTGAGCCAGAGCTGTTGGGCTACACTGATGCTGACATGGCTGGAGATGTAGACTCCAGGAGGTCGACGTCCGGATACATGATTCTGTTTGCAGGGGAGCTGTCTCGTGGGCGTCGAGACTGCATAAGTGCGTTACACTGTCCACTACAGAGGCTGAGTTCATTGCGGTTACTGAGGCTGGGAAGGAGTTGCTTTGGATGAAGTGGTTCATCAAAGAACTTGGGCTCACTCAGGACTGATACACACTGTTGTGTGACAGTCAGAGCGCTATCCACCTGGGGAAGAACCCCACGTTTCACTCGAGGTCGAAGCACATCGACACTCGGTATCATTGGATACGAGATGTCCTGGAGCAGAAGGAGCTCTCTCTTTAGAAGGTGCGCACTGATGACAATGGGGCAGACATGCTGACCAAAACCGTGCCCAGAGGGAAGTTCGAGCATTGCATTAGAATCGTCGGGATGGCGGTTTCTTCCGCCTCGATGTGAAGGGGGAGATTTATTGGGTGTGGTTCCCATCCGAGTCGGACAAAAACCACCGGGTACACGATAACCCGTTATTCTTTTTGTTGCTAGTTTTTTTTTAAATAATAAAGAAAGGAAAAAAAGGGGAGATGGGTTCAAAAGGGGGCGGCAGCCATAGCCTAATCGGTTTCGGTTTTCTTCCTGCCCTCTCACGATTTTGAGAACCGCCGCAACCCTTCCCCTCTCGCTCTCCCTCTCGGTTTTGTTCGAGCAGCCGCAATCAGCCCTCCCTCTCTCTCTCATTTCTTGTTGAAGACTGCTGTCGCCTGGAAGTGTTGAGGGTTGATGCCGCCTAGAGGGGTTGAGGACTGCTGCCGCCTGGAGGATTTGAAGGGGGCTGCCGCCTAGAGGTGCTGAAGCTACTGCCGCCTGTTGAGGTGTTGGAGGGGCTGCCATCTGTTGATTTGAGAAGGGGCTAATCGTAATCGGTCTTGTTCGTGGCTTGGAGATTGAAAGCGCAGTTGAAAGGGGCTGCACATAGCCATCCTTCTTCGTGGTTTCGGGAACGTCATCTTCGACGTAGGGACGGATTGCTCAATCCGTCCGGGTAACGATTCCTCACACCTTTTGTTTTTCTTCTTTATCAAACTTGTGATTGTGTGTGTTTGTGGAAGAGAAGGTGGTGTAAATCCTTTGTGGATTGTTGTTGTGGTGGAGGAGTGGAGATCCTCTGTGATCGGTGGTGGGAAAGCCGGTAATTATTGCGTGTGTTTTTCACACATTTTAGCGGAGGCTTTCCGGGTTGGACTCTGATCGTCCCGTGGTTTTTCACCCGATTGGGTTTTTCACGTTAAATTTTTTTGTGTGCTTTTATTATTTCCGCATTGCATTTTCTTTTTTTGTATTTGCATACCGCTGAACGCGGTCGCACAGGTGCTTGCTCGAATTGCAACAGGTGCTCTGGTCGGGATTGTTTGCTCGCATTCCGAATATGAAGTTCACCCAAGTGACGAACTGTGCAGGTACCCTGTATACCCTAACAGTTCCAGCATAAGAGTTTCATGGAGAACGGCGGAACTGCACCGCAGTCACCGCCGATAAACAAGAATCGGTAGCAATCTTCTTCCCCTTCTTGTCCACATGAAGAATGCCACAATCGGGGATGATTGGCGCCGCCTGCTTGCGGCCATGAGAAGTCACCTGAGTAGTAGAGGCATGCGCCCCAGGTGGGCGACCACGCCTTGGCGTGTGCATAGTAACATCCCGCAGAGCCATGATCATGGTAAGAGATTTCCGGGTCAAGTCGCGGGGGATCGAAATGGGTCCCAAACCTTGGTGGCTTGAATGAAACACAACATCACAATAATTCCAAAGAGGGGGGGGGGGGGGGGGGGGTGTACGTGCTAGAGGAGTCCAGATATGACTCCACATGGACGGAGATAAGTGGATTAATAATGGGAAGGAGGGATGTCAAAGGGTCATCCGGGTGGATAACTCGAGGCATGGGATGAGGTGTTGGAAAGAAAAGGGTGATGGAGGAGCTTGGTTGGTGGAGGCAGAGTGGTCAGGGAGAGGTGAATGGTGGGTATGGTGGGATGAGGAGGAAGTAGTGGACATGCTAGCGGTGGAGGTGGCCATAGCAGAAGTGGGCATTCAGTTGGGAGAATTGGGGGGGGGGGGGGGGGGGGGGGGGGGGGGGGCGGGGATGGTGATGACAGGAAGGTCTGCTCCGGGTGACATACCTGAAGGGACTGCACGCAACCACGACCCAAAAGATGGATTATCCCTCGGATCCTGAAAGTTCTCTTTCAATTGTGAGGAGCACAACCAACTAGAGTGATCGATAAGGCCGCAAAGATAGCATAAATTAGGTAGCCACTCATACTTATTAATGGTCGCCCATTTTCAAACCGAAGCTTCACAACCCGGAGAAGTGGAGATTCCAAATTGATTAGAACTGAAATCCGTAGAAATGATCCCCAAACCACACCAACATTATCCGCCTCAGTATCAACATACCGTCCAATCCGGTTACCAATAACCAAGGCAACACCCTTCGACATGAACCGGAGAGGTAGTCCCCAAATCTGAACATGAAAACAGCACCACACTAGCGGCATAAGGCCGTGATTGTCGCACTTTGTGGCCTCCGCGAGAACAATAAGATTCTTATCAAAGTGCAACGGGCTGCCATACAACACCCGACAGAGATCCAATGTGTGCGAAAACACACACACACACACAAACCGAGCAGGTCCACAGTTGAACCGAACCAACCCAACCAAAATCCGGCCTAATGTCTAATCAAGAAATGAATTAAATTCTGATAAAACTTCAGTCGAATATTCCTCACAGCTGTCTAGATCTAGAATAAACAATGATTGCGAGCTAATAAAGTAATAATTAACAACTAATTAATTTTTTTTATCTTAATAATATGAAAGTACAAAGTACGGCCTAATCGCCATATCTTGTACGCACTCTCCGTTGATTAAACTAATTAATCTTGTTCTTAGCGCATCAAACGTGACTAAGACATTGGTAGTTAAACCATCATCTTGTCTTTTGAATCACTTAAAAGACTTTATTTGACAAAAGAATAAAATGTCAAACTCCTCTAATTTTTTTTATTTCAACAACCAATATATTTGATGTGAATATACTGATGTTTTTTTAAATAATTATAAGAACTGGATAGCAAAATTATTGTTGCAAAATTAAAATTAATAAATGTTGTATTTTTAATGAAATTGAAATAACGTTACATGAAGTATTATGTACACTGTGAAACAATATATACATTTAGGACGTATATGGTGTGTGACGGACCACGATTCAGGTGACTAATATTGAGGTTATGGAGTGCACTGGGCACATGATTTTTTTCCTGTGTGAACAGAGTATATATATATATATGCAGTGACGTGCGCTATTTTGCCACATTTTTCCGTGGCTAATGCTAATGTTTTCAGTAAAATAAAGTTCACATGTCACATAAATCTATGACTCTGTTTGGGGCGGTGGTGGCGGTAGAAAAAGCTCTATTCGCATCGCCGCCGCTCTTTTTAGATTGTTTGAATGAGAAGTTTTTTCAAAAGAGTATTTATAATAAAGATGTTTGAGGGCTTTTTAAGCGGTCGGACCAACATAGTTTTCTAAAAATCATTTTATCTGCTTTCAGCTTTTCTGGCCAATTTATTCGAATGTTTTCTTCTCCCATTTGCGATTTGTCACCCATTTACGGTCTTTGCTTCTCATCCCTTTGTAACCCGCTTATTAAGGATTTATATAATATGTAGTTATCTATTTGATAAATGATTAGCATAAAAGGTATTTTTATTATTAAAAGACTAAACAACTATTATTAAAAAATTATTCTTTCAAATAGAAAAATATAAGACGATTGTTATCCGCACTACATATTTTGCTATCCGCATTTTTTTGTATGAGTTATTACGCGTCTTTTGAAAATACGTCTTGTACATGCATTTTTAGGAAAAGTGTTTAACACGAAAGTTGTAGATCTCGTCGAGATCTACAACTTTCGTGTTAAACCCTTTTCCTAAAAAAGCATGTAGAAGACGTATTTCCAAAAAATCATTATAGTTACGCACATGTTTCAATTAGGGCGGCAATACGTCTTGTGCGTGCATTTTTAGGAAAAGTGTTCAACACTAAATTTCTAAAAATGCACGCACAAGACGTATTTCCAAAAGAAGCGTAATAACTCATACAAAAAAGTACAGATAGCCAAAACTATAGTGCGGTTAACAATCGCCAAATATAAACATCTTTTTGAAAAGCACTTACATGAAGATTTTTCAAATAGTCTGCAACTTTTTCAAAAGAGCCTATGTCATGCATGGAGATTAATGAGAGCATTTGCCCGTCAAGAGGTTGTGAAAAATGTTTCTCCAAATAAAAAATAAGAGTATTTGCCACAGTGAAATCATAACCAATATTATTTAATATAAAAAATAATTTGTAATGCATACACGAGTTTACCCCACACGATCATTTTTGACTGAGCACATCTTGACGTATCAGGATCCTCTCCATTTGAGTCCAAATGGATAGTATCCATTTTACGGTTCAAACTAATTTGTGTCTGATGCGACGAGATCACTAATCTCATCCTTTTATATTTTTTCTTTAATAAAAAAATTATGCACCGTTAGATAAAGTGAAAATCAATTCTCACTATGAAATGAACCTTTATTTGGGTTTTTTTTGGTATGGGTAGGTACAAAAGAAAGGTGCGGGCCGGATGGCTAACAACGGTCCGATTGGCTGACAATCGTCCAATTGAAAAGCTATTATATCCGATAGTTGATTGGACATGCTAGATCTCACCCGCACCTTTCTTTGAAACGCTACCCGTACCTAAGTATTTCTTCTCAAATAGTGATGATCTCAATCCCAAAAGAAGATATCGGAATTCTCCAGGACAAAGTAGTGCAGGCAAGAGCCCGCATATAAAAAAATTCGCATAGGATTGGAAGGAATGCATCCACTGAATTAAGTCAAACATCTGTAGAAGTAGGGCTCGTATCATGTTCTGCTGAACATGATCCTTCTCTTCCACCGAAAGCACAAACATTAATCACGACATATCATTTTATATGCGGAATATACTCTAATTTATTATATATATATCATCATAATGATTATACATATTGATGGGATTCTCCTAAAATTCATCCGGTTCTAGCTGGGATTGTCAAAATCATGGCCCCAATCGGATCGCCGAAGTGGGCTGCCATGACCTAGTGAGAACGGCAGCAAGCCGGACGCACGACGAACCCGAACCAAGCATAACGAGCATGCTCATGGGTCGCACGCGTGCACGACAAGCACGCACGCCGCTGCACGCTGGCGTGCGCAGCGTGCAGGCGCACAACACGCGCGTTGCTCGCTCACACGAAGCGCGCGCGGCCACGCAGTGTGTGCGGCAGCAAAGTGCACGCGCCCCGCAAATTGACGATCTCGTGCACAACGCGCGCTCTCAGGGGCATGGTCATGATTTTTCGAAAAATGGCGTTCCATGTGACCATAATCGCACATACTCATACGTCAGTTCAAATTCCAAGAGGGCGCAAATTACCAACGCGCCCCCCAAAAAGCTATAAAAAGGCCCCCAGACATTCATTTGAAGACACACAACCAGAGAGAAGACAAAACACTGAAGTTTTTAGGCGAAAACTTGACACTCTGCTCGCTCTCCCGCTCAGTGTTCACTCTGCTCGCTACAACTAGCGCCCGCTCCAGTGAATGATCCAAAAACCGCTACTGCGAGCACTGCTAAAGATTTTGCTTATTTTTCTTTCAAGAACTTGTAAACGGAGCGATGGTCTGTGACCCTCCTGAAAATTTTAACAATTGTAACTCAGAGGCAACAACATGCAAAAATACAATTAGGGTTACAATTAAAAAACACAGTGAAAAAACTCAGAGGCAACAACATGCAAAAATACAATTAGAACATTTCAAAAAAAAGATGAATAGAGAAGCCATGGATGAGATAAAGAGATGTTGACAAAGAGCCCGGTGGCAGTTGAAGATAGAGCTCTTGGAGATGAAAATAAACAGTATTTCTAAAGGGACATTTCAAAAAAAAAATTCATCCGGTTCTAGCTGGGATTGTCAAAATCACGCCATATATTTCTGTCAGCATGAATTTTCGCCCATGATTGATCTAAAATATGATTACTTTTCAATACGACCGTATTACACAAATACGTCTGCATATTTTAACAAACAATCTACATCGTTAAAATCACGGATCATACGGTTGTACTTGCTCCCGCACAGTGATCTATTATGATCACTATTGTGCGTTACCCGCACCTAAATATCTCATCATTTTTAAAGGATTTGTGATTTCAAATGGAGGTTATTCAAACAAGTTAAAATTATGTTTGAGTTTTCTGAAAAATACAACTGAAAAAATGATGCCCAAAAAAACTGAGCCAAAGAGCCTACCTTAGAAGATCTTGTTAGAGAAATTATTGTGTTAATTTGTCCTAACACAACTTGTCCGGCCTAGAAGTTCTAAGAAATGCAACCCTAAAACTAGAGTACATGTGGAGATGTCAGGAGAAATGAAGACTTCTAAATGTCTCACCTTTAGTGAGCTTTTTCCAGGGGATTGCTATTAACACTCAAATAATAAAATTTTTAAGATTTTTTAAAAAGCTTATCCGCACTCACTCTCAGCCGACTGACGCCTCTCTCCTCTTCCGCAACTTTGTAATTCTGATGACCGAACGACTCCCCCTCACGGCGGCGCTCCTCTCCAGCACTTTCGCTGGTTAATCACTGGATCCCCTACCTCATCTACTTCGTTGGTCAGTCGCCGGATCCTCGGCCTCATTTGCCGGTCAGTCGCCCGATCACAACCTTCCAGCTTTCATTGACATAATTTTTCTATCATTGGAGGCGTGACATCAACGATAGTTTGCGGTGAAATGAAGTATCAGAAAATAATCTTTCCAGGAGGATCGTAGAGAAAAGAAACCGTCTTCTTTACTTTTCGGTAGGTTAAAAGGTAAAAGTAATTTCACGCCCGCAAATTCCTGGATCTTGATTTAAATCCGATACAATGGGATTGAATTTTTTTTTTCTTCTCCTCGCAGCTGTCTTGGCTTTAATTACGGAACCAAATTGATATGATATCTAACAATCGCTATTCTATCTTGGAGCTGCCTCAGCTTTATTGTTGGAATCTTCTTAGCGAGCCGCCGCTCATTAAATTTTGATATCCATTACTGAGCTAGAGTAGAGAGTGAGAGTCACCAAGAGGAGAAATAAAGTGCCTACGATCGTGTACGGATTTCTTTTGACCATCGGATTAATTTACGATCGGACCGCCAACCAAACACAAGCAATCAATGATGAATCATTATTGGGGTGAGTTTAGTGGACAGAAGATTAATGTGACCTGCAGTGGCCTCCTTCTTCTTCACCCGGCAGGAAACATGAAGAAGAGGGCTCCAGGTTTTATGGCCACTACAACCTGGGGGCAGACCTGGGAGCCCATGATCCTTACGCCCACGCAATATTCATCGAGGCTTCGTTTGGCGCGGGTTATTTGCTCCCGTGAATTGGGTCAAAAACGCCGTTATCATAGATTGTATGTTTGGCAAGAGAAAGATTATGACCGCTATCAAGAAAATAAACTAGTTTTGAGTTCATGACCGCCACCACAGCGCCAAACGAAGCCCAAATTAACAAAGCACAGCAAGCCAAACTATCAATACCCCAAACACCTACCTTTTTCTACACCCCCTCTATCTCTCTCTATCTCCTCTCTCTATCTCTATCTCTATTATGTCCCCATATTGTCTCCCAAGACTTTGTCCATGCTATCAAAAACCAACCAGACAAAGTGCCCCTTCCTCCACTTTGAGAAAACGAGCGTGCACCAAACGAATTAAGATTCCGGGCGCCCGCTCGATGAAGAGAAATTCTCGAGAAAGAAATTAATTGCCAGGAGAAAAGTCGCCGGTCCACAGAGAATGTTGACCTAGAAGACGCACCCAGTGGCACGAGAAATCTCTTGATTTCTCTGGCTTGACAACATTGTATTTGTAACATTTTATCAATCAATAAATAAAACTTTTATTAAAAAAGGAATGTGCTATAATGTTGAAGGATGTAATGTTTTTTAGTACAACCAATTACATTCTTTGCCAATTGGTAGTCGCCATCATTCTTTCACTATTCTTTCGGCGTTTCTCATTGCATATCTAAACATTTAGCAATCACACAATCATCAACCCAAACTTTATAAACACGATGAAAAAACATAATCTTAGGAAATCAAGCAAAACTAGAAGAAAAACACAGCATAGAAAACCGAAGATTTATGCAGTTCAACCCACGTTGTGAGCTACGTTCTCGGGTAACAACAATTTGTTTCAATTGTGAAAGAACGGGGACAATTACAAGAGATGAGGAAATTTGTCGCGCCATCGATTTGATACCTCAATCCTAGAATAAGAAGAGTTTTATATACAACCCCCCAAAACTCTGCGTAGCGGCTTTTGACATGAGAGTGCGATCTCCTGAATTGCTCGATGAATTTTTTCGGGAATCTCTCCGAAGTAGTTAGGTTCGAGACATATGGCTAACACATAGTTCAATTCCAACGATCAAAGCATATAATTCAATGGAGTAATAAGTTTAATTTGGAAACTCAACTAATATTCATAAGACTAGTTAGCGGACAATGTTTGGATGCTCAAATGTTCATTCATAAAGATGCATGGATATAAAGGTAATATTGGTCACATTTTTCTAGGGTTAATAAGGGGTTAGTCTTAACAATATTTCCCAATATTATTTAAGAAAGACTACTTATATCAAGCAATATCTTATAGATGGGAGAGTTTGGGAGGAAATATTTGCATACTCGTTTGATTATAAATATATTTATTAGTTTACATGCATAATAATATTTCTATTTTTTTGTTGCAAATTGATCAATGTTCATTGGGTTTAGTAGAATAAGTTCGTCTTAGCTCGAGAGTCAACCGAGTGTGCACACAGTCAATGTAGAATGGACATCGAAGTTTTTACATGAAAAACTCATAAAAGGAAAAACTACGGGCATGGCCCAATTCAAGAAATCCAATAGAATGTACCATGAGTACTATAAATTTATTTTAGGACCACCGCTTATTTTGTAATGTTAGCAAAGTGTTTTCTAATTGAAGTATGCACACAATCTTCTAATTGAAGTTTGTCCTATATTTAAATGGGCAACCACAACACTTACTAGTGGTCTTACGTACATTCTGTTTAACCCAACCATTTTTTACATTGTTTTTCACGATAAAATCCTCTTCTATCGCATCCAAGAAAAATCCGTGGTCGTGCTCTCTCACCTTCCAATTTATCTGAACCTTTAATAGTCACTGCGAAACTAAGAGATTTGCCGACAGTGCTAGACCATTCAATTAACACTACACAACACGGAAATTGATTCTCTGTATGAAAATGACAACCAACATTCACCTTAACCTCATATTCACTACAACAGTAAAATGATGACCACATAACAAATTTCAAATTAATACTATATAATTTAACCATTTCATTAGATCATTGTGTACTTTTAAGAGTTTAGGGCTACCTTTGAGAGGATGGGATCCGGAGTACCATTTCCATTGAGGAATCATTACGAAATGCGTTTCCACTCATAGTACCGAATAATGAACATGAAAAATCATGTCTTATAGAAACAAAATGAGTTAGACAACAACAACATAAATTAGGGCAACAACTAAATAAAAAAAACGAGAGTAAAAAATGAGAGGAGGAACTCCAGAATAACCTAGACTACAAAGAAACCCAACAAAAGACAGAGAATGACGTGGCTACGCATGGAAGGGGGAGAAGTGGCATCTTACGTAAAACGGCGAAGGAGGTAGGGCGCCGACACCGGAAAAGAGGAAGAACCGGCGATAGGGTCCGCCAAGGTCGTGAAGAGGAGATCTCGAGGCTCGATCGGGAGAAAATGTGAAGGCTCCGACACCGGAAGGGAGGGAGAACGATGGATCCGAAGCTTCAGTCGCCTTGGTCCCGCTATTCGGAGAAACTCACGACTGATTCACGAGATCGAGGAAGGCGGAAATGAATCAGACCGGGTTTTATGGAGTGGTTTGTTAGTAGACAAATTATGGCTTTGAAAAAATCTGAAAATAATGGATATATTGATTTGCTAACAACAAAAATGAGTTTGCTTGTAGCAGCACCCTATTAAAATATTTTTTTAATCTACTTTGTAATTCATTAGTTTCAAGATATATTTTTTTTTTTTTGCAAATTGATCAATGTTCATTGGGTTTTTGTAATTTTGAAAGTTAGATGGGTGCAAACTGTAATTACACAAACTTCGAGGGAAGGTCCCCGTAAACAACATATATATATATACTAGCAGCTCCGCACGAGCTTCGCCCGTGCTCGCTGCTCCACGGCGGCCTTCGACCCGTGCTAGGGGCGGCCTTCGGCCGCCTCCGCACAGGCTATGCCAAAGCGGCCCTCCAAGCCGGCCCGGAGCCCCCCTCGCTGAGACTACTGCCAACCGATGGGACGCCTGTGTTCGACGAACGGGTGCCGCCGTTCGTCGAACGGCGGGGCCCCTGCGTTCGACGAACGACGGCACGCCTGCGTTCGACGAACGCGTGTCGCCGTTCATCGAACGGCGGGGCGCGTTCGTCGAACGCAGGAGTCCACCCCCCGCTGAGCCTACTGCCAATCGCTGAGACGCCAGCGTTCGACGAACGCGTGCCGCCGTTCGTCGAACGGCGGGGCCCCTGCGTCCGACGAACGACGACACGCCTGCGTTCGACGAACGCGTGCCACCGTTCGTCGAACGGCGGCACCCCTGCGTTCGACGAACGCGAGGCGCCGTTCGACGAACGACGGCCCTCCTGCGTTCGACGAACGGTCAGGCTGGGGTGCGGATAGGCTTCGGTTGGACCGGCAGACTGGGGTGCGGATAGGCAAAAAAATTTTGTCAAGTAGCCCACAACATATACATATGAGTACTCAAAATGACCGCAAAAAAATTTTAATTACTATTTTCTAAAAAAAATTTCAAAAAAATATATTTATTTTAACCAAAAATCATTTTAAAGGAAATTTTAGTAGGTAATGATAACCTATCATAGTAGCTTTAGGAGTTCTAGTAAAAACTTTTTGATTTTCTGATTTTTTTTATTTTTTTTTTTATTATTGGGATATAGTGTTATTACACAAATAACCCTTATAGTTTATAAATTACCTTTTTTTATCATATACATTAAGTCATTGGAGTAAAAGAATGAGGTAATATTTGGGCAATTTTGAATGTTGCACCAAAGACAACTTCTTGCATTTAATAGTTAAAGATATATATATCTTTAACTACTATATACAAGAAGTTGCCTTTGGTGCATCATTCAAAATTGCCAAATATGACATTATTCTTTTACTTCAATGACTTAACATATATTATGAAAAAAATGAAAATTCATAAAATATAATGGCTATTTGTATAATTACATTATATCCATATAATAAAAATAATGATGAAAATTCATAAAATCCAAAAGTTTTTTAGTAGACCTCCTACACCTACTATGATAGGTAATCATTATACCTCTTAGACCTACTTTAAAATAATTTTTTTTGTTAAAATATAAATATTTTTGAAAAAAATAATTATAAAATATTAATTAAAATTTTTGTGCGGTCATTTTGAGTACTCATATGTATATGTTATGGGCGCAAGGGCAGGCGAAGCCCACCGGGGGCGGGCAAAGCCCGCCGTTGCCGGCTGGGTACTATCGCGCTTAGCAGTAGGGGCGGAGCCCCGGGCCTGTCACTCGTGTGTATATATATATAATATTCTCAATTTGCTTGGTTAAAATTAATTTTCTAAATTAAATATGGCCTTGAATAATCCCTTAAGTATATGCTAGTTTTGAAAATAATTAACTTTAGCTAGAATCTTCCAAGAACAGCTCAATTCATTGTACCAACTAGGAAAGTTTATGGTGGGTCAACTTAAAGTTCTCTCTAGATAAAAAAAAGCAATGGTACTCAATCAAATCTAATTATTCACTACACATCTATTTTTACATTTTTGATATTTCATCAAAATATTTTATTTTTTTTATCATTATAACATTTATATAAGGCAATTTTACTTTATATGATCTTCACGATCTATTTGATGTCATTTTAATAAACAACATCAAATCTTAAAAATTCTAATTTTGAAAGATCTTAAGACATGAAAAAACAAAGAGAATAGTATGATCAAAAAAGGTTATGTTATGTACAGAATGAGATTTCGTTGTAAATAATGTAGAATCTTACATTGTCAAGAGTTACATGTCCTCATGATACTCGTACGGGCTACGACACAAGTCTGAAGTGTTGCGACGTAAGTACTAAGAAATGCGGCATCAAATATTTGCATGAAATTTACACAAGTGTACGATCACCAATCAAATAATCTAACTAAAAAAACTCACACAAAATTAACAAAAAGAAAAGTAGAAACAACAAATGGTTATATCATCTACAATAATAAAAATGTTAAGAGCATTGATTTTCCTCATAAATTTTTTTGATGAAAACTAATACAACGATAACATTTAGAAGAAGTCCTATTAGAAAACTGTTCAGACATGGATTTAGCTCAAATATGTGTATGTAGGTGAGATTAATGAAAGTCATGAGACTAACACCAAACAACAAGGAAAAACAACAAGGAAAAACAACTTACAATTAGTCTTGCAAGTTTCACATGATTTATCAGCTTAGCAGTAGCTAGATTCACAACAATCCTTAATTGCAAGGGAAAAATAGACTAATACTAACTTGTTAAATTCAAGATATATTAAAGCAAAACTTATTCTTACCGATACTAAATGGAACAAACACACATAGCTTGATAGGGATATGACACCCTGGATGCGCGTCTCCCTCTGCTTATGTAGTCATGAGAGGCATTATTGTAATTTGTATGTCTCACTCCCTTATATAAGGGAGTGGTAGCTAGCCTCTTATTTTGCATCTTTAAAATCTTGTGAGTGTTAGACTCTCCTAGATGAGAGAGTCTCTTAGGGAAAACAAGCCCTTAAGAGTTTGGGTTGAGCTTGCCTTGACATTTATATCTCTCGTTTGTGTTCAATCAAATAATTTCAGTACTTGATAGTATGTAACTATATATCGTAATTTGTACGTCTCACTCCCTTATAAAAGAGAGTGGTAGTATTTCTTATTCTGCATCTTTGAGATCTCGTGAGTGTTAGGCTCTCCTAGGTGAGTGATTCTCTTAGGGAGAACCAACCCTCTGTTGGGCTAGAGAGCACGCAAGCCCGACCAGAGCACCTGCAAATTAGTTCGAGCAAGTACCTGCACGACTGCTTAGCGGTATGCAGATACACAACCAAAACACAGCACAAAATAACAACAATAAAAGTGACACAGAGATTTAACGTGGAAACCCAATAGGGTGAAAACCACGGGATGATCGGAGTCCAACCCGGAAAGCCGCCACTAAAAATGTGTAAAACAGATAGGCAATTACAAGGCTTTCCCTCCTCGATCCACACAGGATCTTCACCAACTTCGCACCACACAATAATACACAATAAACAGTAGCAGAAAAATTGCAAGTTACCGACAGTGGCGGACGAGACGGATTACACAAATCCTCTCTAAGATGCCTCTTCGAATCCTTGTCAAAGTCTGCTCCAGATCCAATCTGTGTAGGCGAAGTATTCCTCGTCAACGTCGCAGAGACGTCCGAAAGCTCTCCCCAAATTAAGACGTTTGCCACAAAGGCCTCTCTAGAAACTCTTTCAATGCTTGAGATGGGAGAGAAGTGGATGCCTTACCCCTCCTCCTTCATGCCTATTTATAAGGCCAAAACCAAGGGGTAGATGGTGGTAGATAGCATGTGCATGAAGCTTCCATGAAGCTTCCCTCAATCAAAAGCACATGTCATGAAGCTTCCTCTGGGCACTTTCCTAGAAGCTTCCTTCAAGAGCACATGTTGATTTCTTAGTCAAAGGCGGCTACCCCTTTTCACACTTGCATGAAACACATGCTTGAAAAGCATGGTCAAAAGGTGGCTAACCCCTTTCACACTTAGGAGAAAATACCTCATCAAATCTCCCCCTTTTCGACTAAGTGAAAAATGTGTCCTTCTAATTATCTTCATTTGGTAAGACCTTCATGTCTCCTCCATATGTCAATAGATCCAGCACCACCAAGTTCGAGTTAGTAAAACTCAAATCCACAGTTTTCTCCACAAAGGACGGGAACTGTACCCAACAATTTACCCCCTTTGCATTTATGTGGAAGAGATCGCCATGTCAGCGATCCTCACACAATGTTCGAACTTCCCCCTCGACATAGTCTTCGTAAGCATATCCGCTCCATTGTCATCTGTGTGCACCTTCTACAAATCCAGCTCTCTCTGCTCTAGAGTATCGCGTATCCAATGATACCGCGTATCAATATGCTTGGATCTCGAGTGGAATGTGGGGTTCTTCCCTAAATGAATCGCGCTCTGACTGTCACATAAGAGTGTGTAGCGCTCCTGAGTGAAACCCAACTCTTTGATGAAACGCTTCATCCAAAGAAGCTCTTTTCCTGCCTCAGTGACTGCAATAAACTCTGCATCCGTAGTCGACAGTGCAACGCACTTCTGTAGTCTTGACTGCCACGAAACAGCTCCCCCAGCAAATAGGATCAGGTACCCAGAGGTCGATCTTCTGGAGTCCAAATCTCCAGCCATATTAGCATCAGTGTAGCCCAGAAGCTCTGGCTCACTATCTCCAAACCTTAACGTTAAATCTGACGTCCCATGTAGGTACCTTAGAATCCACTTCACAGCGCTCCATTGTTCTCTCCCAGGATTGGAGAGAAACCTACTAACAGTACCAACAACATGCGCTATATCAGGGCGAGTGCATACCATGGCATACATAAGACTACCAACTGCAGAAGCATAGGGGACCTTCTGCATCTCCTCTTTCTCCTCAGGTGTGCTCGGGCACTGGTCAGCGGTAAGTCTGAAGTGAGCTGCAAGCGGCGTGCTCACCTTCTTCGCCTGATCCATACTAAATCTCTGTAGCACCTTCCTGATATATCTTTCCTGCGACAACCAAAGTAGCTTGGAGCCTCTATCTCTCCGAATATGCATCCCTAGGATGGTCTTCGCAGCTCCCAAGTCCTTCATCGCAAATGTGGAGCTCAACTGCCGCTTCAGCTCGACAATGCGCGCAGTGCTCCTCCCGACTATCAGCATGTCATCAACATAAAGGAGTAAAATAATGAAATCCTCTGGAGCGTACTGCTTCACAAATACGCAGTGATCAAGGGTGGTCCTCCTGAAGTCGATCTCCCCCATAAAAGCATCGAACTTCTTGTACCATTGTCGCGGGGTCTTCTTTAGGCCATATAAGCTCTTCTTTAGGCGACAGACTAGACTCTCCTTCCCTTTCACCTTAAAACCTTCAGGCTGCTCCATATAAAGCTCCTCCTCAAGATCGCCATGCAGAAAGGCGGTCTTGACATCCATATGCTCAATCTCCAGGTCTAGCCTTGCAGCAAGGCCAAGAACAACCCGGATAGACGACATCTTCACAACAGGAGAGAAGATCTCATCAAAATCAACTCCCTGTTTCTGACTGAAACCCTTCACCACTAATCTTGCCTTGTATCTGAGTGGTGTCGAGGGGTCTCCCTGCTTTACTCTGAAAATCCACCGATTCTTCAGAGCCTTCTTGCCCTTAGGCAATCGTACCAGCTCATAAGTATGGTTCTCATGCAGAGACTGCATCTCCTCCTGCATAGCAACCATCCACTCTTTCTTCTCTGAGCTCTGCACTGCTTCATCAAAGCACTCGGGCTCCCCCGCATCAGTCAACAAAATATACTCAGTAGCAGAGTATCTCGAAGATGGTTGTCTGACTCAATCAGACCTCCGTGGAGCGAGCTCAGCTGCTGGTATGGGCACATCATCAATGATGTCATCTGTAGGCTCGCCATCATTCATGTCCTCATGGCCTAGAAGTGGCTCAACGCCCTGCACTGGATCAGGCTCTGCAGCCTCCTCAGTATCGTCACCTCCAGTCATAGGAGACTCTTCATCAGTGTGAGAGTCAGCCTTCTCAGTCTTTTCAGGATCAAGCATAGTCTGATCCTCACAAAATATGGCGTCGCGACTGCGTACAAGCTTCTTCTCAACTGGATCAAAGAACCTGTAGCCAAACTCGCCGCTGCGTCCATATCCCAAAAATATGCATTGACGGGTCTTAGAATCTAACTTCGATCTTTCATCCCGAGGGATGTGCACAAAGGCTTTGCAGCCGAAGACCCTCAAGTGACTATACGAAGGGTCCTTCCCATACCAGACTTTATCAGGAATACCCTCCTGCAATGCATAACTGGGAGATAGGTTGATGACGTGTGCAGCTGTGTATAAAGCCTCACCCCAAAACATGCCAGGTAGCTTTGACTCAGATAGCATGCACCTCACCCTCTCCATCAAGGTCCTGTTCATCCTTTCAGCTACGCCATTTAGCTACGGCGTCTTGGGCGGAGTCTTTTCATGTCTGATCCCTTGCTCTCTACAATACTCATCAAAAGGACCAATATACTCTCCCCCGTTGTCGGACCTGATGCACTTTAACTTCTTCCCAGATTGGCTCTCCACCTCAGCGTGGAATCTCCGAAAAGTGTCGAGAACCTCACCTTTGGTCTTAATAGCATAGACCCTAAGTTTTCTCGAATAGTCATCAATGAACGTCACGAAGTAAGACGCTCCTCCTCTCGTCTGGACCTTCAGTGGTCCGCAGACATCAGTATGTACGAGCTCTAGTGGCTCGGATCTTCTTGTGGAAGTATGTCTCTGGAATGATACTCTATTCTGCTTTCCAGCCATGCAATGGTCACATCTCTCTAACTGATCCACAGATAGATCAGAGATCATCTTCTTTCGGGAGAGACATCCCAGACCCTTCTGGCTAATGTGACTCAGTCTCCTATGCCATAGGGATGTGGATGCCCCATCTCTAACGGTTTTGGCCTGAGCAGCTTCAGGTCTCCCCTCCATATAGTATAGGCCAGTGTCTCTATAACCTCTGGCCACTACCAGTGACCCCTTGATTAACTTCCAAAAATCTCCACCAAAGACACTTAAGTGTCCTTCATCACCTAGCTTCCCAACTGAAACTAGGTTGAAGCGGATGTCAGGTACATGTCGCACATCTCTTAGGATCATCAATCCTCCAGTGCTCGTCTTCAGGTGCATATCTCCTCTTCCGATGACTTTAGACGTATCACCATTGCCCATCCTAAGCACCCCACAATCGTGAGTAGTGTAGGTGGCAAATAACTCCCTGTTGTGGGAGACATGTGCAGAAGCACCCGAATCAACAATCCAGCTTCGGTCATCACATGAGAGTGCAGCTGTGACGTCATCTCCAACAATAATGACATCGTCTCTGTAGATACAATAGCTGCAGTATGACTCTCCTTCCTATCATCAGTAGCCACTCCTTTCTTCCTTTCGTCATTCTTCAGAGAATAACAGAACTTCTGAATATGCCCCTTCTTATGACAATAGTGGCACTCCACGTTTTGATAACGTGACTTGGACTTCCCCCTACATTGTCCTCTCTCGCTCTTCCTTTCTCTACTCTTTCTCCTGCCTCTCCCCCTGGGCTCAGTGTAGAGGATGTCAGCTCGTGAAGAAGAGCATGATATCCCTTGAGACTTTCTTCTCACCTCTTCGTTCAGGATGCCACTCTTGGCAATCTCCATAGTAATGATGCCCCCAGGAGAGGAGTTGATTAGAGAAACTCTAACCATCTCCCAAGAGTCTGGAAGAGACTTCAGCAGCCATAATGCGTTGACCTCGTCCTCGAAGGTCACCTTCATAGCAGTAAGTTGATCAATAATACCTTGGAACTCATTCACATGATCCAGGATAGGGGATCCTTCCCTGTATCTGAACTCACCCAGCTTCTTCAGTAGATATAGCTTGTTGATGCCAGTACTCTTGGCATACAACGTCTCGAGAGTCTTCCAAAGTATCTTTGCATCAACGATACTCGCGACATGATTGTAGACATTCGGTTCCACGAACCGTCTGATGAATCCGCATAACTTCCGGTGCTCCACCTTCCACTTATTTGGATCCATGTCTTTAGGAATCTCCTCAAAGATAGGAGCATGCCAGCCCTTGACGTAGATGAGATCTTCCATCAGAAAGTGCCACTGATGGTAATTTGCGCCGTTTAATTTCACAATTTGCTCGGAACTCGAACCTGAAGTAGATTCCATTGTGCTCTGTCACTGATCGGACTGACCTCAGTTCTTTGAGCCGACTATTTCCAAGAAAGGAATCAAAGAGGATAGGGAGCGGACCAATGGTCGTCACCTACCGCACCCGATCACTAACCCGAAATATCTGATCGGCTCGTCTCGAATCCCAAATAGGTCAGCCCGATACCAGCTCTGATAATGAACCTCCCTCTGATACCACTTGTTGGGCTAGTGAGCACGCAAGCCCGATCAGAGCACCTGCAAATTAGTTCGAGCAAGTACCTGCACGACCGCTTAGCGGTATGCAGATACACAACCAAAACACAGCACAAAATAACAACAATAAAAGTGACACAGAGATTTAACGTGGAAACCCAATAGGGTGAAAACCACGGGACGATCGGAGTCCAACCCGGAAAGCCGCCACTAAAAATGTGTAAAACAGATAAGCAATTACAAGGCTTTCCCTCCTCGATCCACACAGGATCTTCACCAACTTCGCACCACACAATAATACACAATAAATAGTAGCAGAAAAATTGCAAGTTACCGACAGTGGCGGACGAGATGGATTACACAAATCCTCTCTAAGATGCCTCTTCGAATCCTTGTCAAAGTCTGCTCCAGATCCAATCTGTGTAGGCGAAGTATTCCTCGTCAACGTCGCAGAGACGTCCGAAAGCTCTCCCCAAATTAAGACGCTTGCCACAAAGGCCTCTCTAGAAACTCTTTCAATGCTTGAGATGGGAGAGAAGTGGATGCCTTACCCCTCCTCCTTCATGCCTATTTATAAGGCCAAAACCAAGGGGTAGATGGTGGTAGATAGCATGTGCATGAAGCTTCCCTCAATCAAAAGCACATGTCATGAAGCTTCCTCTGGGCACTTTCCTAGAAGCTTCCTTCAAGAGCACATGTTGATTTCTTAGTCAAAGGCGGCTACCCCTTTTCACACTTGCATGAAACACATGCTTGAAAAGCATGGTCAAAAGGTGGCTAGCCCCTTTCACACTTAGGAGAAAATACCTCATCACCCTTAAGAGTTCGGGTCAAGCTTGTATCAACATTTATCTCTCGTTTGTGCTCAATCATGTAATTTCAGTACTTGATAGTATGTAACTATCAATTGGTCCGGCCCGACGTTTAGGGTTTCGATCAGAACCCTAATTGGAACTACAACCCCTTCCGCCGATCAGTCAAACCCGCTTGATTCGCCCACACCCGCCCGATTCCTCCCGATTTGATCTGCTCTCCTTCGTTAACCCGTTCAGGCACGCCTTCGGATCCACAATCCGACGAGACACTTTCCCGCGCCATGGAGTAAGATCGTTACCTCGACGAGAAACTCTACACAGCCCAATCGCCCTCCTCGTCCCACCCACCTCACCAGCAGGTGCCACTACCATTGTTATTGTTGAAGTTTCCACCACCTCTTTCCTGCTCAGATCACCTGCCCCCGCCTGGGCCCCTGTTGCTAGGCCCGCCTCCGCCGCCGCCAGCTCTGCCTCCACCGACCCCCCGACTACCCTACCGCTTATCTTGAGTAGAACCTTGAGCTTCACCATAAGAGTCTTTGTTTTCGCTGTTGGCAGCCATACTTGCCCACCCTCGTATGCGCTTTCAAAAATGTGTTCGTGATAGTTAGATCTGAAGACGATGGTCCTGACTTCGAAGACTTGGATCCTCTGACGCTAACGCGGGATGACCCCTACGAACCTTGACATTGAGGACAAGATCGTTTTTCGGGAGAGGGGGTATTGATACAAATTGGCGGTGAAGGCAGCAGTATGGAGGCGTGCGACATTGCTTCGGGCGAATGAGGCGTAAGTTACTCCTCTCGGCCGGGTGGGAGAGGGGAAAGGGCAGAACAAGGAATACTGCAATGGAGTGGAGTGGGTGTGCATTTATGATTTTTGGCGTAGTTTAATTAGAATGTTAAAAGTTGGTCTTCCTTATAGAATAGTATAGATATGAACAGCCTCAACGAGTCTTCGATTAAGGGTCTCTTTGGCGCACCAAATCCCTCCAACACGATAGCACCCAACACCACTGCCTTCCAATTCAATGTGTTTGGTTTTCCGCCTTTTCCCGGCGTTTCCAATCGCCTCTTCTCTACGAACGGAGAAAAGCCTCTGTCTCCAGGAAATTTTTTTGGTACAACGAGTGTGCACAGTTCTATGCACGCAAATAAATAGCGCCATTTTTAAAGCGGGGCCCACTCACGAAAACTTTCGTTTTCCGCCAAAAAAAAACCCTCCAGTTTTTCCCTTCTTCCCGGTCCACTGGATTCCTCTAGGGTTTCATTGAAGTTAAAAAATTTGTATTCCGCCTCGCCTTCCCCGCTTCGCATCGCCTGCTTCCCCTAGGGTTTCTTCGACATTACAAAATTTATCCACCGGGCGTCGGAGGACGCGCTTCCTCATTCCGACAAACTGCTCTGTGCTTCTTCCCGTTGCTCCATCGCCACAGATTTTTAAAATTGCAGTACCTGAAAAAGCTTCGAGCAAAGAAATGGACAATGTAAGTGAAATATTCTCCTGCTGCAGGCTTTCCTTTTTAAAATCTTCAAAATTTTAGCAGTTTCATGCACAGCTCTATGCACTCGAAAATCTTACAGTTACTGGTATATTACGGCTGTAATAGTTTCATAGTGCACAACAAAATTTATAGTTACAGCCGTAATTTACATTTTACTGATAAATTACGGCTGTAACAGTTTCATAGTGCACAACAAACTTTATAGTTATAGCCGTAATTTACATTTTACTTGTAAATTACGGCTGTAATGTTACATAATGTCCAGCATACTTTACAGTTACTGCTCGGTTTACTTTTCAAAATGGCTTAATGTTCAAATTGCCTATTGTTCAATTGTCAGCTTGATGGTGAGAACTCTTCAAATAATTTGGCCGATGCTGAAAAAGTTTTCAGTCAAGCCGACAATGTAAGTGAAGAACTGTATTGGGTTTTTCTATTACGACAATTGTTATTACAGCTGTAATTCTTCTATTAATACAGCTTTAATGTTAAATTACAGCTGTAATGTTACCTTACAGCCGTAATGTTTTTTTGATTATATCCATATTCTTTGGTTTTCTTACTTTGATAGATTGATGTTTCGTTTCCAATTGTGCAATCTGAGCCGGAGGCATACACAATGTATTGCAATTATGCCCATAATGTTGGATTTAGTGTGCGGAAACAACACATATTATATTGGACACATACCAGTATTATTAAGGGAAGAAGTTTTAGTTGCTCAAAAGCCGGACATAAAAATATAAAGAGATTAGAAAATGTGAGCAGAAAGTATCATAAGTTGGATACCAGAACGGGATGCTTGGCATGTATATACTTTACTGCAGATGAAAATGGAAAAAATTGGTATGTTTCAAAATTTGTGGAGGAACATAATCACCCACCAGCGTCAAAAAATGACAACCATTTGTTGAGGTCAAATCGCAACATTTCCAACGTTTAGGCAAGCTTGCTTAAAAATATGACAGGAGCGGGGATTAGGACAATTGATGCATTTAATTTTTTAGCCAAAGAAGTTGGAGGTGTTGAGAACGTTGGTTTTTGTAAACATGATGCATATAACTACGTTGAAAGAGAGAGGAAGGCACTAATAGAAAGTGGAGACGTTGATAGCTTGCTGAAAATGTTACAAAACCGGCAATTGAAAGATGATATGTTCTCATATGATGTCCAAACAGATGAGCAAAATCGGCTTATTAGTTTCTTTTGGATTGATGGGCGTAGTAAAATAGATTATGATTGCTTTGGTGATGTCATAATCTTTGATTCAACTTATAGACTAAATAAGTATAATTTGGCTTGTGCCCCCCCTTATCGCAATAAATCATCATTGGCAAAATACATTTGTTGGAGGGGCATTCATAGCAAATGAAACTATTGAATCATTTTGTTGGTTATTTGAAACTTTCCTAAGGTTTGTTGGTGGCAAGCAGCCGACAACAATATTCACGGATCAAGATCAAGCTATGTCCGTTGCAATTGAGAGAATTCTTCCAAAGACTAGACATCGTTTGTGTCAATGGCACATTTCAAAGAAAGCACCATCCAAGGTACCGGCATTTAACCATGAAAAGAGTGTAAGGTCATTATTTTATCGTTGTTTGAGCCAATGTGACACTGCAGATGAGTTTGATAGTTGTTGGAGTGATATGATATTGAAAGGAAATTTTGAGGGCAATAGATGGTTGCAAGATTTGTATTTTGTCCGAAGGAAATGATCGACAACTTTCAATAAAGATATTTTAGATCTTGGCATATTGTCCACACAAATGAGTGAATCCACCAACCATGTTTTACATGAATGTTCTAAAGCAACAAGTTCGTTTGTTGAATGTTTCATAGGAATGGAGAAAATGACTTCAACTTGGCGTCGATACGAGCATGACGAAGACTTCAAATGCAAACAAAGTTGCGTAACCTTGAAACCCAGAACTACCCAACTTCTAAAACAGGTTTCCAAAAAGTACACTAGAAAAATTTTCTCCATTCTTGAAAATTCCTACATGGATGGTGCGCTTCGTGTTACTCTTGTAGAGGAAAGACAACTCAATGACAATCATGTTGTATACAACACGCAACAACATGATAAAGATGATAAGCAATGGTATGTAAAATATGACTCCATCACCTTTGATGCTGATTGTTCGTGCAAAGGTTTTGAAACGAAGGGGATATTATGCAAACATATCTTACGAGTTTATAATTTTAGAAATGCAAAAGAAATTCCACAAAAATATATTCTAAATAGATTTACCTTGAAGGCAAAGAAAGATCAGTATCTTATCGATACTGCAAGTATAAATGACTATGATTCCAATTTAGTATTTAGAAATCATATGATCAAGTTCAGCTACGATCTTGCTCGCCGAGTTGAAGACTGTCCAATTGCAAGAGAATATGTTCTAACAGCCATGAAGAATATTGAGAAGAAAGCAGAAGAGTTGGTGGACTCTAAAGAGACACTTATAAAAGGTTCTATTCATGAAATTCAAAAAAACAAAGGAGTGAAAGATCCACCTTCAATGCGTCCCAAAGGTCATTCAAATGCACGTATCAAAGATCATTGGGAGAAACCAAAAAAGAAACCTAGTACATACTCTACTCTATTACATATCTTTTAATTTATTTTTCATTAGACGTGATCATTAATGGTAATCATTGTTTCATTTGCAGGAAAAAGATATGAATCAAAGGAAAAGCTTCCAAATGTCGATGTCATTAACTCCCAACAGATGGAGTTTAATTTCATGGATCATTTGTTTGATAATGCAAATAGTCCAACCTCAATACCGACAACGGCTACTCCATTATGTGATCTAAATGATGATTTATGTTTAGATTTGTCATTCAATTTCTCAAGCATTCCTGATATTATGCAAGATAAGCAAAAGTTTGAGACAATGAATGAATAATACCAGCTCACGCATTGTCGCCATATGCATTGGGTTTGGGAGAGAATCATAGAAATGCCATGTCTCTGTTATGAAATTACACACCATAAGCACCCAATGACTACCGAGGTGGCATGGCATTAAAATATGGTCGACATTGGCAACAGACTCTGAGGTTATATGTTCCACCAAACGTTCACTGTGTGGAATTGAATTTCTTTTAAAGTACTGTAAAGTTAAAACATGTATGAAAACAAAAAATTAATGAAAATTATATGAAAAAAATGGACAAACAAGTTAAGTTAAATCATATATTTACCGCATGATCTGGAGAGATATATAGAAAATTTTCAATGCTCCTGGGTGATTTTGCTCTTCTGAAATTAAGCTCGTATGCAAATGCATTTAGATGGGTATCAGTCACCCATCCTTCACCCAGTAGTTCTATGATTCCATCCCGAGACATTGCAATATTTCCGCTTTCGAAAATAATAGAATCACTGAAAAGGAAACATTAAGTAATGTGGAGTTGCAATAACTATAAAAAAAGAAGGCAAAATGCTTAAATCACTAAAGTACGTACTTATCAGGAAATTTTGTCAGCACAAGGTCTATTATGTCTCTATGAGCGGCAATAATTTTTTTTCGACCAGGGTATGCATGCTCTAGGGTGGCTCCCATGACATCTTTAACAACCACCTTCTTCTTCCTACCTTTTCTTGCTTTGATATTTCTTACAAGGCTTCGTGTTTTACCGTGAACATCCGTCTCAACAACCTCAGGGTCATGTTCTTCTAACCCTTGTACAACCTTTGGAGCTTTATATGGGACTACAGCACTACATATTTGTGTAGGAGGGGTATATGGATGATCTGGTGGAGGGGTGGGTGCGTGAATATTTTTTATTTAGGTTTGTAAAGCTTCAAAATTTTCTTTCATTGTTTTATTTATATTTGCAAAATTCTCTTCACATGCCCCTTTGAGAACTCGCACCTCATTTAATAGAGTATCATATCTTCTTTCATTCTTCCTTTTCTCCTCTTTCTTCTTCTCCTCCTTCCTCTTCTTCCTTCTCCTCTTCGCTTCCATCCTCTCCTTCTCCTCTTCTTCCTCCTCCACGTCTTCTTCCACGGCCTCGTCTTCTTCCTCATCGTCCCCTTCCTCTTCCTCTTCCTCTACTTCCTCGAAACAAGAGCTTTCTTCTACGTCTTCACCTAACAAACTATTCTCCTCGGGCAGAATGGATACAAAGCAATTTAACACCTGCAGAAGTAATAAAGCATCATTAACATAATCTTCATAATAGAAATAACCAAACCAAAATTACAAGAAATCTTATTACAATAAAACTTACAGTGTTAGGTTGGGCCAAAATATTTGATAATTCCACGCAAAATTTTCCACTAAAAGCATTCTTGTTAGACCATCGAAGCAGTCTTGGTCTAGCAATATCATCATGTGGAGTTTGAGTCGTGGTATGTTCGAAGAACCAAATCTGTGACATGAAATAAAATTGATACGTAATGAAGAAAAACAATAATCAATCTTGATTTTATTAGAGAAGTGCTTACAGCTAATAGTACGGAGCATCCTTCAATATATCCAAGGTGGGAGTCATCTTTCGTAGCAGCTACCTTGCTAAACTTATCAAATTGTGAATGCAAGAAAGAGTGTATGACCTTAGGCCAATTATACTTTTTAAACTCTTTCAAGCCTTGAACACTATTCACAGATTCAGATATCTTAAGACCTTTCAATGGAAAAAACAAAGCCGCGAGGACATATTTGACCAAGGCATCCATTCTACGACTATCTAAGTTTGCAGACCATTCTTCGGTTGCAAGTTCTTCAATTTCCTTCACCAAGTCTTTGATCAAAATGTTTTCAAGTGGTAGTCTCTTAAAATGAAAATCAACGCCTTTATTATGTAGGCCCAAAATTAAGGCTACATGATTTATAGTAAACTTTACATAATATTTTCCTAATAGAAATACTTTTTTTTGGGTAGAGTACGACAACAACAAAAAATGTAACAATGGAATATTT
This sequence comes from Dactylorhiza incarnata, assembly GCA_033032865.1. NCBI lineage: Eukaryota > Viridiplantae > Streptophyta > Magnoliopsida > Asparagales > Orchidaceae > Dactylorhiza > Dactylorhiza incarnata. Next base: position 1,042,653 of record JAWHQI010000491.1, read on the forward strand.
TGAGGAATGCTATGTGAATGGAATAATGATAGCAAACCAGCTTCCTTAAGCTCTATTCTGGATTCATTGGAAAGGACATCCAACAAACAATGTGCATTCTTCGTGAAAGATGAGATAGCACAACGGCTATACAAATTATATCTTGTGGGAATCTGAAAAATTGAAGAACAAAACCCAAAACTTATTAATAAAACAAAAAATGAAATCAAGTCACACTAAGTTTAAAGCTACAGCCGTAATTAACATTTTACTGGTGCATTACGGCTGTAACATATACATAGTGCAGAACTTACGTTACAGTTACAGCCGTAATTTACATTTTACTTGTAAATTACGACCGTAACTGTAGGTTTTTTGCAGCCCTTACTATAAAGTTACACCCGTAATTTACTCTTTACTGGCACATTACAGCCCTAACTGGGACTATATTAGAGTTTATCATGGCACCACAACATAATTTAATGAAAATCAGTAGTAATTTATATTTTACTTGTACATTACGGCTGTAAAATATACATAGTGCAGAACATACTTTACAGTTACAGCCATAATTTACATTTTACTAGTAAATTACGGCCGTAACTGTAGGTTTTTTGCAGCCATTACTATAAAGTTGTAGCCGTAATTTACTCTTTACTGACACATTACAGCCGTAACTGAGACTATATTAGAGTGAAAACACATTTCGATATTTATAAAATGTAAAACTTAAATGAAAACCCTAAACCTAGAGAATACCATGATGCGCAGTACAAGATATTCCGGTTTAGGGAGAAGTCAATCTTTATCGGACACGGGGACAATAGGCGGAGGAGGAGCAGCCGCCGGTGGAGAAGCACTGGTATCACCGGAGGAGGAGCAGGAGTCGGCGCCCAGAATTTCGTCAAACCTAGGAAGGAGAAGCCGAGCGGGAGGGAGCTAGAGGCGTTTTTTTGGCGGAACGAAAGAGAGTGGGCCCCGCTTAAAAAATAACGCTATTTATTTGCGTGCACAGAACTGTGCACGCTACTTAACAGTTACAGCCGTAATTCCAGGTTACAGCTGTAGTTTACATAATTACGGCTGTAACTGTTAAGTAGCGTGCACAGCTCTGTGCACGCTACTTGTACATAAAAATTACTCCCCAAACAGACCCTAACATCACCAAAGGTTAAACTCTGTTTTTTTTTATCCTTAAACTTTCTCGGTCACATCTATCTATATTTCTATATATATTATTCCATTTATTGTAATCCCACCTCCCCGAGGCGAACACTTTCTTCTCATCAATGCCACCCCTGTCCGACACCCCCTGGCTCACCTCCCTTCTCCGCACCTCCGCCGACGACGACAAACCGCCGAGATCCAAACCCGGAGGCGGCGTCGGCCGCCTCTTCCGCATGCTCAAACTCCTCCCCGCCCTTTCCTCCGGGTGCAAGATGGCCGCCCTCCTCAACCGTCCAGGAAAGCCCTTCCTCGCCGACCACGCCACCATCGCAACCCTCTTCGGCCACCGGAAGGGCCGCGTCACCCTCTCCGTCCACGACGACACCCGCTCCCCTCCCATATTCCTAATCGAGCTCCCCATCCTCACCGCCTCCCTCCACAAGGAAATGGCCTCCGGCGTCATGAGGCTGGCTCTGGAGAGTGAGACGAGGACGCAGAGGAAGAAGATCATGGAGGAGTACGTGTGGGCCGTGTACTGCAACGGCCGGAAGTTCGGGTACTCGATAAGGAGGAAGCACGCGCAGTCTTCCGACGACGAGCGGCGGGTGATGCAGCTTCTGCGCGGCGTGTCGATGGGGGCCGGCGTGCTGCCCTGCTCGTCGGAGAAGGAGGCGGCGTTGGAAGGGGAGATGACGTACATGAGGGCCCGGTTTGAGAAGGTGGTGGGGTCCAAGGACTCGTTGGCACTGTATATGATCAACCCGGACGGGACGGGCGAGCCGGAGCTCAGTATTTTTCTAGTCCGGGTCAAGTAATTTGAAAGTCAAAATAATGAAGTCAACTGCTATTTACTTATTTTATTATATATTTCAGTCAAATCGATACTTGTCGATATTATATTGTCATATGGAATAACCTCCTCTATTGGCAGCGATTAGGATTTCTTTTGGGTTTCGGGAAGTTTCGAATTGTTACTATGAGTGTACAAGTGTACTATAATTTGTTGAAAATTAAGGCTATGTTACTTTCGTGCCAAGGGTATGAACTGCCGTTCGTGAACTCTCAATCTCACCTAAGAAATTTCATCAATTTTTATGTTCAAAACTAATTTTCTTTTCGTTGGGGCGGTCATAACCGTTGTCGTGCTAAACATAAATTCTACGACTTGTGGTGGCTTTTTTTGTCTAAACTCGCGGGAGCAAAAACCCCGTGCCAAACGGAGCCTAAGTAAAATTACTACATGCTTTTAACTTAAAATTCTTATATTTATCTAAAAAATGTGATTGTTCTAAAATTGGTTAAAAATAAATTAAATTTTTTTAAAGAGTTAGCAGCTCAAAAATTCATTATGAATCGTTGTATTTATTTAAGTGATGTTATTTCTTAAAATTGGTTAAAATAAATTAAAATTGGATGTGAGAGTAGTCTTGAAAGTGGAGTGGGGCAGGAAGTGCGTGCTGAGCGGAGCGTTGAGACGCGCACTGAAGTAGACTTTTTGGAATCGGAGAGGACGCGTGGGGATCGTGTGCTGAAGCAGATTTGGTGCTGGAGCGGACACGCAGGAAGCGCGTGCTGAAGCAAACTTGGTGTTGGAGCTGTCACGCGGGAAGCGTGTGCTGAAGCAGACTTGGTGTTCGAGCGGTCACGCAAGAAGCACATGCTGAGTTGACTTGAAGAAGGAGCGATTACATGGGGAGCTCATGTTGAGTGGAAGGAGTGTTGAGGAGGCTGAGAGCTGATGAGGAGGGCTTCGCTGGAAAACCTCAGAGCTCTAACGCTTCTCCGTTTTTCTGTCCCTTCAAATGAAGGCTTGAACCCCCGGGGGGGGGGGGGGGGGGGGGGGCACGTAATATGACGACTTTGCCTCTTGGGCGATTTGGCAGGGTCACCGACGATGGGGGCGGTAGTGACTTCGTCGTCATCAACGGTGACATCGACGAACATGGTGGCGAGCACGACAATGAGCACAGTGGCGGTGACACGATGATGAGCGTGCGCAGGCCCGCTTGCCAACACGATTAGCGTGCTAGCGCGCGCTCGGAGCTTGCTGCGGGAGAGCGCACTCCCACACAACATGTTAGTGCGTTGCGTGCAGGAGCGCACAGCTTACGCACCTGTCTTGCGGGTATCCATGCGCAACTTTCGTGATTGCGATCCTTGCGCGTTCCGGTGCCCGTTTGAGGGATCAAACATACTAGGAATCACGCGAAGATGAGCTCGCTGGAACTGTCTTGGCGGCCGGTCGATTTGGATTTTATGAAAACCATATTAATATGTTTCGTAAAAAGTAAACAATGAGATTCATAATTCTATGTTGGTTTAAAATTACTCATATATTAGTCTACGAATAATGCCTCAGTCTACGGATAATGCCTCATATATTAGTCTACGAAAAATGCGTACGAATATAATTTCATAGACTACAAATAACAACAATCTTTTTAAATTTACTAATGTTATTTTTCAATTTTCCATATATTCAATTCTATTGCCGGGCCAAGTCGAATTATATTTTTTTTATATTAAATTCTAATTCCATCCAGAACTTTTTATATAGAGTTCTACCGGGCTGGTCTGGTGTACTCAGCGGCTCACGATTTCGTCTCTGCATCAGGCGATTTGACAAATTTGGCTTCAAATCCACTACGAGCCCGCCAGTCCGATCGGATCGCCTACAATTCATTGCTGGAAGATGGCCGCCTCCGGCGATTGCAGCGGCTTAGCTACTACCTTCACGGAAGTCGTCCTTGTCCGCCACGGGGAGACGTCGTGGAACGCATCACGAATCATTCAGGTCTTTTCCCCTCCTCCCACTCCGTAGCTCCAGTTCCTAAGTTATCTTTGTTTTTCTATTAGAGATGTTTTATGGTGTTTTAGATCTTGAAAGATCCTAGGCAAACAAGGGGCTTAGTTTTTTTTTGGTTGATGATTGCATTTCACATTCGTTCTGATTCTTTAATTGTCTAGGATCGTGTAGTGTCCCTTTCATGCAAAGGGATATTGTTTGTTATTGATTTTCCTAAAACGCTGCTGAATTATTAGTTTCGGAAGAAAAAATGATTTATTAATGATCGTAGCAGTAATGCTTGTTTTGACAATTCGTCCTCTTCTCCTTTTTGAGGTTCTTTGGAAATGATACCTGTATTATTGATGATGCGTGCCAACATTGGTGTACGGCTGTTGTGATGTCTTTCCTTTCTGTGGTGGTGGACCGAAAATGGTGCTCAGTAGGAGGATTCTGCTGTCTGAGAGAGATTGTTTTTACTGTACATTTCAAGATCACAGACAAGTTAGCTTACGAACACAGTTGAATATGACCTTACCAACTTGGGTGTTGAGTTCTTGGTCACCCAGAATCTAAAAAAAAGGGATGATGAGTTTTGTGATCCCGACTTGCATCGAGCTCACTGAGTTTTGATGACCCGGGCTCAATTAAGGCTCAGTTTGGCGCGGCTTTTTTGCTCCGGTGAGTTTGGACAAAAACGTCACCATTATAGAATGCATGTTTGGCAAGACAATGGTTATGACTGCCACCACGAAAAGAAAACTAATTTTGAACATAAAAGTGAAAGAAGTTCCTTAGGTGAGGTTGGGCGTTCACGAACGACAGTTCATAACCATCGCATTCATGACCGCCACTGCCGTGCCAAACGGAGCCTAAGTTGCACTCATTGTGTTTTGATGATCTGGACTCAGGAAGATGGGGATCACTAAATTTGGATGAACCAAACTTGGAAAAATATGGTTAATGAGGTTTGATGACCCGAACTCAGAGAGGTTGAGATGATGAGTTTGATGACTTGGACATGATTCAACTATGCTTCTTGAGTTTTGATTACTCATACTCATAAGAAACCGGACTACCAAGTTTTGGTGATCCAGCATCACGAAAAATTATGGTTGTTGAATTTTGATGAGCCTAACCTAACTAATTTAGAGTTTCTTGCTCAAGTTGCCAATGAAGCAGAGTTCTTTTTCAGTTAGCGAGTGTTGATGGGAGGTCCAGTATGTTCTCCCTTATGATTGATCAGTTGGTAATCTCTTCCATCATACGCTCATTTTATGTTGAAGTTCCCTCCCCAGTTGACCTCAAGCTTATTGCATGCGTGGTATTTACCATTTTCGATTGCTTGAGGACTAAGAAGAGGTCCTCAACCCTGAAATCCATGTGATAGACTAGCCAATCACGGTAACCAGGACATTCTTCCTCTTTATGTTTGAAGCCCTATTGGTCTATTGTGTTTGAAAATGCATGCCATATAGAGTATCAAGCTCTTTCAAGCATATTTTGATGCTCTATGCTTTGATGCCACACTGATGCAACCTAGATGTCACCGCTAATTTGCAGAACTATTAAATGGTAGAAATTGAAATCTACAAATCAAATTAGGAAGCAAATCGAGGCAAACAATGAAAAACAACACATTCATAAGTTAAGTTTTTGATAATTTAATTAGACGCTTAGAAAAAAACACAACTCTATTGCAGTTTTACTGATAAAGAAAATCAGGCGCTTAAATTTTGGATCACAATTTTCATCTATTACTAAAATATGTGCTTTGATTAAATAATAAAGGAATGATCTCAACCTTGATTGAAATTTGAAAGATGTCGCACTCCACAAAAAACCAATAGAAAGCAGAGAAATCTCAAGCAAATGCCCTCATGTCAGCACCAAAACATCTCTCAAACAACCCCAAAAAGCCACACATACAATAAAATCAACATAGATAGACCGTTGACAAGGAAGAGCAGAGAGAATGCTAGAAGAAGGGGGATGTATCATAAAAAAGGCATAAAACCTGCAGGCTTCACAAAACAACCGAAACCAAGGTATTTTCTTAGTTGCAAAAAAAATACTATTTTAATTATAGTTTTTGCATTTTTATAGCAAACAAAAGTTATAACTTAGTCAGCAAACAAAAGTTATGCTCACAGCCAATAGTTCTATCCTGGTAGGAAGCAAGAAATAATAGCAGGAGACCATGACAAACAAGGATATTTTTAGGCCAAGTAAACATAAGATATGATATTTGAGTTGCTATTTTGAAATTTAAATTGTAGACCTAGATGATTGAACTTTTAACCTTTTTGAAGAAATAAACCAAAAACCAATTAAATTATGGCCTCAAACCAAATAAATAAAAGACCGAACCATGAGTCATTAAGAAGGAAAGTACTCAACAATGTGAAGGTTTAACCAACGTAAAAGGAGTCAGCCTACATAAGTCACAAAGGGGAGAACATAGGAATGAAAATATATCCCTTGCCTCGATAGATCACAAATCAATCTTATATATTCTAAATAAGGATGCGATGCGAGCAAGTATTGTCATCAGGTATACAACAATTTGTCTCCAACATACAACCAAAAAGATATATACCAATCGATCATCATCGTAATTAAATCACCATAAAGTAATCATATGTCTAAAAAAGTATAACCAAAATAAATAAAAATAGTAATAATAAACATAAAAATAAAAGCCTAGAATTGCATTCTTTATCTTCAATAGTTCTCATAGATGGAAAATATCGTATCCCAATGAGTAAGCATCATGCTATACTGATACATGTTTGGACGACGTTAATCATCCGCCTTAATCAAAGAATATTCAGTCATAGGTCGTTATGTCTGATGCACCTAGTATTGCCTGGAACTCCATAAATATATGATGCAAGTCTAAAATAACAACCCTCTCTTGTGCTCATTGCCCATTGTCTTGTAATTAACATTTGATCTACAAAAAATAATATTTTCCTATGGATTTTTGGATTTGATCACTAATTTTAATATCTTCTGCACTAAATCAACCATGGAAAGATAATGAGGTACGATCAAGATATGATGATTAAGTTGTTCATAATGTGTCTTTCCTGTAATTAACATTTGATCTACAAAAAGTAATATTTTCCTATGGATTTTTGGATTTGATCACTAATTTCAACATCTTCTGCACTAAATCAACCATGGAAAGATAATGAGGTACGATCAAGATATGAAGATCAAGTTGTTCATAATGTGTCTTTCTTGTAATTAACATTTGATCTACAAAAAGTAATATTTTCCTATGGATTTTTGGATTTGATCACTAATTTCAATATCTTCTGCACTAAATCAACCATGGAAAGATAATGAGGTACTATCAAGATACGAAGATTAAGTTGTTCATAAAGTGTCTTCAAAGATAGTTTTTATTTTTAGTTGAGCATTTCACATTGTTATATGTAAACAATAACCCCCCTCAACTACGGTTGTTCCCAAACCATTGTCCTGTTCACTTAAATCACAAACTCCCAAAGCATGCTCGTCACACCCTTGTCCCTGCTTCCCAATCGGCACCCCCTTTTATAGCTCCCATCGTCCCCCACACTGACTGCCAACCAACTTCGACCTTAACCTCAGCCCCTGTAGACTACGTCGAGGTCATCCTCTGTCATCGAAACCTCCACTAGCAGCTCACAATGGCCTCACATCCTCTCTAGGTACCACTCCCCCTATCCCCCCGCGCGCGCTTCCCTTAATGGATATCCTCCAAATTTTGATGACTCCATGTTGCTTTCACGCAGCGTCGTCCTTACTTCTTGAAACCTTCTACCTTATCCTTCAGGCCCCAATATTTCCGGTTCCTATGAAGCATCCCATGCTTGTTCTAGGATAAATCACGTTCTATGTCAAGACAGTGCCTAATTATTAGGCCTTATCGCCTAAATTTTTCCTATACAAATCTATATAAACAGAATAGAATGAATAAACAGAAGAATAGTCTGGACATGTCGGGAAATTGTTGGGGAATCCCTTTCTTTCTTAAACTCGGGCATCCATCACTGGGGGGGGGGGGGGGGAGATGAAGTCATTCTTCTTTTAGGAAACTTTTGTGAGGAGAGAAAAGAAGATCTTGGGAGGTTTCTATTGGGGAAAGGCTGGTTCCAGGAGAGGGCAACGTGTGGTTTCATGAGCAGTCAGCTGTATTCTCCTGGACTCCTAATCTTCTCGATTCATTTACTTCCCATTGCTGGTCTCAGTATCTATAATTTATCACTTATGTTTTAAATTCCTACCGACAATGAGTAAATGATCTGCTATAGTTTCTCATTAAGTGATGCATGTCTGAATTATGTTCTGCTATGGTTTTAGTTTTCTTCGTTCTCTGTTTGCTAATTAGGGTTATGGTTTCTATCTGATGTAGGGTAGGGTGTGTAGTGGACTCCTAGAATGCACACTAGTGGTGAGTGAGGGTTGACTCTCTAATTCCCAATGACTCAATTCATGCACTACACTTAGACAGGCGTTGGCAATTAACACAAGCAGCAAATATAATATTCAACATTGCATCAAACAATAAACAAAATAAGACTTTCTTTTAGGCTTAAGGATTTGATTTTCCTCCGCGAGGAGGGCCAAGAACAAGCTCACGGTAAATCTATCCTTTCCTGCAGTTAGAGAGTTATCAAGGAGCAAAATACTAAAAAAACTGAAATTCCCAGTCAAGCACGAAATAACCAAATCATATTAATGTTCACAACCAGAGTCCAATACAAAGAAAATCACGAAATATTAGGGTTGCTGCGACAAAACTAAATTTGAACTTTGGAGGGACGGATTAGGGTTTTCCGGTGGGTGATAGACTGGATCGGGTAAAAGGGGGAAACTGTTGGGAGATGGGGCGACTGGAGGGTTTTTGGAGGTTGGCGGCGTGCTAGAGACAGGGAGGAGGGGCGGCTGTGGCTGGAGGAGGGAGGCGTGGCAGTTGTTGCTGGATATAGAGAGGGAGGGGCGGAGGCTTGCAGGAAAACAGGGAGGGGGAAGCGGCTGTTTGCTGGAAACAGGGTGGGAGGGGGGCGTCGGCTTGCAGGAACAGCAGGGAGGGGGTGGCTGTTGTTGGAATAGGGAGGAAAGGGGGCTGATGCTGCTGGAACAGGGGGAAAAGGGGTGGCGGCTTGCGGGAAAAGCAGGGAGGAGGGTCTGACTGTGTTGGAAAGAGGGTGGAGGGTGACTGTTGTCTGAAAACAGGGAGGGGGGGGGGGGACAGGGAAAGGAGTTTGAAGATACAAGATCTTACCCGAGGAGTCGTCACCAAGGGGTTCCATGGAGTCGGCACCGAGGAATGATCACCGAAAATGTGGAAGAAGGCTCTCCAAATTTCAGCAATACCTAAAACTGCAGCCCTAATGTCTTATTTCTAAGGAACCAAAATTAGGGCACCCGAAATCAACGGCTATGATTGGCCGGAGGTATCGGGGTCATAACTACATGAAATAAAAGTGGAAAATAACAATGCTATATATGAAAAATTATCAGAGCCGCGAGCTGGACGCATCCGCGGTTGCGGGTCGCTGATCCGATCAAGTCCGCCTGCGTAAATAAACAAAAGTGGGGTCCGCCTTGCGCCGAGTCACGTCAGATGGTCCCCCATCAACTCCCCCCGACTGAAAGGCCTTCATCTCCGATGAATGGAGACGATCATACGATGGTCGAAGTCCAGGGGCGAGTCGATCAAGCTCCGCAACAACAATCCAGGTGTCGTCGGTGAAGGGTTGTCCGCGCCAGCGAACCAGGTAGCGGCACACAAGACCGTCCGTAGAGGGGACGTACTCATGCATGATGATCTCAGTGATATGCTCATCGCTCAACGCACTAGTAGGAGGATCCAGTGTGATCAGTGGTGCGGATGGTGAATCTGGAGGGGACAGAATCCCGGGTAAGTGGGGGTCGGATGTGGGCTGAGCAAGGGGTGGTGAATGCTGTGGCAAAGGCTCGGGCGTGGGCTGAGTGGTGGGTGGTAAATGCGGTGGTGAGGGCTCAGGAGGGCCGCCAAGATATGGGTCTGAATACTCGTGAGGTGCAATGTATGGCGTCAGGTCTTCGACATTGAACACGGGATGGATACCCATGATCGCGGGGATGTCAAGCTCATAAGCATTTGCCCCGATGCGTCTCATGACTGTGTAGGGACCGATCCGCCTAGTGCTTAGTTTTTTAGCAGGCCCCTGTGGGAGCCTCTCAGCGCGGACTCGTACCATCACTGCTAGAAAGATCTTTTCTCGCCTACGCTTATCTGTATGTTCAATATAGTATTCATTACTTGTATTAATTTGCGCCTGACTGACTCATGCAAATAACGTGCAAAGGACTCTGCTGACTTGCTAGGGCGTGATTCTAATGGGATGAGAATAAGGTCAATAGGCTTCCTAGGGTCATAAACTGACACTATATGAAATGGACTTAACCCTGTAGACCTATTGATGAAGCTGTTATATGCAAACTCCGCGATAGGGAGTATCGAATCCCAACTAGATGCATGTTCCCCTACAAGACACCTAAGTAGATTGCCTAAACTTTTATTCAACACCTCAGTTTGACCGTCAGTCTGGGGGTGGTAGGTTGAAGAAAATTTTAGGGTGGTCCCGGTCTTCCGCCACAAGGTCTTCCAGAAATAACTAACGAACCTCACGTCCCGATCAGACACAATAGATTTTGGTAGGCCATGTAATCTAAAGACGTCACTAACAAATAAGGCCGCGACGTGGAGGGGGGGCATCAACGGTTTTGCTACACGCAATAAAGTGAGCCATCTTAGAAAACCGATCAACCACTACGGAGATAGTCATGTTTTCTCAGGGTGCGAGGAAGTCCGAGTACAAAGCCCATACTAATGTCCTCCCAAGGACGGTGGGGAATGGGCAGTAGGGTATACAAACCAGTGTTCTGTTTCATACCCTTGGCTGTTTGGCAAATACGGAAATGTCGCACGATGCGGGTTACATCCTTCTTCAGGCTTGGCCAATAGAAATGATCCTCTACAATAGCTATCGATTTGTCTCGCCCAAAATGACCGGCGACACCGCCCGCTTGTAACTGCCATACTAAATAATCTTGATAAGAAGTCCTCAGTACACAGGCGGGAGCCCCGAAATAAGTACCCGTCGATAATCTGAAACCCCTCGATGGAATCCGGAGGGTCCCTTGACAACACATCATGTAACTCACCAAAATTCGGACAGGTAGGGTAGTCCGCGATCAATCTATCGAACCCGTCCACTCGGGCTCTCATCGTCTGTAAGAGCGCAACTCGACGGTTTAGTGCATCAACGGTCTTGTTCTCAACACCAGCGCGCTGTTTGAGAACATAATGAAAATACTGCAAATATTCAACCCACTTGGCGCGCCGATGTCCTAACTTGCGATGCGAGTCTAGGTAACGTAACGCCTGATGGGGGACCAACTCTCTCCGTATCTCAGACCGTAGACCGACCTTGAAACGAGTGACGGTGGCAATGGGCTCCTCCGAAATGTCACTCCTAACGACAAGCTCATCAAAACGAGCCATATAATCGGTGACAGTAAGTGTCCCCTGACGTAAACTATGTAGTTGGTCAAGTAACGGTCTCTGTAGGATGTAGGGAGATACTTCTCTCTCAGTCTCTGGTTCATATCATCTCATCGGGTGATGGGATAATAACCTTCCCTATCAACCGATTTCTCTACGCTAGTCCAGAATACCTTGGCATGTCCGACTAATTTCGTTTTGCCAAACCGGACATCGCTCGTCGCTCGTCTTACCACTCGAAATAATGGTCGATCTCGAGCAGCCAATCGCTAAAAGCCTTCGGGTCCATGCGACCATCAAAGGAAGGGGCATCGATGCGAATGCGCCTGGTGATATCATACTCATGCCGGTAACCACCTCTGCGCGGCTCCGGATAATCCTCATAATACTCATCAAGGGCGTAATCACGTCGAGCGGGTGGGGGTACACGCCCTTTACGAGCGGGATCAATATAGTCGTCACGGTCAAGATCACGGCGATCGTGCTGGGGTGCACGATCTCTATGGTCCTGAGGGAACACTTGGGGTTCGTCACGCGGTGGAGGGTGCCTGGTATACACGGGGCCTTGTTGGCGCTCTGGGGGGTACTCAAGGCCTCGTCGCAAAGGCGGTGCAGGGCTCCGACGGGGAATACCACGATAGTGCCGCTCAAGGGGTGGTTGAGCACCCCTCGGACGTTGTTCAGGGCGAGGAGGAATATCCTCAGGTGGTTCCCCCCATTGGGGTGGTGTGTCCCTCAGATTTTCCAAATTCCCTAACCGATTATTCATCTTTGCAAGGTCATGACGAAAATCTTGAAACTGTGCACCCATGGTATCTAAACGGTCAAGGACAAGTCGCTGAAATTCAGATAATGTTGTACCCGAATTTGAACTATTTGCTCGTTCCTCGGTGATGTTTGGGTCTGACATTGAGAATCTATAAGCCCTACACTACGGTGCATAGACGTGGCCCAAACCTCGGGCTCTGATACCAACTGATGTAGGGTAAGCTTTGTAGTGGACTCCTAGAATGCACACTAGCGGTGAGTGAGGGTTGACTATCTAATTCCCAATGACTGAATTCATGCACTACACGTAGACTGACGTTAGCAATTAACACAAGCAGCAAATATAATATTTAGCATTGCATCAAACAATAAACAAAATAAGACTTTCTTTTAGGCTTAAGGCTTTGGCTTTCCTCTGCGAGGAGGGTCAACAACAAGCGCGCGGTAAATCGATCCTTTCCTGCAGTTAGAGAGTTATCAAGGAGCAAAATACTAAAAAAATTGAAATTCCCAGTCAAGCACGTAATAACCAAATCATATTAATGTTCACATCCAGAGTCCAATAAAAAGAAAATTACTAAATATTAGGGCTGCTGTGATAAAACTAAATCTGAACTTTGGAGGGACGGATTGGGGTTTTCCGGTGGGTGATGGAGTGGATTGGGTAAAAAGGGGGAAACTGTTGGGAGATGGGGCGGCTGGAGGGTTTCTGGAGGTTGGCGGCATGCTGGAGATAGGGAGGAGGGGCGGCTGTGGCTGGAGGAGGGAGGAGGGGCGGCTGTTGCTGGATATTGGGAGGGAGGGGCGGAGGCTTGCAGGAAAACAGGTAGGGGAAAGCGGCTGTTTGTTGGAAATAGGGTGGGAGGGGGCCGACGGCTTGCATGAATAGCAGGGAGGGGGCGACTGTTGCTGGAATAGGGAGGAAAGGGGGTTGTTGCTGCTGGAATAGGGGGAAAAGGGGCGGCGGCTTGCAGGAAAAGCAGGGAGGAAGGGCCGGCTGTGTTGGAAACAGGGTGGAGGGCGACTGTTGGCTGAAAACAGGGAGGGGGAGGGGGACAGGGAAAGGTGTTTGAAGAATGAAGTTACAAGATCTTACCCGAGGAGTCGTCACGAAGGGGGTTCCATGGAGTCGGCACCGATGAATGATGTTATGAACGAAGAAGAAGAGTAGGGAGATTGGGAGAGAAAGAGAAGTTAGTGCTAGGATTTGAGAGAGGTAGAATAATACCTGAGATATATCTTTCATCCCCCAACAAAGAGAGCCCCGGGGTTATAAATACCCCGGGACTAGAGAGCCCCCCTCCCCCAATAGGGGTTGAACCGTGTGGTTCAGCCCCTCTTGGCTCTTTTTATTGATTGGGGGATGAACCGGTTGGTTCAACCCCATTGCTCTGTGTGGTCTCATTCGGTCGCCGGGTGTACTTATGCCCCGAGAACTGCAGCGTGTCCGGGGGAATAACATTTCCCTCCCCATCAAACACCAGCTTGTCCCCAAGGTGGAAGTCCAGAAATAGCTCACGAAACTCCAGTAGATCAACTCAGGTGTTGTGCGCCTCAATTAAATTCTTCCACTTAACAAGAATTTCAAGACGGTACTCCGCGCCGCGTTTCTTCCACTTAGTCAGTAATATTACCTCCGGTAAGGGGCGCAGCTCCCCCGTTGTGGTCGCCTCAGGTAGGAGTGGGATCGCCTGAATTGCGTCACCAATCTTCTTCTTGAGCAAGGACACATGTAAGGTAGGATGTATGCGGGACCCTTCAGGGAGCGCCAAGGTATATGCCACCGGACCTACCCGCTGGATAATGCGGAAAGGACCATAGTACAGTGGTGCCAATTTCTGGTTTGCTCGTCGGGAGACGGAGAGTTGCCGGTATGGTTGGAGCTTGAGAAAAACCTCGTCCCCTACGGTGAATTCCCGTTCTGTCCGATGTCGATCTGCTTGTAATTTGTACCTTCATGCGGTCTTGAACTGCCCGGAGGTTGTCGCGTAACAGAGCCAAGGTGCAATCACGGTCACAGCGTCCGGTCTACCGTGGGTAGAGTTGTGCTACCTGGCTCATAAGTACCCAACGAGGGTAGAGGACGGCCATAGACGACCTCAAATGGGGTGTGCTTACTGGCTGTATGATAAGAGGTGTTGTAGCAGTATTCGGCCCAATGTAACCAACAGGTCCAAGTACGTGGCTCATCCATCACGAAACATCGCAAGTACGTCTCAACTCTCCGGTTGAGGACCTCTGTCTGACCATCCGTTTGGGGGTGGTTGGTCGTGCTCATGCGCAACTTTGTACTCTGCAGTCGAAAAAGCTCCCGCCAGAAGTTGCTCACGAATACTCGATCCCGATCTAAGATGATGGCACGGGATACGCCATGAAGTCCAACAATCTCCCGAACAAATAACTCGGCGACAGATTCCCCAGTGTAGGGGTGGCTCAATGCAAGGAAGTGCCCGTATTTCGATAGCTTGTCGACCACAAACAAAATGATGGACTTGCCCTGAGATTTGGGCAAGCCGTCGATGAAGTCCATGGAGATCGTGTCTCAAATGTGATGTGGGATCTCCAGCGGTGTAAGCAAACCTGCAGGAGAAGTCGTTTCATACTTCTGACGTTGGCATACCTCACACTGTCGGACAAACTGCTAAACATCCCGGCGCAGGCCCTTTCAAAAGACATTCACCCGCAATCGATGTAGAGTGCGAAGCACGCCGGCGTGGCCTCCGGTTAGTGAGGAATGGAACTCGTGCATCATGACAGTCCGCTAAGCCAAAGTGGGCGTAATGACCACAAAGCCTTGGTAGTAAAGTTGTCCTCCTTGTAAGTGGAACCCTGGTGGTGTGGTCTGCCCCTGTTGGATCGCGTCCACGATGGCCCGAAGCTCGGGATCTTGTAATACCTCCTCATGTATCTCATCCAATGTGTCGATCAGGGGCCCCGAGATATGGGAGAGAGTGCTCTCCGGAAGCCGTGATAGAGCATCGACAACCCTGTTTTCCTTCCCCTGCTTGTAGATGATCTCATAATCATACCCCAATAATTTAGTCATCCACTTCTGGTGGAGGGGAGAAGTCAGACGCTGCTCCAAGAAATGCTTCAGACTCTGGTGATCCGTGCGGACCTTGAAGTGACGTCCCAGCAAGTATGGTCTCCGCATGGTCACGACGTGTATGATGGCTAACATCTCCTTTTCATAAGTAGACAGTCCCAGTGTCCTTGGTGCTAAGGCTTTGCTGAAGAAGGCCAGGGGTCGCCCCTCCTGCATCAGTACCGCACCGATCCCTACACCCGAAGCGTCTGTCTCCAATACGAACTCTTTACTGAAATCCGGGAGAGCCAGGACCGGTGTGGTCGTCATAGCCCGCTTCAGAGCCTGGAAGGCCGCCTCTGCTTCCTCCTGCCATAGGAAGACATCCTTCTGAAGTAACAAAGTGAGAGGTCTCGCAATCTTACCGTAGTCCTTCACGAACAGTCGGTAGTAACCTGTGAGCCCCAAGAATCCCCGCAAAGCCCGGATCGTCGTAGGACGGGTCCATGCCACCATACTCTCAATATTTTTCGGGTCAGCTCGAACTCCTTGTGCTGAAACCAAATGCCCTAGGTACTCGACCTCCTCCTGGCCAAAAGAGCATTTGGACTGTTTGACATAAAGCTGATGCTGACGCAACATAGTGAGGACTCGCTCCACGTGCTCCAGATGTTCCACCCAGCTGCTACTGTAGATGAGGATGTCGTCAAAGAATATCAGCACCGAGCGGCGTAGGAGAGGCCAAAAAATCTCGATTATCACGGCTTGGAACGTGGACGGGGCGTTTGAGAGGCCGAAAGACATCACGAGGAACTCGTAATGGCCATCATGCGTCCTAAAGGCCGTCTTGTGGATGTCCTCCTCTCGCATCTGAATCCGGTGATAGCCAGACCCCATGTACAACTTGGTGAAAAGACACGCCCCATGTAGCTCATCTAGCAGCTCCTCAATCATAGGAATAGGAAAATTGTCCTTGATTGTCGAGCTATTCAGACCCCGATAGTCTATGCAAAACCTTCATGATTCATCCTTCTTCTTTACCAGGATGATGGGTGAAGAAAAGGAGTTGGTGCTGGGGCGAATAATATCGGACGCCAACATCTCTCGGACACTGCGCTCGATCTCGGTCTTCTGTATGTGTGGGGAATGATATGGTCTGATGTTGGTGGGTTCCGTCCCGGTCTTGAGCTGAATCTTGTGGTCACGGAACCTCGGTGGAGGGAGGGTGTGTGGCTCCTGAAAGACATCTTCGTACTGGAACAGTAAAGTCTGCATACACTCCGGTATCTCTGGCGTTTGTTGTGTGGAGGATGCAAGCCCAATGATCATCGCCATCGTACTTCCTTGTTCCTCCAGCTGCTCCAGACTCCTGGCCGAAATCTCCTTCAGGGGAGAGGACTTGAGGCCATGCAGACATTAATCCTTCCCTTGCTGCGCGAACTCCATAGTCATCCGATCCCAATCCAAGGTGACTCTCCTCAACTGTCTCAGCCACTAGACACCAAGGACCATGTCGGATCCCCTGATCGGCAGAAGGTATATGTCTGTGTGGCAAATGTAGCCTTGTATCCGCAGCTCTACTCCTCTCATCACCCCTTCACACTTCAATTTACTCCCATCGGCCACCATGACTAGAAGGCGGCCCCCCGATCGACTGCGTGACCCACCTTCATTGCTACCGCGGGGTTGATAAAATTGCGGGGTTGATAAAATTGTGGGTGCTCCCACTATCAATCAGAATCGTTACCCTCTCCTGGACCACCCTCCCGGAAATGCGCATGGTAAGAGGGGCTGTCCTTCCATCTCCTGCAAAGATACTGCAAACTCCGTCAGGTCCAACTCGTCCTCCCTCTCCGCCTCTGAAGCGTTCTCTTCCTCCTCTTCTTTCCTCAGCATGTAGACTTGGATCTTCTGACACTTGTGTCTGGGCCCGTACTTTTCATCACAGTTGAAGCACAAGCCTTTCTCCTTCCTTGCCTACAGCTCAGGCCAGGTCAGTCTTGTCACCGTCGGGCGGCCAGCCGCCAAAGGGTCTCTCCTAGTGGGTGTGGGAGCCGTAGCAGCTCTCGCGTTGGTGCGGTTCCTCTGTCTGTTGAAGCGCTCCTCCTGTATCCATGCCAGACTAATGGTGTGACTCAAGCTGCGGGGCATATAGGCATGGACCTCGTCCCTCAGATGATCCTTCAGACCAGAGACGAAACAACTCAGCAGCGTTTTCTCCTCCCAGCGGACCCTGTTGGCCAGCCTCTCAAACTTTGTGCGGTATTTCATCACCGTTCCCTTCTGTTGTAGCTTCTATAGCATGGCCTCGACATCTTCATACTCCAGAGGGACAAATCGGACTGAAAATTCCTCTACGAACTCGGTCCATGACGCGCAACCACGGCCCCTTAAGAACCAATGTGTCCAATGGTAGGCGTCATCCTCCAGGTGAAAAGCTGTCAGCTGCACCCATTGCTCATCGGGAATTTCTTGATAATTGAAAAAAAGTTCCGCTTTCTGCACCTACTCTAACGCATCTCCTCCTCTGAACTTAGGGAAATTCACGCGAGTCCTCTTCGGTGGCATGTAGGCCCTCTGATTCGCCTGCCGCACCCCCCTGTTCCTGTCCGTACCTTGCTTCCCTCTGCTGCTCCATTGGAGGGTGCGGTCCTTGGTGTCCGGGAGAAAGATATATCTTTGTATTGATTGGGGGCTGAACCGGTTGGTTCAGCCCCGTTGCTCCATGTGGCCTCCTTCGGTCGTCGGGTGTACTTATGCCCCGAGAACCGCAGCGTGTCCGGGGGCATAACAAATGATCAACGGAAATGAGGAAGAAGGCTCTCCAAATTTCAGCAACACCTAAAACTGCAGCCCTAATGTATTATTTATAAGGAACCAAAATTAGAGCACCCGAAATCAACGTCTATGATTGGCCGGAGGTATCGGGGTCATAAGCACATGAAATAAAAGTCGAAAATTACAATGCTATATATGAAAAAATATCGGAACGGCGAGCCGGACGCAGCCGCTGTGGCGGATCGCTGATCCGATCAAGTCCGCTTGCGCGAATGAACAAAAGTGGGGTCCGCCTTGCGCCGAGTCACGTCAGATGGTCCCCCCTCACTATCTTTTATCTTCGAGTTCCTAATCTTTTGTCTAGGGCTGTGAAAGCTCACTCATTGACTTATTGTGGTTTTGTGATGTTGAAACAAATGTTTTCCATCTCCAATTATCAGGGCTCATAATATTTTGGATTTTCAATTAAGGGGAATAGTTGCCTGTTTTGTGGTATTACAGTTTGGCTTGCTGAGCATTATTGATTATTTTGTGCTCACTATCACCACTAATGGATCCAAGAGTATTGAACTTGATTTCCTATGAAGCTGCATAATATACAGTTGTAATTGTTAGGGCTTTTTCTGATATATTCTAGAAATGAGATTCTTTTAGGTGTGGATCAACGACCTTATTCTTTTAGGTGTGAATATTCTAATATGATTTTTTTATCCAAATTTTGATTAATTACTTACAATTAATGAGGCAAATGGTATGGGATTTTGTATATGAAGGCTATATGTGGTTTGGGGTTATGCTCATAATGATCGTTGGAACCTTTGAAATTGTTATTACTTCTCTGTCCTACTACTTCTGGATTAATGCTCGATCTGAGTTATGTACATTCATTGGACATTATATACTTTGTTTCTTTTTAGTTGGTATGAAGAATAAGCAAATTTCATGATTGGGAAGCTATTTTCTTTAATAGGATGATTCCTTATAATTTCATTTGCTAAACTGAGAAATGTTCTTATGACTATGTAAATGAAATATTGTATCAATGATGAAAGTTGTAGGGACCTTATATATATACATATATGAGATGTTTCTTACCTCACATCTTTGTTCCTGTCTCATTCCTTCGAGCTTTTCTGGCTGGGATGTGACATCCTAGGTGATGCTTCACTTCCTTTCCCATCCCACACACCACATATGTTCAAATCACACTGGGCTCCACATCCAGCAAGACAACAGCCTACGCCACCTCATATACATGCTCATCCTGCCACAGGGTTCGCTTCCCTTTTGTTAGAAATCAGGAGGAAAGAAAATATTTGATGCAATTTTATTCTTCCACAAAGAGACTAATATATAGCATTACAAGGAGACACACAACACCGCTAGCCGGTGTGGGACTAAACCTTAAATACCTAAATACTTAAATATAAATACTTCTAACACTCCCTCTCAAGCTGAAGGGGAACCCTTCAGCTTGAACACAACATAAAAGAAAAGGTAAAAGGTGGTTGACAATGTGGGACAAAACAATAGCCACCGAGGCCCAATCGTGTGTCACCGGGGATACTTCAACCCGACATACTTCAACCGGGCATAAGCCACACGACGTTGGTCCACAAACCGACCATGAACACGCTGGATGCTCCCGGTGTTGAAACCAGGTCAACCAACAAAGGCCAAATCACCCTACCTAATATAGAAGAAAAAGATGGGGAGACACAAACAACATATGAAATATGCCTGGAGGCCGTGTGTGACTAATGCAGGAGTCGGGAAAAGAGGCATCTGAGTCGCCGTTATCACAAACACTCCCCCTCACGTGGAACACGTGCATGAAGACATAGACTCGCATGGAGACACAGACGAAGACAATCAGAACAACACATAAAAGAACAACTATGGATAACAGTTGTCGGCAAGACCACGATCCAGGATGCAGCGAGCAAAACACAAGCCAGCTGCGAGCAGGAAGCTCAAGCGGCTGCGAGCAGAGTGCTCAAGCAGCGGCGAGCAAAAAAAAGGCTCAAGCAGCGGCGAGCAAAAAAAAGGCTCAAGCAGCGGCGAGTGAGAAGAGAGAAGAGAAGAGCTCGGTACCCAAAAAACAGCAGCACGGAAACCATCGTCCATAGCATGCGACTAGAAGACACTACCAACTAAGACAACAACACAACACAAAAACTACAACGACACTTTTAAAGAAATTGGAGACGGTACGACATAGCAGCAGCGGCACAGTAGGGCGGCAAGGCCGGAGAAGTAGCCGGAGAAGAAGAGCAGCGGCAGGACAGCAGCGACACAGGGCGGCAAGGCCGGAGAAGTAGCAGCAGCAACAACGAGAGGGCTGCCGGGCCGGAGAAGAAGCAACAACAACAGCGAGAGGGCTGCCGGGTCGGAGAAGAAGCAGCAGAGACAGCGAGAGGGCTGCCGGGCCGGAGAAGAAGCAGCAGAGACAGCGAGAGGGCTGTCGGGTTGGAGAAGAAGCAGCAGAGGCCTGGGCAGCAGCGGGAGAAGCCAACAGGCAACATCTGGCGACGGGACCGATCACAGAAGATCGTCGAGAGATGAGGAGGAGACTTGCCTTGACTGGATCGACGAAGCCAGCAGGATGGAGTAGCAGTAGGCTCGACGGGAGAAGAAGCTCCATCGGGATGCAGCGGGAGAAGTTGCGACGAAAGCTGTAGCAGACGAGCTCGACGGGAGACGACATTGATGACGCAAACGGGATCGCGGCTGGGGAAGGACGACGACATCAGGGGATTAGCCCTCATCCTCGTCGAGGGGAATAGACGCCACTCCCGTCGAGGGAATCAAACGACGATTCCGTCGACGGGAGCGGGAAGGGAGCCGCTCGACTGGGGCGACAACAGCGCAAGACTGATTTGTGAGGAAAAATGCCGGAAATCAGATAGGAAGCCACCGAGAAATTAGGTCGCCAACAATTAGGGCGACGAAATTTCAGGGAGGAGTCAATTTCAACTCTGATACCATGTTAGAAATCAGGAGGAAAGAAAATATTTGATGCAATTTTATTCTTCCACAAAGGGGCTAATATATAGCATTACAAGGAGACACACAACACCGCTAGCCGGTGTGGGACTAAGCCTTAAATACCTAAATACTTAAATATAAATACTTCTAACACCTTTCAACAAAAGTTATGCTACATGGACATAGCGTGCAAACATTCAGCAAAACTTGTGTGTTAAATATACCACTTCACTTCATGCATCATTAAACTAGAATGAATAATAACTTAGTGTTCACAATTCCGGCCAGAATTGTTTGGATTAGGCAAATAGTTGATGTTAATAACTACATAGCAGAAAATTCCTGATCTCCTCTTACATTCTCCATGTTCTGCAATTTTCTGTAATGCCTTTTATCATCTTGAGGCTTGAAAATAGATTTAGCATTTAATAATTCATGTTCTCCTTTTTCATATTGGTTCCTTTTCTCTCTTATTTCTTTGTATTAATGATTAGTTGCGTTGATCCACTAGCACAAAACCTGCTTAATCCATAGTGTTTGTCCACTGGAGGTCTTAAGCAATCTTGGCCTTGCTTAATCCATAGTGTTGGTCTACAGGACTGCTTAAGCAATCTTATTTGGCTATGATGTTGAATCAAGAATTTTAATGCAATCTTCGTGGTCTAGGGAAAAAATTTCTGCCTCACAGGTGTGAGGAGCAACACTCTTCTATGTGTTTGTTGGGAGTTGGTTTTTCCAGTTGCAACTTGTAAACAGTAATACTTATGGAGAAGGCATAAAAAAGTAATTTCATTAAGCTAATTGATGCGGAACGGCGACGTGGACCCGCGGCGGAGGATGAGTTTTGGGCCCGTTTGGGGCCGATTGGCCACTTGCCATATATGACGTCTCCAGATTGACGATCTGACTCTGCGGATGCGTCTGGATCGACGTTTTAATATTTTTCATGTATTTGTTTTATTCTCTTGTGTTTTATTTAGTGAATTCGGACAACCACCGTGTACGACCAATCATAGCCGTCCAAGATGGTTGTCCTAACTCCTAAATCATTTTTATTATAAATAAGAGGGTAGTGACAGCCGTCGTAGCTATTGCAGATTTTGGAGAATACATTTCCGGAATCCGGCGATCTCCTCACGAAGAAGACTCCGTGAGGCCCTAGG
Organism: Dactylorhiza incarnata; assembly: GCA_033032865.1. NCBI lineage: Eukaryota > Viridiplantae > Streptophyta > Magnoliopsida > Asparagales > Orchidaceae > Dactylorhiza > Dactylorhiza incarnata. The sequence continues at coordinate 1,064,852 of JAWHQI010000491.1, forward strand.
TGACGACTCTTAGGTATTTTTCCGTTCCCCTTTGGTACCCCCATCCATATCCATCGTTTTCCCTCTCCAAAGCCACAACCGCACCTCCTATCATCCCCCAAATCCCACGTTTTTTATTCAGTTCCGCCCAGCTTCACAAATCCGACCCCTGCTTGCACCCTTGTTGCCGCCGCCTTTCCACCCTACTGCCGACATCCTGTAGATCTCCAGAAAACTGCATCCTTCTGTTGATCAGCTGCTCGCAGCCACCCCTCTACCTTCCAGCTCCTCCACCATTCAGATTTTCCCCTTGTAGCCCCCACTCCACCATCCAGAGCTCCCCCATCCAGATCCCGCCGCTCACCATCCATGCTGCAACTTTCAACATTGAATCTTCCCCGTCCTCCCCTTTAGACAACCACCACATCACCTTGTTTCACCGATCTCCACTCGACGGAAGCCTACTTAGTGAGTATTTACTTTGTTGTATGGAACGATTTCTTCAATATTAATATATTGATGGGTCTTCATATTTGTTTGGATCTCTAGTGTCGCGGTTATTTGTTTTAGATTATATTGTGATTTGCAGGATTTATTCGCCGCGTGTTCTTGCTTTGACCCTCCACGCGGAGAAAAGCCTAAGCTTGCTTTGCTTTATAGAATTATTTTTCCTCGCTTAAATTATCTAAGTGTGATTTAATTATATATTGCTACGATGTGTTCTCTTCGTCATGTTTTGTTTGCATGTTACGTGTAGGGGAGCTACTTATTTGCACCTCACTTAGGGTTGCTTGTTAGTCCCACATCCACGTTTCCAACCCTTCATTAGACGGTGTTTAGGTTCATTGCATTCGTTGCATGATTACTTGCATTACATCTAGGGTTAGGGCATCGCTTGGTCGCCACCTATAGATTCCTCCTGCGTTAAATGGTATCAGAGGGAGGTTGCGAGCACTTGATTGATACACAATCATTGAGTCTATAGGTTCCTCTATGACTAGTTATCACTATCATTCCTCTCCTCTATTTGGAGATCCCAAGTCTATCCACACCTGATCCCATAGAGCCCCTTCTGAGAGATCCTCATGTTACTACGATGATTATTCTCGATCGCAACACACCACTTTCAGAGATCGTGTTGACTCATCGACGCGATCCCACTATGCTAGAGACGATCACTATGATGATTAATGCCGTCCTTATCCCTGCGCTCGAGCGAATCGTGTTGATCCTTCGACACGACTCGATTATCTTAGGTTATTACGGGGATCATCATTTTGAGAGAGATCTAGTGTGTAGGTTTCGTGTTGTTGCGAGTTTTTTAGTTATTGACTCATGGACAGGGAATATTATCTTTGATTATTTTGAATTATTTGGCGAGCCTCGCATAAAATTTGCGAAACTTAAACTTCTAGATCAGACGAGAGCATATTGGTCTAGCATTGAGAGGACTCGTGAGCAAGATCGTCTTCACCGCATCACTAGTTCGGTGGAGATGAAGCATATGTTGTGTCAGAGGTATTTATCTGCGTCATATCAGAGTCGCTTGCTCGATCAATTATTTACCCTTCAGCAAGGATCTCTGTCCGTCGATGAGTACAAAGATCGTTTTGATGAGCTAGTAGTGAGGAGTGACATCCGAGAGGAGCCAACTATGACCACTCCCCAATTTCGGTTTGAACTTTGATCTGAAATACGTACTGAGTTGGCTTATCACCGCTCAGAGTCCCTCGAGTAGACATATCAGCTCGCCCTTCATCATGAACAGTCCTTGAGATCCGCTAGAGTTGGTCGAGTGGATTCACACCTTGACCATCCCAATATGAGTCCCTCCCATACTGAGGTCACATTTTGCCTACCGTTGTCCCGTCGGACACGATAAAAATGATCCCTGATACGGATTTCTCTCACCCCAGTGAGATACTTAGTCCGGTGGGTGGTCCGCCATTTTTTTCTGCCTCATTTCTTATGACCCCGACTGAAAGCGACTCCAAGCGACCTATTGATCCTATAATGATGTTTCCCTCACCTGCCATAGACCCATTTATTGACACCTTATCGATGGACCCAATCTTGAGAGTATGTCTTTTTCACTCTCCCTTTGTTATTGTCTCGAGCCACATCACGACCAAGAGCCAAGATCCTGGTGTTGATCTCGTAGTGGCAGCCTCACCCGATTATGGGGACACTATCCCTTACGATGGTACTCATCTGGAGGATCATGACCCTGTTGATGGGTTCTTTGACGAGCCCCCCGTTGAGCCTCCTGATGAGCCACCACGTCCTTGTGAAAATGAGATTCAGGTGAGCGACCCATTTACGAGTATTGAGTTATTTACATCTCTTCAATTATCGCCCCTGATCTTGCTCCAGAGAGTGGATCTTGAGTGTAACATCAAGTATGCAGGGTCTTCCTTACAAACACTCGAGCATATTTACGATGATTCAAGAATCTACCTGACCCCTCGCCACACTCTATAGTCACATCTTATTGGCGATGTTTATGGTTTTCACTCAGGCGGTCATTGCATTCGTGATGATTTTTCATACGTACCTCCTGGTGAGCCCCCTGATGCACCACTTTTCCTTAGAGACATTTGACACTTTATGAGCTGGTGTTTGAGTGTTGATGTCTCATGCAGTCATTTGGATACTCGCCGCACACTCGATGATTTTTTCTACTCTCCACCGAAAAAGCCTCCTGATAGGCTGCCCCACTTTAGAGGTATCTATGTCATTATCAGGCTTTCCCCTAGCGAGTGTGTCGTGTCTGTCGTGCATTATTTACATCATTTGCATGATTTGCACGAGTCTGTGGAGTCATTTGTTCATTATTTACATGTGTTACATGAGTCGGTCCGACGAAGGATCAATACTGGTAATGAATTTTATAAATCACGTGCAGATGTTCACTGACAAGAGCAAATATTTCATGAAGGCAAGCAGGTGATGGTGAGAATTCGCGTTGTGTGGCTCCTTTAGGGGCCTGCTAAAAGTTTGAGCGTTAGGCGAATGGATCCCTACACAATCATGAGAAGGATCAGAACAAATACCTATGATCTTGATATCCCTACGAGCATGAGTATCCATCTCATATTTAATGTTGAGGACCTGATGCCATACTACAAGCCTCACGAGGATGTGGATCCGTTTAATGGAGATCCTCTTGAGGCTACACCTCCGCATCCTTTTGAACCTGCACTTCCTCATCCTTTTGAGCTTACACCTCCACGTCCTCAGTGTTGAAACCAATAACTTGGTCTCTGTGGAGTTCAGGCCCTCAACAAGTTGGGGGGTGACCTCACACTTACTTATCCCAAGGGAGAGCTCTAGGCTAAGAGGCTAAGGAACTAAGAATGAGACCAAGGGCTTAGCAAGGAGGTCCCACCACACACCCGGAAGATCTTAGAGCGCTTCTCCTCCCAAGCTAATGCTAAGCTTGGGAACCTTTGGAGGCTCTCTCCACCCACCAAAGAAACATGGGGAGAGAGTGGCCAAAAAAGAAGTCCCTCCAAATGGTGCCCCCTTGGTCCTATTTATAGATTTCTGAACTTGGTCTACCGATAGCCACATTCTGGCATGCGAAATTACGAAAATGCCCCCGGATTTGGCCTGCCAACAGCCAAATCCCGCCATTCCGAGGCGCTAAACGCAGACCGCCCCCTCTCCTCGGGGCTGGGCGAGACCGGGGGTTTGCCCCTCTCCGGCTCGCCCCCTGCTAGGGCGGGGCGAGACCGCGAGGTCGACCACCTCCGGCCCGCCCCCCTGCTAGGGCGGGGGCGAGACCGCGAGGTCGGCCACCTCCGGCTCGCCCCCCTGCTGGGGCGGGGGCGAGACCGCGAGGTCGGCCATCTCCGGCTCGCCCTCCTGCTAGGGCGGGGGCAAGACCGCGAGGTCGGCCACCTCCAGCTCGCCCCCCTGCTAGGGCGGGGGCGAGACCGCGAGGTCGGCCGCCTCCGGCTCGCCCCCCTTACTGGGGCGGGGGCGAGAGGGGGGCTGGACACCCCTCCTCCTCTTCCTCCTCTTCCTCGGCCAACTGTCATCGCTTGCTCCCGAGGGAGGTGAGGGGGTCTCTGATCCTGCCTCCATCCCGGATGGTTGGCCCTCCCCCCTTCTCTGGTGATCTCTTTCCTGGTCCCGCGCCGGTCCCTCCTGGGGTCTCCAAGACAGCCAGTTATTGGGCTCCTGATGCCCCCAATCCCGCTGCTGCCCCCGGAACCCCTGACCTCTGGGCTTGTCCCTTCTTCTTCGCTCTGCTGCCTCTCTTTCAGCTCGCTCAGCTTTGCCAATCTCTTCGCAAACTCCGGGTTGGAGGCCTCTCCCTCAATCTCTTCCGCTGCCCGCTCTATTAGTTCCTCGAATGATAATGTGGGCTTCCGCTTCAGGCCTATTTTGAAGAATCCTTCCCGCAGCCCCACTATGAAGGCTAGCTGGAGGGTGAACCCTGGGACCTCCTGGACCTGTAAGACCTCTTCTTGGAACTTGTCAACGTAATGGGCCAGTGACTCCCATGGCCCTTGCCTGATCTTGAAGAGCGCCTCCGCGTCCTTCTTCCTCTTCTTTGACGTTGAGAAACGCAACCTGAAGCTCCGGCGCAGGTCCTCGAAAGCGTAGATGGAACCTACGGGGAGCTGGCGGAACCAGTCCCTCGCCTTCTCCTTCAGAGTGGTGGCAAAGAGTCGACACTGGAAGGCATCCGTCATCGGAAGAATCAAGCCCATGTCCTCGAACCATTGCAGGTGCAGGACTGGGTCATCTTTGTTGGTATAGTCGGACATCTCCGGCCCTCTGAACCCCTCTGGCATCGGGGCTGAGAGGATCAACTCACAGAAGGGGCTCCCTTCCCCTGCTCGGCGAGTGGTCCTCTCGCGCGGAGTCAGCTCGCACACCTCCGCACTCGTCGGGCAGCTGAACAGCTGCCGCCCAGGGAGATCTCGCGCGCTTGCTTCCGCCGCGACCTCTTTCCCAAGCTGCTGGCCCGGGGTGTTCTCGCCGATCTGCTGGGGCGGAACCACCGGAACCACGGGCATCTCGCACTCGCCTCTCCCGACGAGAGCTACCTGCATGGTCTGCATGACCTCCCGCTTGAAGTTCTCAAACATCTCCAGCCACTCCGTTGTTGTCGGCGGCTGCGAGTGACCTGGGTCGGAACCATCCCTTCCATCTCCTGCCATCAAGCTCAGCTTGAGATTTTCTTGCACTGGCTACTGTCCACGCTCACCGCACCAAAATGTTGAAACCGTCAATCGGTCTCTGAGTTCGGACCCACAGGGGGGTGTTGCCTGTGCTTACTTCTCCCTCACTAAACTCTTCTGACTAAGGATGGAAAACCTAGAACAGACCCAAGGTTGTAGCAAGGAGGTCCCGCCACACACCTGGAAGATCTTAGAGAGTTCCCCCTCCCAAACCAAAGCTCAGCCGGGCACCTTGGAGGGCACTAGCAGCCTACTCCGAAACTAGCCTGGAGGAGAGAGCTCAAAAAGATCGGATCTCCTCCAAGGTGCCCTTAAGGGTCTATTTATAGATTTTCTAGGCTGGTCTGCAAATAGCATGAATCCGCCTTTTGGTTTTACTAATCGCACCCCAAAATGGTCTGCTAACAGCCTAACTCCGCTGTTCTGAACGGCTATTGACAGCCCACAAAGGGTATCTAGGTCATTTCCCCCTAAGGCTTCTGGGCGAGTGGTCCGTGAAGGCACCACTCGCCAGGCTCCTTTCTCGCTGTATTTGACCGGGCGAGTGATTCACGAGGGCATCACTCGCCAGGTACTCGGCACGCTCGGCGGGTGAGGCCTTGCCTCCCCTCACTCGCCCGACCACTGATATACACATTGTTACCATGCGAGTGCCCCACAAATGGGGCCTCACTCGCCCGAGAACTCTTGGGCTAATGTCTTGCCACCTGGCCCCCGGGACCCACTCGGCGAATACAGGGTTGTACACTCAGTCCCGCACACATTCCACTCCTGAGCTCTACCCGCCTTTGGGTTAGTCGCCTATTGCTTCACCGTCTGCACCAACGATCGCACTGGGACTACCAACACATCAGTGGATTCTTGAGAACATTATTGATATCGTGGTTCACACATGCATAGCCGCACCAGACAACCAAACACAAGAGTACCATTTGAGAGGATGCCCCATGATCGATGATACTTGGACGACCCCCGATGTCCCTCATTGATTTTTCTTGGCACACACTAAGAGGATTTCGATCTCCATTCATCTGGAGATGAATTCTTTCAAGCCGGGGAGAATGATGCGGAACGGAGACGCGGACCTGCGGCGGTGGACGAGTTTTGGGCATGTTCGGGGCCGATTGGCCACTTGCCATATATGACGATTCCAGATCGACGATCTGACTCCGCGGATACTTCCAAATCGGCTTTTCGATATTTTCATTTATTTGTTTTATTTTCTTGTGTTTTATTTAGTGAGATCGGATAACCATCGTGTACGGCCAATCATAGCCATCCGAGATGGTTGTCTTAAGTCATTTTTATTATAAATAAGAGGGTAGGGGCAGCCGTCATAGCTATTGCAGATTTTGGAGAAGTGTATTCCCAGAATCCGGCGATCCCCTCACGGTGACTACTTTGTGAGGCCCTAGATGACGACTCCTAGGTATTTTCCCGCTCCTCTTTGGTATCCTCCATCCATAGCCACTGTTCCCCCTCTCCAAAGCCACAACCGCACCTCCTACCATCCCCCAAATCCCACGTTTTTATTCAGTTCCGTTCACAAATCCGACCCCTGTTTGCACCCTTGCTGCCGCCGCCCTTCCACCATGCCGCCGCCGCCCTATAGACCTCCAGAAAACTGCATCCATCTGTTGATCAACAGCCCGCAGCCATCCCTCTACCTTCCAGCCCTTCCAAGATTCAGATTTGCTCCTTGCTGCCCCCACTCCACCATCCAGAGCTCCCCCATCGAGATCCCGCCGCCCACCATCCTTGCTGCAGCTTTCAGCATTGAATCTTCCGTCCTCCCCTCTGGACAACCACCACATCACCTTGTTTCATCGGATCTCTACTCGACGGCAGCCTACTTAGTGAGTATTTACTTTGTTATATGGAACGATTTCTTCAATATTAATATATGATGATGAGACTTCATATTTGTATGGATCTCTAGTATCGTGGTTGTTTGTTTTAGATTATATTGTGATTTACAGGATTTATTCGCCGCTCGTTCTTGTTTTGACCCTCCACGCAGGGGAAAACCTAAGCTTGCTTTGCTTTAAAGAATTATTTTGCCTCGCTTAAATTATCTAAGTGTGATTTAATTATTTATTGCTATGATTTGTTCTCTCCGTCGTGTCCTGCTTGCATGTTACATGTAGGAGAGCTACTTATTTGCACCTCACTTAGGGTCCATTTGTTTTAGCTTTTTAGGATCAGTTCCGTTTGATATAAACGCCCGTGCGAATTTTTTCTATTTGGTTTTGCGCCCTCCGTTCGAACCGCTGCGCGTTTCTCCGGGCTCAAAACTTCGGCTGTTCGAAACCCTGGAAACTCCTCCAGTTTCTCGCGTTTTGGGAGCAGGGGAAGATCGCAAGGCTCGAAACTCCTCCAGTCTCTCCCGTCGCCGCTCTCCCGTAGCCGATCGCAGATTCCCGTCGCCGCTCTCCTGTCGCCGCTCTCCCGTCGCCGCTCTCCCGTCGCCGGTCGCCGATTCCTCCGTCGCCGATCGCAGATCCCGTCGCCGATCCGAGATCCAGATCCCGTCGCCGATCCGAGATCCAGATCCCGTCGCCGATCCGAGATCCAGATCCCTCTTCCATCCCGTCGCGCTTCTGGTACTCCTTCATGCTTCCTCCTGCATATTTTGGTTGTGAATGTGCTAGGGTTTGTTTATTTTTGTGTATTGATTTGTGTGTGTGTATTGTAGATGTTTTGGGTAATTTGTGTTGTGTAGGTGTGTAATTTGTGTGTAGTAATGTGTGTGTGTATTTTTGTGTGTAATGTGTGTATGTGTGTAATTTGTGTGTAGTAATGTGTGTGTGTGTATTTTTGTGTGTAATGTGTGTATGTGTGTAATTTGTGTGTAGTAATGTGTGTGTGTATTTTTGTGTGTAATGTGTGTATGTGTAATGTGTGTAATGTGTGTATGTGTGTGTGTGTGTGTTGTTTTGGGTAATTTGTGTTGTGTAGGTGTGTAATTTGTGTGTAGTAATGTGTGTTGTGTAGGTGTGTAATGTGTGTATGTGTGTAATTTGTGTGTAGTAATGTGTGTGTGTGTATTTTTGTGTGTAATGTGTGTATGTGTGTAATTTGTGTGTAGTAATGTGTGTGTGTGTATTTTTGTGTGTAATGTCCGTATGTGTAATGTGTGTAATGTGTGTATGTGTGTGTGTGTGTGTATGTGTTGTTTTGTGTAATGTGTGTTGTGTAGATGTGTAATTTGTGTGTAGTAATGTGTGTAATTTGTGTGTGTGTGTAGATGTGTAATGTTGTGTAGATGTGTAATTTGTGTGTGTGTGTGTGTTGAGTGTGTGAGTGTGTGAGTGTGTTGAGTGTGTGTAGGTTTGTAGATTATTTACCTTTTTTTTCTTTTATTTCAGTTTACGTGTTATGGGTAAACATAAAGAAGGTGGTGTTAGTGCAAATTGGGAGGCCAATGATGTTTTAATTTTTTGTGACTTGTGCGTGAAAGAATTTGAGTTGGGTAATCGCCCAACCACACACTTTAGCAGGGATGGGTGGACCAACTTGACAACCAATTTCTTTGCTCGCACGAGAAAGTCGGATGGGTGGACCAACAAGTGGGATCAGTTAAAGAAAGATTGGAAGTTGTGGCGAGAGCTTAAGGGCCGTGAAACAGGTTTAGGCTGGGATCTTATTCGCAAAACTATTGCAGCTTCAGAAGATTGGTGGAAAGAACGCCTCAAGGTATGCATAATCTTTTTTTGTTTTTCTTATTGTATTGTGATTTATTCGTCTAATACATGTTCATTTATATGCTAGGTTCATCCGAGTGCAAGGAAGTTTCAATTCTCTGGCATATCCCCTGAGTTAGAAGACAAGCTACGTATGATGTTTTCTCAGGTTGTAGCAACTGGAGATCTTGCATGGGCCCCAAATTCTAGAGATTTTGAGCATGAGTCCATTGACGAACATGAAGGGTCTGATGAAGGTGAGACACAAAACTTGACAGAGCCACAGAGTTCTGTTGAAGCAAGGAAAAAAACGGACCGCTAAGGGAAAGAGTAAGATGACGGAGAAGAAGGCAAGGAGGTCGGCGATTGATGAGATAACTGAAACATCACGCATTATTGGAATGTGCATGAAGGAGCCGCCTCGCATGCAGATATCTTCATCATTATTCACAATTCCCGAGGCTATTTCAGAACTCGAAACTATGACAGAGGTTATGGTTGATACCAACTATGACTTCTATTACTTCTGCACCATGTTTCTGAGAGATAAACAAAATCGAGAAACTTTCATGAGCATTCGAAAGGATCGACGGCTTATATGGCTGCAGACTAGTTATGAAAAACGATCGGAGTAGTTGCACTTTATGTTTATCCTGTTTGTTGAGCACTTTATGTTTATCCTGTGTGTTTGTTTCTTAACATTATTGTTGGACTATTAGACATTGTTGTTGGACATTATTGTTGAACTATTTCTTCTATTTAGACATTGTTGTTAGAATGTTATTGTTGGACTCTTATTGTAATAATGTGTGTTGTTAATATTCTATTCAATATCTATTTTGAGCAGAATTACTATGTCTTCCTCGGACAGTTCTAATGAGGAGGCTCAATAACAAGCCGCTGACTCGTATTATCGTAATAGAGCACTTTGTGGCCAACATTTCTTAACAGCAATGGGGTATGAGTTAACCGTGGCTAGCGGATCATCAAATATAGCTTGCATGACATCAAGCCAAACAGGGGCTAGATGGGTTGGTGAGCTTCTCAATGGGCACCCTCAGAGATTTTTCAGTGTCTTTAGAATGTTGAAGGTAATATTTACTGATTTGTTGACACTCCTCACACAACAATATGGGTTGAAAGGGACAAGGAGAACTCTAGCACGCGACATTCTTGCAATTACCCTGCACATGTTAGGTCATAATGTTTCAATGCAGCTTGCAAGTGAGCGATTTCAACACTCCACAGAAACTATAAGCAGATTTTTCGCAAAGGGAATCACTGCAAAAGAGACTATCTTCTGATGTCATTAGGCCTGTAGATCATCTTTTCGTTGATATTCCCCCACAAATATTAAATGATGCTCGATACATGCCATTCTTTAAAGATTGTATAGGAGCTATTGATGGAACACATGTGGATGCTCGAGTTCCTGCTGATCAACAAGTATCGTACATTGGTCGGCATGGCACAACTACACAGAATGTCATGGCAGTTTGTGATTTCAACATGTGTTTCACATTTATAATAGCAGGTTGGGAGGGTTCCACTCATGATAGCCGTATATTTCAGCATGCTCTTATGGATCCCAGTTACAATTTCCCGTATCCGCCACCTGGTGAGTCTTCTATATCATGAGACCCTTTTATAAGAGCATTTAAAGATTATTTTTGTTATGGTAGTTTTTATTCACACATAGCTTGCAATATATACATTTGCAGGCAAGTATTACGTAGTAGATGCCGGATATTCACTACAACGTGGTTTTCTAAAACCATATTCAGGTACACGGTATCATTTACCAGATTTCAGAAGAGGCAGTAGACCTATACAAGGGCGCCGGGAAATATTCAACCAGGCTCACTCGTCCTTGCGCAGTGTTATAGAACGTTCATTCGGCGTATGGAAAAAGAAGTGGAAGATGCTTAGGGATATGCCACCATACAGTTTGACAAAGCAACGAGACATTGTTATTACAGACTTTGCATAATTATATTCGCAAACATCCATCGCGCTTAGATATTCATTTTCGTGCTTGTGATGAAGACGAACATTTCATTTACCCAGCGGGCCTTCAGAGAAGAACAAGACAAATAAATGAAAGCTCAGGTGGAGAGCATGTTAGAGGTGTTCGGGTAGGGGTAGATGAGATGGTGGCATTGCGTGACTCGATTGCCGAACAACTACACAGAGCTTGAACTTTATTTTTCTAAACTATTTGTGTAAAATTAGAGATCATGTTAGGGGATTTCGAGTTGGTATTTTGTAGACTGTTTGAGTAAAAGTGTGTATTTTTTAAAGTTTATAAATCTTCCGTTTTGAAAAGCTATTTTGCCAAATGAATCTCTGTTCTGAAAATCTCTGGAAACGCAGACTTTCCAAACAGATCTCCATTTCCAGCAACCAGTTTCCAACAACTCCATTTACAAACCTCCATTTGCAACACCTCCTTTTGCAACCGCAACCGCTAAACCAAATGAAGCCTTAGAGTTGCTTGTTAGTCGCACATCCATGTGTCCAACCCTTCATTAGGGTGTTTAGGTTCATTGCATTCGCTGCATGATTACTTGCATTACATCTATAGTTAGGGCATCGTTTGGTCGCCGCCTATAGATTCATCCTGCGTGACTAATTATGGGGGGATAATCAGACTCAATAATCATGGAATTTTTTCGGCTGCTTCTTTACTGAAGCAAGTTGCACTGTTTAGGGTTTTTGGCCTCCTATTGCTTTCCTTTTTTTAATTTGCCTTTGTTTATCGAACTTGCTCTTCCGTTCACCGACCTACTAATTATGTAATCAGTTTTCAAATTAAAAAAAAATCTTATTTTGAGAATGTTATATGGGCTGTTTTTCTTGATTTGGCTTCATCACCTATCCATTTAAACTTTGACCTATAAATCTACATTGATACATTTCTGATGCCGCATAAGAACCAGCCTTGCAATAAAATACTGTCTGCAGCCTGTAACTCTTATTCTTTATTCTTTAAAAAACTTTGTTTCTCCTTTTTATTCATAGTTTTGTTTGCTTGCTGTTCCTTCAGGGACACATTGACTCAGAACTTAATGACATCGGAAGGCAGCAAGCAGTTGCGGTAAGGTAAGACTTAGCACGCGGGTACAAATCTTCATTTTAATGTGAATATTGCATGCCCATTTGGGTTTTTGAAGGTGGGATCTCATCTATCCAAGGAAAAGAACATTGTTGCTATTTATTCATCTGATTTGAAGCGAGCTGCTGAGACTGCCCGCATAATTGCAAGCACTTGTAATCTGCCTGAGGTATGTATGGATCACATTTTGCGTGTAAATCTCATTGATGTTTTGTTACGTGCACGCGGCGTCGTATCATTATTATTAGTATTTTCTTTATATGTTATTAGAGTTGATGTGAGCCCCCCCTCCCTATATAAGGAGGTGGGTTTGGGGAGTTAGGATATCTTTGATCATTAGGGATTTGGGCTCTCATTTGAGGAAGGCTCCTTGGAGGAACCAGCCTCCAAGAGTTGGCCGGAGCTTGCTCCGGATTGTATCCGTTCTTCATTAATTCAAACATTCTCCTTCTTGTTTGTATTAATTGGTCCAACCTGCCTCACCGCCCGCTGCACAGGCCGCCGGTGCTTTGTCCCCCGTCGTCAAGCTCGCGGAAACCGATCGATAGCCAGCGTCTGATCGTTCGACGGAACTGCTCGATATCCCGCTGCACGATATTGCTCGACGGAACTGCTCGATCTTCCGCTGCACGCGCCGATCGATAGCCTCGTCGCCAGCGTCTGGATCCGCCAGCATCCACACCCGCACCGCTCAGCCAGCTTCCGGATCGATCCGCCAGCGTCGATCCGCTAACCTCCGGTTCCTTCCTCAGCGCCTACTCTTCAGCCGCCGCCCCGTGCGTCCTCCTCAGCCCGTCAGCGATCCCCGCCACCGCCCGTGCGTCCTCCTCAGCCCGCCAGCGCTCCCAGCCGCCGCCCCGGCCCCCTGTTGGCCATATCTGCCCCGTGCGGCGCCACTCCGCCCCCGTTTCGCCCAGATCTGCCGGCCTCCGCCCACTATCACGCCACTCCGCTTGATTCCGCCTGGATTCCGCCCAACTTCCGTCGCCGTTGTCATCAAATCAGCCACCTACCTCCTTGGCAACATGGTCGCAGCCCAATCGGCCGCGCCCGGGCCGCTGTCCTTGCCATCGGCGGACACCTGCCCTCGGTTGGATTTTTCTGCCCTCGCTGCACAAATCCTGGCCACACGCGCCTCTCTCCACGCCAAAGTCGATCGTCTCATCGCTCTCGACGGACGGGCCTTCGCAACCTCCCTCGAGGCTCCATGCCCTAGGTCGCCTCCACCACGGCCGCCTCCTCTACCATGCGAGACTTATCCGACCATGCCGCCCCCAACATTCCTCTACGACACCAAACCGTCCCTCTGCCCCATAGTCGATCCTCCCATGGAAATCGCATCGACCGCTGATATACTGCATCTCCCCACGGTGGTCGTACCGCCACCTCTCTGGTCACACGCTCTGCCGCCCCCTTCGGCCATTTCACCGCATCCTCTCCCTGCTCTTGCTCCGCCGACCTCTGCCTTGCCACTTCCACCAGCCGCATCGCCGCCTCTTCTGTCGCCATGTACCCCGCTGTTTCCGACGGATCCTTTCCTGTTGCCGGTCGTCGCATCCCCGACATCCTTATGGCTTCTGCTCACCACCGCTCCACCGACTTTGCAGAAGCCACTGCTTTCGCCGCCCGTCTTTCCGATGGCGCCGCCGCTACTCGCCAACACCGCCACCGCTGCTACGCGCTACCTGGCCCTGCTCTGGAGAGAGGTCAAGCTACCAGAGGATCGGGCGGCGTGCCGACCTTGGGGTCAAGGTCGTTTTTCTGCCAGGGTGTATTGTTACGCGCACGCGGCGTCGTATCATTATTATTAGTATTTTCTTTATATGTTATTAGAGTTGATGTGAGCCCCCCCTCCCTATATAAGGAGGCGGGTTTGGGGAGTTAGGATATCTTTGATCATTAGGGATTTGGGCTCTCATTTGAGAGAAGGCTCCTTGGAGGAACCAGCCTCCAAGAGTTGGCCGGAGCTTGCTCCGGATTGTATCCGTTCTTCAATAATTCAAGCATTCTCCTTCTTGTTCGTATTATGTTTGCAAATGTTCTTGCATTTTCAATAATTCACACGCAAGACCACTGTTGAAGGAACCATTAATTTCTCCTGGACATGGCATGTCACATCATTGTTTTACCTCATTTTTTGGAGCCAGCTTTATGAATCCTCATTTCTCATTTATTCTTGTCGAGTTTACCCTAAGACGGATAAACCTTAATTGTGTAATTCCTCTTGAACAACTTTCATCCATGTTACTTTGGGTCTTACACATTACATACCTAATCCTGCAACACTAATTCTATCTACCATCTAGTTTGTGTATTTTCTAACATTCATTGTACATATTTAAACAACTTGAGTCTATTTTCCATTAATCTAGTATTCAGTATATGCAGATGTATGTTATCTTGATGTGGAAATATCAGGTGGCATATGCTTTCTAAGCTCATCAACTCAATCAGTACCAAGATAATATAAGGAGCAGTATGGATTTGAAATATTAGTTGTTGTCTTTGGACCGTTTGCTTTTAGTTCTTGCATTTGGCTTTAGCCCCTTTTTCGTGTCAAATTAAAGGTTTTAATGAGTAGGGATGCTTGTTGGGAAGTTTAATGGAATTGAGCATCGTCCTTACTTCTTGATTCAGGTAATACTGGATCCATCTTTGAGGGAGAGACATCTTGGGGATCTTCAGGGTTTGACACTGCGGGATGCAGAGAAGCAGAAGCCAATTGCTTACAAGCATTTCTTATCAGCTAAAAGAGATCAGGAAATTCCTGTACTTTGCTAATCTCGATGTCCTATTTTTTGAGAACTGACTATTTAAAATAGCTTTCAATTTTCATTATGCGGAAATTCTTATTGAAACAGAAAAACAACTAACTTATAAATTCATGTACTTGGCTAATCTTGATTTTCTATTTTAGAACTGACATGTTAGAAAAACTTTCAGTTCTCGTTATGTTGATATTCTTATTGAAGCAATGAACTACTAACTTATAATTGGTTATTCTATAAATAGGATTTGGAACTCTTATATTTCCATCTTGTACATGACATGACCCCAGGGGAAATTGAAGCACCAATACAAGAGTTTTTTTGGTATTATTTAGGATTTACTTAAACTCTGTTGCATTTACTAGTTGGGATTGGCTATATTTTAGTTCGATGATAGGAATTTTTTATAGTTATCTAGGTTTGAATTCTATAGAAAAATATAGATATTGAGAGAAATAAAATATTGTTTTTATTAATTTCTCATTGCCCAATATACAAGCCTTCGTACATATAGGAAGAGAGAGTGGAGAAAAAATCTCATTCTAAGATGTGAGACTAAACAACTACAAAGATAGTGGGCTCTAACCGGGCCTTCATTATTGGGTCTTTTTACATTGTCTTTTCAACACTCCTCCACAAGATGGAGTATACAGATCGTAGGCACCAAGCTTGGATAAGAACTGATAATATAACCGTCGTGGTAATGCCTTTGTGAGAATATCACCAACTTGCCCAGCAGCAGGAATATGTTTCAATTACAGTTTCTTTAGTTGAACCTTCTTCCGAATGAAGTGGCAGTCGACTTCGATGTGTTTGGTACGTTCATGAAATATAGAATTCTTGGCAATATGTATAGCAGCTTGATTGTCACAATAGAGAGTAGCCAGTGAGGAAGTCTAACACCAAGGTCACTTAGAAGACTTTCCAACCAGGTGAGTTCGGACATAACAAAGGCCATTGACCGATACTCTGCTTCGAAAGATGAGCGAGCAACCACCGACATCTTCTTGTTGCGCCAGGTAATAAGGTGTCCACCAAAGTATGTACAGTATCCACTTGTGGAACGACGATCATCCAGTGAGCCAACATAATCAGCGTCAGATTATGCAGTAAGTGATAAGGGAGTCGAAGAAGGCTTGTATACAAGTCCTTGTCCTGGAGCAGTCTTCAAGTATCGAAGGATACACTCAACTTCCTGGAGATAAGAAATCCGTGTTTCATGCATAAATCGACTGACAACTCCAACAACAAAGGATATATCAGGTCTCGTAACAGTGAGATATATCAGCTTCCCCACAAGACGACGATAATAATCCGGGTTTGGAAGGAGTAGATCGGAGTCTAAGGCATAAGCGCAGAGCTTGTAATTGATATCCATAGGAGTGTCAGTAGGCTTGCATCTAGAGGAGCCAGCATCACGAAGCAAGGCAAGACAGTACTTCCGTTGAGATAGAACAAGTCCATCAGGATGCCGAGCCACCTCGAGACCAAGGAAGTGTCGAAGATTTCCCAGGTCCTTAATTTTAAAAACAGCGGCCATATGTTATTTGATCATGTGTATTCCTTTGAGATCATCTCCCGTAATCAAAATATCATTGACATACACCTAGAGAATCACTGTGCCTATTGGACAATGATGAGTGAATAGAGAGAAGTCAGCTGAACTTTGAGTGAACCCAACAACACGAACAACCTGACTAAATTTGTCAAATCACACCCGAGGAGACTGTATGAGACCATAAAGAGATTTCTTCAGATGACATACAAGAAACTCCCCCGTAGTCTCAAACCTGGGAGGTTGTTGCATATAAACAGTCTCCTGCAAAACGCCATTGAGAAAATATTTTTGACATCCAATTGATGCAACTGCCAGTGTCGATGAACATCGAGGGAGATCAAAACACGAACAATATTCAGTTTGGCGACCAGAGAGAAGGTCTCGTCATAATCCAGACCTTGTTATTGAGTAAAGCCACGAGCCACAAGACGAGCCTTTAGACGTTGAACTGTCCCATCAGGACCATGTTTGATGGCAAATACCCACTTACAACCCACACAGGTCTAGCCAGGAGGAAGAGGGACAAGATCCCAAGTTTGATTGACCCAAAGAGCCTACATTTCCTCATCCATGGCCACCCGCCACCTCGGATGTTGAAGAGCTTCCTGCATAGAGTTAGGGGTGGAAACAGAGGATAAAGAAGTTGTAAATTGTCGGAGTACCGAAGAGAGACGGTGTAAGGAGACATAATTCGCCATCAGGTTAGCAGTAGAAACAAGTGTCGGATCTGCAGGCCGCGAAATATCATTAGTAGGGAGCACCTCTCATAGAGCAACAGACGGAGGAGAGCGACGAGTATGCACACGAAGGAGAGGTGGTTTTGGTGGGACGGTGGTGATCGGGGTGGGAAGGAGAGGTGGTAGGTTAGAAGAAACCGGAACAGTAGGCCGCGTAAGTAGAGGAGGCAGCAGAGGAGCACTATGTAGAGAGTGATAGGGCCGGTCTTCGACAAAGGTGACATCAACAGATGTAACAACCTTCCGATCACTGGGAGAGTAGCGAACATAGCCTTTCTGAGTTCGAGAGTTAGGGCTGGTCTTGCTCTACCACCAAAATCCACCACCGAGAAGATGAGCAATCCTATCGGATCTAGGTCCACTGCAAGCACCCGGGGATCTTCCAACAGCTCAAAATTCTTCAAAAAAGATGTGCATCTCTCATGCAGCTGAGCAAGACTCTCTCCACCGCCTTGAATCCAAACATGAGAAATTAGTATGCCATTTACAGATACTAGAAATTAGCCTATGCCCATAACATACCATCCCTCCTTTTCTTCGAGAAGTGTTTTCTATTTCCTTTGTCTTGTGTATGAGATTTGGTAGCTCTCTCCTCCGGAGCACACCCCGCCTAAGCAACCACGGTTTTGACTCCAATGTACCCTTCCGGCCACGCCTCTGGCAAGCCCATAACAGGATCCCCATCTCATTCCACCAAACCACTTTCATTTCAATTCAGGTTGGTTGGCTCCCTAGGCACCGACTAGTGCATGCTTACAACCATTGGTCTAGGTTGCCCCTGCAAGTAGCAACAACGGTTTTGCCTTTCCATCGGCCTGCTCATCCAACACGGATGTCCTGCGCGAGCAAAAACATCTGGGCAATGCAGGCCCCACTTTGTTGCTTTCCTCCTCACCGTAAGTCATTGATGCCTCCGCCCAAGAAATCGCAGCAAGACTCCAACCTCTAGCTCATTATAGGCCGACTGAGGGCTCTAAGGGAAGCAACTGTCCTAGACACCGAACTCCCCCTTTTACATCGCATCTCGCCAGGTAGCATGATCTTTCCCACAAGTTTGTGACATTTAGATATGATATTTAGAGTTCACTCCCTCTCAATGTTGAAGCTACAACTACCAGCCCCTAGCCACGCCTCTCTAACACTAGTTTTTGTTTTCATTCCCTGCCCTAGCCTTTAAGTACTACCGTAGTCCCTATGGTGCATCCCCCGATGTTAGAGGAAATATGACATACCAGGAACCCTTAGGTTTCAGATATGTGTGTCTTCAAGTTATTGCTCAATTACCTTATTTTATATTTCGCACTCTGCATTTTCACTCACCGGTGATGTTGCTCGAATGGTAGGAAATTTTCTCTCTCTACCCACTTATAGGGCATTGTGACGTTGAGCCAGGCTCCCTCGTCACACCCCATGGGTTGAGCTCGGCTCCTCATCGGGAGTATCCTTCCCTCCACCTCCACCTCCACCTCCTCCATTTGGAACCCTAGGGCAAGAAGATTCAAATGGATCTCCTCCACGACTTATCACAGCGGCGCACCCAATCCCACGCGGGAGCCCATAACGGGCAACAACCTTCTGATGGTTCCAGCCCCTCCACACAGATCGTAACTCCTCCAACTAGTCTGCACTCCTCTCTTCTGATGGAGATCGCTGACCCACGCACGTGTATTCCCGCAGGAGGCAGTGATCCGCTGCCCGTTTGGACGATCCGAGTCCACAGATGTGCCCGGATGGTCGTTTTGAGTTTTTTTTCATATGTTATTTTATTTATTTCGAGTTGCATTTGACACCCGATCGTCCCAGACGATATGAGCCGTCCGATTCGGCTGCCCTATTCCAGTTATGACTTATTTAAACATGCAGGGGGCCGGCTGAGTGGGGGCATCAAAGGTTATTTTGCAGTTTACGAAACCATCGGTCTCTGGTTCTTCTCGGCGCAACTCCGGGAAGCCTTCCCCTTGGTGCGACTCCAAGGCAGAATCGCTCCTCCCTTTCCTCTACCGCCAGGCCACCGTAAGCCCTTCCCCTTTCTCTACGATTCCCCTCAATTTTCTTCATCATCCCCTTTCTCCCCTTGGTGCGACTCCAAGGCAGAACCGCTCCCCCCTCTCCTCTACCGCCAGGCCACCGTAAGCCTTTCCCCTTTCTCCACGATTACCCTCTATTCTCTTCAGCATCCCACGCCCCTCCCCCTCTCCAAGCCCGTCGGATCCACCCAAAAAACCCTTCCCTGCCCTGTCCCGTGAGCCCACTGCCAAAAGCCTTCTCAGCTTGGTCCTGTTCCGCTAGTTACAACCCGGAAATCTCCTCCCTACCACTCCCCGTTAGCCCCACTCCCCAGATCTCCTTACGTGCATCCCAATTCTCGTTCCCGTGAGTTTGCTATCTGCCTATCCTGCAGTTGTTTCCAACCACCGGATCCCACCTCCCATCGCACATGTTGACCGTTTCCTAGCCAATCCAACAAGCTGTCCTTAAATCCGGCCTTTCATTCCCCTCCAACACTCTGATTCCAGTCCCTGTACATCACTACTCAGCAATCATCACTCCACACCCCGCCAATCAGCCCTCCTGAAAACTGCAGCAGCCTTGGATCCCCGCTTTCGCCGCCAGCTGCATACGTAAGTCATTAGTTTGGAGTTTTGTTTTCTAACATTGTGTATTTGGACTATATTCTGTTGGATGAGACAATATATGCCTTGTTATTGTGAAGGTGTTGGATTTGCAGGACATTCTGCGCACGCTTAAAAGTACTTGCGCCTCAATCATTTTGTGAATTAAATTTGCTTTCCGAATCATTTTCTGTGAATAATTATGCCTCTGAATATGTTTTATTTTGATTAATTATTTACTGCTAATTGAGTCTGACTGCTCCTTGCATTTGCATGGTATCACATCCCATTTAAGAGTGCATTTTAGAATACCTGTGTTGTTGTCATCCCACTACATCATCTTCTCCAACTCCACCCATACCATACCTCCCCTGCTCCACCTCCCATCACATGCACCCATGATGCCCAACCCAAGCCTACTCTGGTCCCTCCTCACTTCAATTTGTGCCTCCTTCCCCTCTTTCCGGCCATCCCGATCCCTCCACCTCCACTTGTACCTTCGACGAGCCCTACTGGTTTTTTGCCCCATTTCCAGCACAATCGTGCCCCTTCCTCTCTTCCACCACCTCCCCGGCATTCATCCATAATACCCAAATCCCTAAATCCGTAGGCCCTAAAAAATCATATTCAATATTTCTCAGAATTTAAATCGCTCCTACTACCATCTCCCAGCCACTCCCCCCCCCTAGATTTCAGTTTTCATTTTCCTCGCATTTACATTTGTTTACTTATTGCTAGTAATATTTTGCTTCAAGTTAATTTAGGAGTGAAAGTGGTTGCCCATTATGGTTGGATGATACGTTTACATCCTTATATTGATAGAGGTTGTGCCGCTTCTGACAATCCTCTTCCTCCTATCACCATTTATCGCTCACCATCAGAAGTAGAGTTTTTTCATGATGGATTTGATACAAATGATGCATGAATATCCTCCAGCTTCACTGTATACTTTCTATACAGAAACATAGTCATTATGTTTTCGAACAAAGATGGGATCAAGGTAAGACACAACAATGCCTTGTTTTTTCTCCTTTTTGCACCAATTGTGAATGGTTAGTTCAGGAGACCATTAAACACATTCAGCTGTTCCAGCTGAATTTGCCTTTTCTCTATCTTCATTTCATTAGCTTGCTTCAAGCATAGTCTTGTCGTGAAAGATTTTGTAATGCTCATACATTTGCCCAAGCAGACCTTCCTCGTCGGGATTGCCGGAGCGCGCATATGGAGGCCTCCATGATAAATTCACGGGTGGAATATAATATCTTGCAATTAATTAGTTAATATTAATTAATGATTATTAATTAATATTGATTAGATTAATTATATTAATTAATATATTATGTATGCCCTCCCTCATCTATATAGCCATATAGGGGGAGAGGCTTGAGTGTTTTGGATCGGGAATGATCATTATTGAATTGGTCTCTCTCTAGATCCCTCTCTCTCTCCTTCCCTCTTCTCTTCTTGGGACTCTCCTCTCTATCTCTCTTATGTATCTTTATGATGAAGAAAATACAATGTTCGCCGTTTTGAGTCGCTCATTCTCTATCGGCGTGCATTGCCTTGAGTGGGTCGCTCATCGAAGTTCTCGTTCATAACATATTTTGTTATATATTGTCTCTCTATCTTTCTCAAAACTTGACGAATATAAATTCCTACTCTATGAAATTGAATAGAACATCATCGACTACACATGTGCCAGAAGGCACCGCCAATTTCCATTGCTAAGTCACACCATGTTACGGGCCTACTTGGAGCGGTGGCCGGAGACGGAGATGACGGTGGCGGAGGATACTATGGAGCCCGTGATCGCGGCTGCCTAATGCGGAGTTGCTCGTTGGAGGAGAGAGCCACTAATAATCTCACTCAATAGAAGAGAAAACTGATTACTTCTTGCTTTTTCCTTACAACCATACATATGCCCCTTTATATAGGCTTACAACTTGATAAAAAGACAACAGTAATAAAGACAAAGACAAACAATAATAAAGACACCTAATTACTAGATCCGGAGCTCGAGGTCCCCTACATCATGATAACATTCTATGGCAAAGGCATGCAACCCATAACATCTCTCCCGCCGTTCAAAACGAGCCCGCCGTTCAAAACGAGCTTGACCACAAGCTCAAGGTAGTCGATAATGATGCGAGTTTCATCCGACGCCCTCCTCGTCAGAGTCTTCAATGTGCAGATAGAAAAGCTTTCTGCACCTGTGTCCGCGAGTGTACTTCTCGTCGCAGTTATAACATAATCCATGAGCGCGACGTTCCAACATCTCGGCCCGAGATAATCGGCGGACCGGTGGGGCTGGAGGGCCTTCGGGACGGCCCTACTGAATGTTGTTGGGGAGCAGGTATGCCTCTTGTGTCAGCTGGAGGCGACGGTCGCAGAGCCTGGACAGACTCATAGCAGTCACTAAATCTGGAGGGGCCTCAAATTCGACATCTAGTCATAGCCGGTCATGGAGTCCAGCGGTGAAAATGGCGATTTGCATTTCCTGGGTAAGGGTAACATGCGCCAAAAGAAGCTGAAATTGTTCCAGGTACTCATCCACGGACCCCGCCTGTCATAAAGAAGTGAGTTCGCCGAGGGGGTTGCTGCGAATAGGAGGACCGAAACGCAAGTTGCAGTACCGTTTGAAGTCTGCCCATATCAGGTTCGGCTGGTCGGTGAGGAGACGAGAAACCCACACTAGAGCGGAGTCAAGCATGTGAAAGGATGCTAAGTGAAGGCGTTCTGCTGCCGGAGTTTGTTGGTGGACGAAAAATTGCTCGCACCTGGTGAGCCATCCCAAGGGGTCAGTTTTTCCATCATAGGTGGGAAATTCCAGCCGGGTATGACGCGGAAGGATAGCAGTGTCCGGACGTACAAGTGTCCGTGGTTGTGGCTCGTGGCGGATGAGCGGCGGGAGCGGAACTTGACTGCTACTGGCTTGCTTTAGGGGTGGAGCGGTAACAATGGGCGGTGCGATTGTGGGTTCATTAAGCTTCGTGGTGAGGGTTGCCATGTCGTCTCGATGACGTACTTCTACTTCCTGAAGGCGTGCATCTATGGCAGAGATAACTGAGTGGAGCCGGTTCATGGCCTCCAAGAAATTATGGGAGTCTTCCATATGATGAGCGGAGCGAGAGAAAGAGTGGGTGATAGGACGGTCTGATTGCGTCGCGTCGGATGATTGAGAATGACCGTGAGAGCCGCGTCGGCGCCCTATGGTTTTAATAGAAAAGGCGTGCTGGTGGAAAAAGTTTAATTGAATAGACTGGCGGAGGGATAGGTAGTAGGAAATGTTTAATAGGTAGTAGCAGTGGTAATGGGAAGTGGCGTGAGAAAGGGGAATAATAAATAAATAAAAGGCTGCTGGGGAACGAGATTAATTAGAGGCGTGGGCTGCAGTTCTCGAGGAGAACCGGCGTGTGCAGAGTTGAGTCGTGTGGGGCTCGAGAAGATTGACGCATGCGGTCTGGACGGGAGGGGCTCGATGAAGAACCGTCGGTCTGCTGCGGATAGCAGGCAAGGTTTGCCGCATATGCGACGTTAAGGGAGATACGCGGCAGCTGCAGCGGCACTGACTGGTGTCGACGATGAAGGGCGTGTCTGGAGTCGACGATGATCTGCGGATAGCGTTGGCTTGTGCAGACAACGGGAGGCGCTGACTCGTCGGGCTGATGGTTTGACGTGGAAGGTGCTGAGCGCAGATGATGGCATCGAGGCAGGTGATGGAGCGGGAAGCTAGCGGAGCTGCTGGTTTGACGTGGGAGGTGCTGAGCGTTGAAACAGAGAGGTGGACTTCTTCTCTGAAACAGTGGCTGACTGTTGGAGGAAGTCGATGGTTGTTGGAGGAAGACGATGGCTGGAATGGAGTGTGTGGAAGCAGTGCGAAAGCGATGTTGGTGTGTTGGCTGAAGAGGACCAAGAGCTCTGATACCAAGTTGTTACGGGCCTACTTGGAGCGGTGGCCGGAGACGGAGATGACGGTGGCGGAGGATACTATGGAGCCCGTGACCGCGGCTGCCTAATGCGGGGTTGCTCGTTGGAGGAGAGAGCCACCAATAATCTCACTCAATAGAAGAGAAAACTGATTACTTCTTGCTTTTTCCTTACAACCATACATATGCCCCTTTATATAGGCTTACAACTTGATAAAAAGACAACAGTTATAAAGACAAAGTCAAACAATAATAAAGACCCTAATTACTAGACCCGGAGCTCGAGGTCCCCTACATCATGATAACATTCTATGGCAAAGGCATGCAGCCCATAACACACCACTACTTCAATCATCGAATAAGCTAAAAACCGCCGATAAGTCTTGCTCTACCACCAAAAACCACCACCGAGAAGATGAGCAGTCCTATCGGATCTATGTCCACTGCAAGCACCCGGGGATCTTCCAACAGCTTCTTCGCAATCCAATAACTAGAAAAGCAGGTTGGGCAAGGGCTAAAACTCTGTCTTCCCTTCTTTGCTATTTCAGTCAGGCAGTGCAAATGGCATTCGTGGTACAATGTCTTCTTCTGCCAATGGTGATGCACAACTCCAGTTCTATCAAGAAAAATGCATCTCTTTTTGCAAACATGATGTTGACAAGAGTAAAATTTTTTTGTATCACTTATCCTGTTGCGGGACTATCCAGTCCCGATTGTTTGGTTAATATCCATTTCTACATGTTATTATTCTGCGTGTTATGTTGACTTGTTTTCTAGTATCTGTAAATGGCATACTAGTTTCTCCTGTTTGGATTCAGGGCGGTGGAGAGAGTCTTGCTCAACTGCATGAGAGATGCACTTCTTTTTTGAAGAATTTGGCTAGAAAGCACAAAGGTATGTTCATTCAGTCCGGTTATGTATGACTATTTGATTTTTTTTCCCCTCTTATAAGCTCCGTTTGATATAAAGGAATAGGAGGGAATGCAAATGCAATTTATTTCACAGCTTCATTTTATATGTTTGATTTGAAGGCCATTAATAGGTAGTCTACTTAGAAAATATGAATGGATACATTTTCTTATTGATAATCCCTACTCATTCTTTAATTAGTGGATGAAAACTTTTTTTTCCGTTAAGTTCCTTCAAAGCGAAAAAAGCTATAATATTCAGGTAATTTATAGGAAAGACATAAGATTCTTCTTCATATATCTTCTATTGGGGGATGTCAAGTGTGTGGTTTATTTCAAAGCAATATTAACATCTAAATGCATTGAAAACATGGAGAAAACTTCCATGACTTTCACCTCGGACTTTTGGCAACCTACAGTGGCAGCATAGAGTTGAATCATGTTTCAAGAACTACAGAAGAATAACTGAAGATGTAGAAACTTTAGCAACCTTAATTTCATGTATTTTTTCCAAAACTTAACAAATTATTGGAAAATTTATTTTCCGTGGAACTTCAATAAAACATATGAAGCATTTATCATCAAATTGCATGATAAATCTCCTTGTCATTGCTATTATACCCTAGGAAGCATGAATACTTGCAACGGTTGTACGTATCGTATCTGAGATGTATCGAAGTCGAGAAATACTTGGAAACTTTCGGAAACCTGTACCTGAAACTCTTGGAAATGTTTTCTTTAATTTTAACTAAAAAAAGTCCCAGATACTCAAAATTACTCCGGATAAAAAATGAAAATGACGTGAATGTCACACATATCTTCATATTCATTTTTATATGCATTTAAAAAATTAAATATTTAAAAATGTATCTTCTATCCTAAGTTGTTTGAAAATATTGAATTTCTTAATTGTATTGTGTCGTGTCATATCTCATATCCTATCTTCATCCCCATGCAATATAGATTATACATATAAGGTTAATTATAGGGACCTCCCCTGGACTTTGCATAATTACAGAAAGCTCCTCTTTACTTATTGAAATTATTAAAACCTCTCCTCCGAGGTTACTTTGTTATTTTTTTAGCGCAATAATCCTCCCGTCTGGGGTGGTATACTCATAATGTATGTTAGCTGGGAGGCATTGTCTTGTAACATTCTAAACTCAGAGAGGGGTTTTGAAATTGTACTAGAAGGGAGGTCCCGGTAATTATGCAAAGTCTCAATGGAGATCCCAGAAATTAACCCTATGCATATATTTTCTAAAATCTAATTTAGCACATCAATCGGAAGAGGAAAGGGACCCCCACCGGATGGGGAAGGGACGCCTCCACTACCAAGAGGAAAGGGACTCCCGCCTGAGGAATGTGCATCGTCATGCGAGCCGAGTTGACATACACGTCACCGAGGGTAAGAATTCACGCGACGCCGTGTACGACGTCTGTTGAAAATATTGAAGTGGAAGTTTGAGAAGTTGGCGGTCTGGGGGGAGACCGCGCGGTCTGGTCTGACCGCACGGTCTTGCGGTCTCCTCTGGCGGTCTGACCTCTCTGGTCTAGCCGCGGGCTATTCGGCGTGACCGTCGTTCTTCTGTCCAAGGGTGCCGAGGTGAGGCCGCGCGGTCTGGTCGTGTAACCGCGTTGCGAGCTGGTGTTATCTCGCGATCTGGTGCTTGTGATCGCGTGGTGGGGGGCAGCCCGGTCTGGTGGCTATCCGGTTTCTTTGTGGTGCGCGTGGACTAAGGTCTTCTTAGTCGCGCGGTCTCCGGTGTGTGTTCGCATGGCTGGTCCTTCGGCGATCAGCTGGTATATGCGGTCACAGGTGTTTGGTCGACTTGGCGGGCTGTTGTCCTAGTCGGCCTGGTGTGTTCGCGGTCTCTGGAGGAGGTCGGGTGGCGAACGCAGGTGGTGAGCGTCATGACCGGGCGAGTTGTCATGATCGCGCGGCTTCTATTGAAGTCGGCGAGCTCACTAAGCAGGAGGATCTTTTGCTGATTGCGCAGGTTGACCGTTCTGGTCGCGCGGTCAAGGGTGGTGACTCTATCTCATAGGGCGGTGACTGGATCGGGTCGCCCGCCTATAAATAGGAGTCACTGTAGCAGCAAATTAATCGCACCAAGTGTAAGCTGAGCTCGCGTCCTGTTCTTGCGGTCTCTTTTTTGTGACCGGCCGGTTAGCTGATCGAACTTGTCTTGTGCAGCTTCTACGGATTGTGCGGGTAGCATCGGTCACCTCCTCTTCTGAAGGTGTTCGGGCGGTCTCGCGGCTTGCAGTGCGGGTTGCTGGAGTTCGGGAGGATCAGTGGAGTTCGGAAGTTCGCGTGGTTCTCAGTTGGTGTTGTTCAAGTCGCAGGCAGACAGTTCGGGCGGTCTTGTTTTCTAGCCGAGCGGATTGTCAGGTCGAGCGGTCAGGCGGTCTCAGTTGGCAGACCGCTGGTTATCTTTTCAGCTTGTATTTCTCTTTTGTTTTTGTGTACTGGCGAAATCATGTCTCGCCATGTATACCTCGCCATGTAATGAAGAATTTTGCTTGATCAATAAAGATTGTGTTTGCTTCATGTGCTTCTGGTTGTTTGGCTTGAACTTTTAGTTATACAATTCCTGCTCACTCCTAGATCTTCGAAAAATTTCACAACGTCAAGGCCACCGAGCTCAAAAGAGTAGAAATCTACACTGAGAGGGCAGATCCACAGTCATGTGCAGGTTCGTACAAAGGCCCCCAGCAATAGTGCGGCCATCGTCGCCCAAGCAAACAACGAAAGGTGGAGCAGCAGACAGGCGAATGACGAGCTGTGTCACCAGGCGCGGGGAGATGAAATTGTGGTTGGCCCCACTGTCAATCAGCACAGTCAGGGGAGTGACATATATGGAATCAGAGAGCATCATAGTGAGGGGGCCAGAGGTGTTGCCAACCGCAGAGTGCAGACGTTCTAGACGATGCAACCGCACGTGGGGTCCCGTGGTGGCGGGTGAGTCATCGCCCTCTAGGGCTTCGAAATCCCCAAGGGTGATCTCGGGGTATTCCTTGCCAATGGTGATGCGGAGCTCCTTCAAAGGATAGTCAGGAGTCGGGGAGTAGAGTTGTTTACAATGGAAACAGAGACCCTTAGTGCAGAGATCGTGGCACTCTTGGTTGGTCATCTGGGGGCCGTTCGAGACACGGGAGAGTCGTGGTATGCACTAAGGGTGGCGGCCGGAAGGGTGTTGGAGGGTCGGCAATTGGTCGGGGCATAGAGCTCCCCGGTGGCCGACCGGTGTCGACGGAGGTAACATTGAAGTCCTTTTCAACTAAGTGGGCGAGATCCATGGCGTCAGTAATCGTCCGGGGATGTTGGGTGCGAAGGCGGGACCGGATGTGGTGAAGGATCCCCTGTATGAAGATGCCCAAGTAATGATCGGGCGGTAGGCATGGGATGTGCATTGCTAGGGCAATGAACTCGTCGTTATAGTCATCAAGGAGGCCCGATTGGCAGACACCACATAAATGTTCTATTGCCTTCCCAGAATAATGAACATCGTAGCGGAGGATAAGGTCCTATTGGAGTTCCGACCAAGAGAGTGAAGGGTTGTTCTGTCGTAGCTAGCGGACCCAATGGAGGGCCGACCCCTCCATGCCGATGAGAGTCGTAGTAACCTTTTGCGGCTCCAGAGTCAGATGAATGTCGAAGAATTGTTCTGCATGGGCAATCCACCCTACGGGGTCGGTGTCGTTGAAGGAGGGAACGTCGAACGAACGGTGTGCTGGCAGGAATTGAGTTCCGGGGAAGGTCCGGATGCGCACCAAGAAGCGAAGGGAGCTCAACGTTGGAGGTCGGGGAGGAAGACGCTCAACCAAAGAGGAGGGCATCAAACTTAGCATCCATCTGCAGCACAAGGGCTTGGAGCAAGGCGATGGACTCCTCGTGAGCATCGAAGCAGCGAGAAATAGCCGGATCCAGAGGAGGCTGAGGTGAGGGTGCGTCGAAGGGCGCCATGGAGCGAAGCCGTGGGGTATGCACGCGGAAGAAGGGACTGAGTAGTGCTGGAATGGTGAGCAGCGCTGGTGGGGTCGGTAAAAACGGGCGTCGGGTGCAGGAGTGGCAAGGTCGGGCGGGGAAGGGGCCAGCGCGACGGACGTGAGTGTGTCACGACGGTATTGGTGCTAGCGTGGAGAGACGAGGCAGATGACGCGAACCATGATGACAAGATGCAGGGGTGAGGTTGGCGCGACTGGAGCGAGGGTGTTGTTGATGAGATCGGGCACTATATTGTTTCTGGACTAGGCGCGGGATCAAGAGTTGTTGACGGGATCGGAAGCGAGAGTGTTGTTGGATCGGTTCTGGATCGTTGCGGGATTGGTTGCGGAAGCGGGCGTTGTTGATAGGATCGAAAGAGAGGGGATTGTTGTTGGATCGTTTCGGGCAGCAGAAACCGCGGCTAAAGATGGTAGGTCAGACCAATGTTAGATGCTATGGTTGAAGAAGAGGAGAGGAGAAGAAGAGGGAAGAAGAAGAGGAGGGCGAAGAGAAGAAGGGGGAAGAAGAAGAGATGATAGAATCAGCCCTTAGGGCTCTTCCCCAAAATGATCTTACTCCAAGATAATCCAAATGAGAGACATACCTAGGCTTATATAGTGTCTAGTTTCGAAACACGCAAGGGAAGATGGTAAATATCCCACGGCCCGAAAACCATGTGTGATAATAAAAGATAAAGTTGACGGTTGTGTTATGCCCATGCGCACTACTGGCAAACGTCCGTCGTTGAGTTAGGATCTGTGTCCATGTCGCCTTGGTCCCGACGTCGACATATGCGTCATGTCCTCGTTCCTCTCCCTCTTTCATCTTCATAACAGAGGCCCCCATATCCTATAAGCGCATGTGAAAACCCATGAGACACGATGTAGAACTAAGTCAACCAGACATTGTGTAGAGAACCGCATGGATAGCTACGAGAAGCACTCCAACATGCCCTCTCACGTGGATAGCCACGTGGATACTCTCGGCATGAGCCTCAGGGAAGAAACATCGCTCTGATACCAATCATACCATGTAGAAATCTGAGAGTATCCAACTCAAAACTAGTTGATTAGATTGGAGAGACCCTCATATCGTATTAGCACATGCGAAAACCCGTGTTACACGGTATGTATATAATGCCTTTTGTTAAAGTCCATAAGAAGGTCCATAGTTTTTTTATCCTCTTCTTTATATATAGAAGTGAAATGTAATACTTTCATTAGATTTAAAATATACAAGTTATTTGCATATTCTCA
The DNA here is from genome assembly GCA_033032865.1 of Dactylorhiza incarnata. Lineage (NCBI taxonomy): Eukaryota > Viridiplantae > Streptophyta > Magnoliopsida > Asparagales > Orchidaceae > Dactylorhiza > Dactylorhiza incarnata. Next base: position 1,094,580 of record JAWHQI010000491.1, read on the forward strand.
ACTTTGTATCAGAGCAAGAAAATATTTTCGCCATTCTATCTATGGCATCACGGATTTTGTCTTATGCATATCTAGTCGTTGTTGTTCGGTGCTCTAGTTACGCTTGGACAGATCTCGCACTTGTTTGTGCTTTCCTCATGGAGGTCTGGCCGATCTCTCTTCTGGAGTCCTTTGCGAATTCCGGTCCTTACCGAGTCTCCGTGCCAGGTCCTGACTTCATTCTCTTCTAGATGGTCCACACCAAGCTTCTCATCTGGAGTCCTCTGCGAGTTCTTGTCTTTGCCATATTAAGGCACTCTCTCGTTGTTGCTTGATCTCGCAGCAGCCCCTCATGATGATCGCGCCATATAGAGCTCGTCATTCCCGGTTGATGTCATAGACCTCTTGATTTCTCTTGTCAATCTCGCTAAGAGCACCATCCGGAACTCGCGATTGATTGCGTCATCCAGAGCTCGACATCCCCGGTCAATCTTGTCGGCCACCTGAGCTCTTACGACATCCAAGGCTTGTCATCTCCGGTCGATCTCGCAGACCTCTTGAGCTCTCGCGCCGACCTCGCTGGAATTACACAACTTCACATCTGACGACAATTTGTTTTGCCATGTCTATCTTGCATCCAGAGCTCAACATTCTCGCAGTTCTGCACCCATCCCGCTCCCTCAAGTTAGCGATCTCGCGCAGTTTGATTTTGTAGGAGTTGTGCGAGTTTGATCTTGCTAAGATCTATTGCTTCTTCTCACTCGAGCACCTTGCCTTTTATTACCTTTGTTTCTACGAGAAGAAGTGGGTACTCTATGGCAGGCTCCTAGGACTCCAACATTCAAAGCCCTTCTGGCGGGGTTTTCCACTGAAGATGTTGATGCTCAGAGGTGTCTTATGCACTCCCAGGGTGACTTCCACCACTGTCTTCGCAACATCAGCTACACCAAGCCCACACTCTACATCCACTATACAATCTGATCAGATAATTGATTCTGATGTCACTAATCACATGACTGTAGCATCATCAGGTTTTACTTCGCGCATTCCCCTGTCTGGTCAGGATAAAGTCATCATTGTGAATGACTCATTCTCCTCTATTGCAAGCAAAGGGGACAAATGTCTCATGTTCCTCTGTCATGTCCCTCTTATTTTTCATACACGCCCCATCTTTTCCCTAGAATTTACTATATCTTAGCCACTTAACCACTTCCCTAAATTGCTCCTTAACTTTTTTTCCTGATAGTTTTGTTTGTCAGGATTTGGTTGCGAAACTATATTGGCAGAGGTAAGAACCTTGGGGGGTTATGCATCTTGGACCAACAAAATCCATGTGCCTTCTCAGGTACTCATGCTCCCTCATCTGCTAATGTTCAAAGATGGCACCAACATCTTGGACATCCCTCTCCCAATTATCTTCTAAAAATGTTTCCTATTTGTTTTGCTCTCCTTAAGAATTTTGTTTGTAATGCATGTAAACTTTCGAAACATGTCCGACATAGCCCGAGTAATATCTCCTCTCCTAGTATGCTTATGTTTGATGTTATTCAATGTTTGACAGTCTTCTCATGTGCTTTCCTTATTGGGTCATCGATGGTTCGTGACCTTCATTGATTATTTTCCTGCACTGAGTTTAAGCTATTCCACAAGATGGTTGTCATCCAGTTTTACGGTGCTATTATGGTTCTCCGAACTGATAATGAAAGTGAATATGATTACCACAATTTTTTTGAGCATATCTTGCCGATCATGGCATAATCATCAAACTATGCATGTCCATACCTCCACCCAAAATGGTGTCGTTGAATTAAAAAACAAACACCTCCTGGAGGTTGCCTGATACCTACTTGTTACTATGGCTCTCCCTAAATCTTATTGCGGTGATGTTGAGATGGTCCAAACCCCTGCAGATCAGACCCTACAAACACTTGCTTCATAGACAAATTATGACCACGATCTCCATCAACTCATCATTACATCTTAAGAGCAAGGCTAACACTCAATTCTCAATTATATCTCTTATCACAATCTTTCCCTGACACATAAGGCATTCATTGTCTCTCTCTCTCTCTCTCTCTCTCTCTCTCTCTCTCTCTCTCTCTCTCTCTCTCTCTCTCTCTCTCTCTCTCTCTCTATTTCTTCCTAGATGGGAGATGAGATAGTTTTCAAGTTTAGTTCTTCTTTAATGCAAGCAAGGCAAGGCTAGTCGCCGAAGGGTATACTAAAACTCATGGAATTAACTATCATGAAACATTTGCGCATGTGGCTAAGTTGGATTCCATCTGAATTGTTTATTTTTTGTTATATGCCTGAGATGACAATTGTAAGAGATAAACGTTAAAAATGTCTTCTTACATCGCGATCTCGAAGAAGAGGTATACATGAAGTCTCCGTCAGGATTTTTAAAGAAGGGATCGGAAGGGAAAGTCTGTCTCATCAAAAAATCTTTTTATAGTCTAGGTGTGCAAAAAAGCCTGGGTCTGTAAGCCCGACTTGGGTTTACCTGGTTAAAAGCTCTGAAAGGCCTAATCCAAGCCCATGCATTGGCACTTTTGCATGGTGCCCTGCCAGGCCCTCTTGGCCTGGTAACTGGGCAGCCTTCCCAACTTTTTAACTTCTTCCTAGTAGTGTTGGGCAGCAGTTGGCCATCACCCAACATTTAATATTGGGCGGCGGCCCGATATTAAATATTGGGCAGCACCCAGCCTTCTGGCTGGCCAGGCCCTGGCCTAGCCTGACCTTCTAGAAGGCCCTGCCTAGTCTGGCCTGGGACCGAAAACTAGGCTCGATTTCCACTAAGCTCAAGCCCGGGTCTGGCTTGCGCCCGCCGGGCCTTTTTTGCATGCCTACTACGGTCTGGAACGATATCTCAAAACTTGGTTTGGAATGTTTCACAATGTCATGATTCTACTGAGATACAAACACGGTGACTTTGATCACCCCTTTTTATTAAAAAGAAAAGAAAGTTTATCTTCATCGTCTATGTGGACAATGTTATTATCACAGGAAATGATTCAGAAGAAGTCACGTGGCTTAAAGTGCACCTGTGCCAAGAGTTCGAAGTCAAGGATCTAGAAAAGCTGAAATATTTTTTAGGAATTGAAGTTGTGAGGTCTCATCGTTTGAATTTTCATCTCATCAGAAATGTCTTGGATTTCCTAGAAGAAACTGAGATAATTGGTTGTGCATCAGCAAATATTCCTATAGACGCAAATTATTAAGTTGTGATGACGAGGACATTGAGAAAGTCAACTCCTCAAACTATCAGAGATTAGTGAGAAGACTTATCTATCTCACACACACTCGTCATGATATCACGTAGGTTGTATGAATAGTCATGTATATGCATTCTCCCAGATTGAGACATCAGAAAGTTGTTATGCGAGTGCTAAGGTATCTGAAGAAGTCTCCTGGATGAGGCAATTTTTCCCCAAAACAAACACGTGAATATGCACTGATGATGATTAGCCTGGAAGCTAAGATGATAGGAAATCCACTATCGGATATTGTTCCTTTGTTTGGGGGAACCTCGTAATCTAGAGAAGTAGAAAACAAAATGTGATGACTTGATCATGTGCATAAGTATAGTACATAGCAATGTCACAAGGGAAATGTGATGACATGATAATGCAGGAGTTGTGGTAACAAGATAAAAAAAACCATACTTCTCTATTTTGAGTTGTGACAATAAAGTTGTTATTAATATTTTGCATAATCCATTTTAAAATGATAGAACAAAACATGTTGAAATTGATAGACACTTCATCAAGAACCATTTGGAGAAATGCGTCATCTGCATATCGCTTGTCTAATCCTAAGATCAGCTGACAGAGATCTTCACTAAGAGCCAAATCAGTGACACCTATGTTGATAATATCCGAATATACAAGTTATTTTCAGATTCTGAACTACATCATGCAGAGAACCACATGATTAGTCATGTGAAGCACTCCAACAGAGGCGGGTTGTGTTGACAATACAATACTTCATCGAGAAACTCATGTAATCGTGTGCACTTAATATAATTTTGATTGATCACGCTATCGCCAACAAAATAATTGAAGTAAAATACAAGATACATACCGAGACATGCTCGATAGTCGATATCAACTCTTTAGGGCAGGGTCCCTGATGCGGAATGGAGACGCGGATCGGCTGCGGAGGGCAAGTTTTGGTCCAATTGGCTACCTGCCATATATAGCATCTCCGAATCGACGATCTGAGTTCACAGACGCTTCTGACTCGTCGTTTACCTACGATTTCATATATTACTTTGTTGTTTTTGTCTTTTATTTCATGTAATCGGGCCCGCCGCATCCCCGGCCAGTCGTAGTCGTTGATGTCAGGGCGTCCTAGTCTTCTTTATTTATAAATAAGTGTGTATGGGGCTGCTATGAGCTATTGCAGATTTTGGAGAGAAGAATCCCGAAATACGGCGATCCCTTCACGGTGACGACTCCTAGGTGGTTATCTCCCTCCCCATGGTATCTCCTAACCCTAACCTTCATTTTCCCCTCTCTAAGCCCTAGCCGCCGCCCACACCTTGCTGTTTTTCCACCCAGCAAACCCAGATCCGCCCCTCCTGCTTGCTGTCCAGCCAGCCCCCCCCCCCCCCCATCGCCCCTTTTCTGCTGTCCAGCAAAAGCCACCACCTCCCTGCTGCCGCCCCTTCCAGCCACCTCCCATCCTGCTGCCGCCTCTTCCAGCCACCTCCCAGCCTGCTGCCGCCTCTTCCAGCCACCTCCCTTCCCTAAAGACCCCAATCGCAACCCCGATCTCTTTCCCCAACGTTCAGATCCAACCACCGCCATCCGATTCCAGTCATTGTCCTCTCCGGATCGCCACCTCCGCGCCATGATTCACCAGATCTCCTCACCTCGGGCAGCCCTCATACTTTTGTGAGTTTTCTTGTTGTACGAACTCTTGTTTTCATCATTTAATTATTTTGTTGTGATCTTATACTTGTTTGGATAAATAACATCATAGGACTTTGCTCTAGATTATTTTGTGATTTCCAGGAACTATTCGTTGTGCGCTCCTGCTTTGACCCTCCACGTGGATGAAAGCCTAAACCCGCTTGCGTAAAGATTTATTTTGCTATTGCTAAAATCATATGCTTGCGTTTTAATCATGTATTACTATGTCTTGAATTCGCCGTCGGATATTGCACTTCACATGTAGTCATTAAGGTGAGTAAAGTTATCTTCACGCACGTCACATTAGGGTCGCATTCTAGTAGTCACACATCAAGCCTCTAACCCTTCATTAGACGGTGTTTAGGTTCATTGCATTTGTCACGTGCTCATTTGCATTGCCTGTAGGGTTAGTGCATCGTTCATCCGCCGCCTATAGATTCTTCCTGCGTCAGTCCCTCTAAGAGTCACTCTCCTATGAGAGCTTAAACCTAAACAATGATTCAAGATTAAAGAAATAACTCTCCCTCGCTCCCTTATATAGATAGGAGTAGGCATACATAAAATAACGATAATGTCACCAGGGCTACATAGATCATTAGGAACAGTGGTGGACGCAAAAAAAAAATTTCAGTGTGGGCGGAGTGCACAATTATTCAAAAAAAATAAATTCATAAATATAAGAGTAAAATATTTATAACCCTCCGTATTTTTTGCGCCATACTCAATAACCCCCATCTTTAATAATATATGTATAACTTTTCTTATCTTGCTTACCAACGTCAATAATCTCCTAAATATTTATAAATGAGTGTATAACCTCTCTTATCTTTTTTATCATAGTCAATCACTCTCTATTCTTTAAAAATAATTATTTTAAACTAAAATTACAAATTTATATTTTACTCAATTTTTTTAATAATTTGAAAAAAACTAATATTAAAATTATTTTTCACTTAATAATTTTGTTGGAGTGATTAGATTTTTGGAATTTTTTTATTGTTGTTTTAAAAACAAATATTGGTGTTTTAATAACAAATATTGGTATATGTGAGTAACAAATAATGATGTGTTTTTTATACCACTTATTTTGTAGTTTAATTTGATGTTTATTGGTGTACGAATAACGAATATTGATGTTAATTGAAAACTTAAATTCATTATTATTTAAAAAATATTTGAATAACACAATCTCACTTAATATTTTATACAACAATATTGCAAAAAAATGGTATTTATAAAATAAAATTAAAAATGTAGTCCTTGGTGGGAATTGAACCAATGACCAAGATGCCAAAATATATGCACTCAACCAACTGAGCTAACAACAATATATTGCTAACTTTATTTAGGATGTAATATATGCGCTAACAAGTTCACTATGATAAAGAACTCATTTTATTTATCGAAATATACTGTTTTTGAAACTCAGTGTGGGCGGCCGCCCACGCTCGCCCATATGTGGGTCCGCCGCCCCTGATTAGGAAGATGCGTGGCAGACCTAGGGAGTCGTCTAAGTATCAAATTTCTAGGTCCTTCCACCTATAATCAATTTGTTTCAGATGAGTGCTTATTTTTTGACACATGCACTAAGATATAAGTAAATAGGACACAGGAGATTTAAAAGTAAGAGTTAATTAGTTCTCTGTTTTAGGAAGCGGATAAACTCCTGCTCTGATAATGACTCTGCTTCATCGCAATCCCAATTGACTCTTAGATTACATGGCATGCCTCATAATGGCCTTCTTTCGTGCAGCATGAATTTCTTTTTATGGATATACACTGGTGACCCCCAGGGCACGAATATAAATAGTCAAAGATGAATTGTGATGGATTTAATGGTGCAACACCTAAAATGTTGTTTTGCCTTTTATATAGTATAGATTATCAACATGATTCTGTTATGGGCGTGACGACGCCAGTTATCTTCGTATCTTCAATTTTTATGTTATGTTATTTTGTGGTGTTAATTCTAGCGTTTTGGCCCATTGTCGTAAGCCCAAATGGGGGGCGTCGCGTGAACTTAAATAGTGCCCGGTTGGGCTTTGTTAGTAGGCAAGAAATTAGAACTTAAAATTCTCTCTCTCTCTTATTTTCCCCTCCTCCCTCTCTCTCTCTCTCTAACCCACGGGAAAAACCCGTGAGTCGCCCTAGCCGCCCCTCCTCGCTACCGCGCTCGATCGACGCCGCCTCCCCTTCCCTCGCGCGACCACGGGTGCCGACCATAGCTCCTCCTCTCACGAGGTCTAAGGGGAAGGGTCGTAATAGTTTGGTATCAGAGCCCGCCGCCGGCTCTTCTTCCGGCGTTTCCTCCGCCCGCCCAAACCAGCGCCGCCCTTCCTGCGCGCCCGCCAGCTCCTCGAACGACTGCCTTCCGACCATCTCTGAGCCCCACAGCCCCTCAGCAACAGCCCCGGCTTCTTCCTCCGCTCCCCGGCGTCTGCTCCCATTCCCAGCCCCACAGCAACAGCCCCGCGCCTCTCCTCCTCCGTCGGCCTACTCCCTACACCACCGACTGTCGGTCCAGCCCTAGTACAGATGGGGGACAGTACTCCCTCGCTCGCGGAAGTCATGGCACTCTTCCAAACCATGTTTGCGACTCAGAACGCCAAAATGGACGCCCTCAACGCACGTCTGGATGCCCTACAAGGGGTGGCTTCTCCTCCGCCCCTGAGCGCGGCCGATCACCCTTCGACAAGCCGTGTGGACTCCGCCGCGCCTCCAGGAGCGGACTACCCCGCCAACGTTCGATCTCTCCGGATGGACTTCCCGATTTATGAGGATCGTGAAGACCCTCTTCCTTGGCTCACACGCTGCGATATTTTCTTCGCAAACCACTGCATGCCGGAGGCAGAACGCATCGGCATCGCCTTCTTCCACTTACTTGGGCCAGCGCAATTGTGGTTCACCCAACTTATGCGCGAACACCCCCACACTTCATGGGCGGACTTCAGTGCGGCCTGCACCTTAAGATTTGGTCCTCCTCTACAGGGCAACCCACTCGGCGATCTGGTGAACCTCAAACAGGACGGCTCCATTGACACCTATCTTGAACAATTTCAACTTCTTCTCTCTAGGGCGACGTCAGTCCTACCGGAACAACAAGTGCACCTCTTCACTGCCGGCCTCCATGAGTGTTTACGTTGGGATGTGGAATTTCTGCTGCCACGTGATCTCAACACGGCTATGAGCCTCGCCAGGGCTTGTGAACAGCGACTGCTATTAGATCGTCCACCTTTGGGACGTCGGGACTATCAGGGCGCTCACCCTCCAGCCAATTTACCCGCCAAGGCTCCACTCCGGGATGATCCTCCGCGACCTACTGTCCGCCGCCGTTTGTCCAGCTCGGAAATGGCCGCGCGTCGTGAGAAAGGCTTGTGCTACAATTGTGATGAACAATTTACATCGGGACATCGTTGTAAACGCTTATTCTGGCTCGAAGTAGATGATCCTCCCAGTGACGACGAGGCAAGGGACGAATGCACTGCAATACCATTTGATCCAGCTTGAGGACAAGCTGTCTTCCGACGAGGGCAGCGATGTTATGGGCGTGACGGAGCCAGTTATCTTCGTATCTTCAATTTTTATGTTATGTTATTTTGTAGTGTTAATTCTAGCGTTTTGGCCCATTGTCGTAAGCCCAAATGGGGGGCGTCGCGTGAACTTAAATAGTGCCCGGTTGGGCTTTGTTAGTAGGCAAGAAATTAGAACTTAAAATTCTCTCTCTCTCTTATTTTCCCCTCCTCCCTCTCTCTCTCTCTCTCTAACCCACTGGAAAAACCCGTGAGTCGCCCTAGCCGCCCCTCCTCGCTACTTGCGCTCGATCGACGCCGCCTCCCCTTCCCTCGCGCGACCACGAGTGCCGACCATAGCTCCTCCTCCTCTCACGAGGTCTAAGGGGAAGGGTCGTAACAGATTCCTACTTCCTAATTTTCTCCTATGACATGTGGTTCTTTTTATCTGTATATAAGCAAGTGGTGCATGGTGTCTCCCCTCACCTGAATATAAATACTCGAAGATGAGATAATCGAACGGTTGTGTGTGCAAGAGTTTGATGAATTGATGCGGACTTACGAGCACCTAACGAGACTATATATATATAGTTACGCTCGCACGCGTATCGTGTTTTATTTCTATTGATTTATGGTTATTGTTATGTGAGCCCCCCTCCCTATATAAGGAGGTGGTATGGGAGTGTGTTATCATCTTTGATGTATTAGGGTTTTTGGCTCTCTTTGGAGAGAAGGATTTTATGAGGACCCAGCCTCCATAATCTTGGTGGGAGCTTGCTCCGGATTTGTATATGTGTGCTTTCAAGTTAATGCAATCATGTTCAAGTATTTCCTTCTCCCATTGGTCTGACAATGTCGTTCCCCGCCTGCATAGTGCCGTCGGGTTCGTCCGCGATTTCTTTTCGTCGGCATCAGCGCTCGACCCCGCCGCCTTGTCGTCGTCTTCCCGCGTCAACCTAGCCCAGCCTACGGCGCCGTCCAGATTCCCCCTCGTTGATGTGCCCTAGAACCCGGCCCCCATCGTCCTCCAAGGCCGTCGTCACCATCGAGCGCAGCGATCGAGTGCAGTGATCGACAAATCCGCCATATCCGCCGCTCCTCTCTCCACCATCCACAGCGCCAGTGCCATTCCTCCTCCAGTCCAGTTCCTTTCCGCCGCCGCCTGCTCTTCCGCAACGATCGTCCACTGCTAGCGCCCCTTCCCCGACTCCGACACTCTCCTGCCAACCTCCAGCTCGGTGCAATCATCCTCATATGCCAAAAATTCGGATGGAATCCCGCGTGGAAGCCCTAGAACACACCCTCTCCGCCCTCAACTCTCGTCTCAACGCTCAAGCCGAGCAACTCACGGCGATTATGGTTATGCTCCATAACTTGCAAATCGGCCAGCACTCCGGTCCTCCTCCTGTTGCCTCTGCCTTGGGGTCCCCTAGCACATTGGGCCCCGCAGCTCCCGCACTGCCAGATTTTCCTCCACAGCTCCCACTCCTCGACATCCCCACATTCCACGTGACTGACCCCCTTGGGTGGATTGCCAGCGCCGAACATTTTTTTGACATTCATCGGACTCCTCTGGCGCAGCAGGTCTCCACATCAATTGTCGGCATGGAAGGGCCCGCCCTCCACTGGGCCCGCTGGCTCCGCCAGTCCTCCCCCGACTTCACCTGGACAGCTCTTACGGAGGCCTTCATTCAGCGCTTTGATCACCGCTACTCCGGCTCCATGATCGAGCGCCTTTACGGAGTCCATCAGACCGGCTCCATTGATTCGTACGTGCACTCCTTTATCGAGCTGGTCACCCATGTTCCAGGTCTTCCACCCAACCATTACTTGGCCTACTTCATGCACGACCTGCAATCCCATATCCGAGCCCGCCTCCGCACCCTTCAACCATTAACTGTTGACCAAGTCATGGACCTCTCTCCACTCGTGGAGGCCGAATTCCTCGCGCTGTCCGGGGACCCTACGCCCTCTTTGCCTCCCGCCAAACCTCCCTACCAACCATATTTTTCACCCCGCCTAAACAACCACCACCTCCTCTACCTCGCCCACCCATTCTGGGCCCACGCAACAACCGTCATGTTCCTACTCACCGCCTATCCAACCAAGAGTACAATGACTTACGGAGTAGTGGTCTGTGCTTCCGTTGCAAACAACCCTACTCGCCTACTCATGATTGTCCAGTGAAGGAGTTCCGCCTTCTCATCGGAGAGGACGCGAACGAAATAGGCTCGGCTGACTTTGATGCTCTTATGATCGCGGATGCACCGCCGGACGGCGCTCCGGGCACCTCTACGACTCCCCACCCGCGGACCTTTCACTACTAGCTGGAGGGCGGCACTTCGACCTTGAGGACAAGGTCGATTTTTTGGCGGGGTGTATTGTTACACTCGCGCGCGTATCATATTATTATATCGTGTTTTATTTCTATTGCTTTATGGTTATTGTTATGAGCCCCCCCCCCCCCCCCCCCCCCCTCCCTATATAAGGAGGTGGTATGAGAGTGTGTTATCATCTTTGATGTATTAGGGTTTTTGGCTCTCTTTGGAGAGAAAGATTATAGGAGGATCCAGCCTCCATAATCTTGGTCGGAGCTCCGGATTTGTATCTGTGTGCTTTCAAGTTAATGCAATTGTGTTCAAGTATTTCCTTCTATCATACACACACGCGCGCGCGCGAATAATTACCAAAACTTCCCCTGGAAAATAGCATAATTACAGATTACACCCCTCTTATTATTGAAATTACAAAAACTCCCCTGAATGTTATAAAACATAATATTTGTCTTCTCCGAAGTTCATATTTCATAACATCAATGCACAAAATACCCCCCCCCCCCCCCCCCCCCCCCCCCCCCCGAAAATGTACTCCGAAGGGGGTATTTTTGTGCATTTATGTTATGAAATGTCAACTTCAAGGGAGGTAAATGTTATGTTTTGTAACATTGAGGGGAGGTTTTTGTAATTTCAATAATAAGAGGGGTGAAATCTGTAATTTTGCAAACTTAGAGGGGAGTTCCCCGCGCGCGCGTGTGTGATATATATATATATATATGTGTGTGTGTGTGTGGGGGGGGGGGGGGGGGGGGGGGGGGGGGGGGGGGGGGGGGGGGGGGGGGGGGGGGGGGGGGGGGGGGGGGGGGGGGGGGGGGGGGGGGGGGGGGGGGGGGGGGGGGGGGGGGGGGGGGGGGGGGGGGGGGGGGGGGGGGGGGGGGGGGGGGGGGGGGGGGGGGGGGGGGGGGGGGGGGGGGGGGGGGGGGGGGGGGGGGGGGGGGGGGGGGGGGGGGGGGGGGGGGGGGGGGGGGGGGGGGGGGGGGGGGGGGGGGGGGGGGGGGGGGGGGGGGGGGGGGGGGGGGGGGGGGGGGGGGGGGGGGGGGGGGGGGGGGGGGGGGGGGGGGGGGGGGGG